>OZ005649.1:311669717-312212217 GCA_963930645.1 Salticus scenicus
TCCTTATGTTTTATTTGATGTAAATCTGTCACAAAGTCATGGCATTTCTTCAATTTCTTTCTTTCTACTAAATTTTTAATAAACGATTTAACAATTAATTTAAGATATAATAAATAGAAGTAAATAATTATATTAATTAAATCCACAAAATAAGTTTTTAATTATACGGAAATTTGCAATCTTTTGCATTTAATTCCTATGTTTTTATCTTTTGTTTCTTTGTTAAATAACTTTGTCTTCGCTAATTGCGTGATCAGGATTTATCATTTAGTATTTTGCTTTAGTCTTTGAATAAAACTGCCAGGTTTTAGTGAAATATAGCAGTATTTTTATACAAGGATCTCTTGCAACAGCGGATATCAAAATTGTATTCCTAGTATTATATCTACTTAGCTATTTGATCATCCAGATTTTTAAAATTTAAAAGTGATTTAATGATTAGTGATTAGCTTCTTTACAACAGAAAATTTCTGCTATGTAGTATATATATACAGTAGAGGATCTTGTTAACGCACACCTTGGGACCAGAGCTTTTGCGTTAGATAGAATTTTGCGTTATATAGATCATATCACAGATTATTAAACTTACCTTATAAACATAGCCATGTAAATATTATACACTGGGAATAAATGAATATATTTACAAATTAAACTAATTTAAAAGTATATATTAACTTTAAAACATAAATTAATGCAACTCTAGAAAATATTTATTAATATTTATAATTAAATTACTAGCACTGAAATTTTTTATTAAAAAAAAATTATTACTAAATTAAAAATGCATGTTAGCTATAAAACACAAATTAATGCAACTCTAGAACACATAACAAAATATTTATTATTTACAAATAAACTGCAAGTAATGAAATTTTTTATTAGAAAAAGATTATCACAAAATAAAAATGTATATTAGTTATGAACATGAATAAATGAAGGCAACTGCATTAATTTACATTCTGAAATAGAAACAATCCAAATTATATTGAAAAAAAAAAAAAAAAAAAAATCATATCACTAAATTTAACATTGTTTTTTAAACAAGTCATCAATCTTTGTTTAAGTATTTTAATTTTTTGAGCATTAAGTTTTTCTTGAATCCTGTAAACAGTCAATATTTCTTGCTCTATTATACAGGTTTGAGTTTCTAAAATTTTTAAATATTTTTCACCAATACAAATACCTTCACAAACAGTAACTTTTTCCACCGCCTCTTCAGTATCTGACTCTGTATCAGAAGAGTTTTCTTCTGGTCCTAAAACTGAGGAAATAATCTCATTATCAGTGAAATGATGTGCAATTTGAGGTTCGTCATCTTCAGTCAAAAATTCTAGTATGTGTTCTTCACTCAGGGGCGCGCCAGCATTGTCAGGCGCCTGTGTGCAGAGTTTCAGTTGGCGCCCTATATTACGCCCCCCCCCTTTTTTTTTTTACTTTCTTCTATATTCAATAAAAGAAAGTATTGGATTCGTAAAAATTTTCGACCTCGGGTTTTTGATGGATTTACATGTTTTGAGAGCTGTAGAACACGATTTGACCATTTTTAGAATATGTCTGTCTGTCCGTCTGTCTGTGTGTGTGTGTGTGTGACAAAATTTTGTGGCAACTGTATCTCAGGAACTACTGCACAGAATTTCATACAAATTGGTATGTAATTGCACCTTGGCATAAATTAGTGCCTATCAACTTTTGGTAAAAATTGTCTTACAGGTTGCGTTGCCATCCCGCTTTTTCTAAATTTTTATCATGGTAATATAGGACAAAATTTTGTATAAATGTGTATAAAGAAAATTATTTTTTAGTAATCATTATGAAATTTTCAAGAATTATTTATAATAGAGATAGGCAACTGGGAAAATTTTTTTGTATATGTAGGAGCCTCGCCACCCCCCCTGGGGGGGAAGTAACACCTCGAGGGGAGTAAATTTTCAAGATTGGTATATTTCGAAAGGTCTCGTCAATACCTTTAAAACGAATGGTAGAACTATAAATCTGTTAAATCTATAACCTGATAATTTAAAACAAAGTTATCGATTTTTCTTTACTTTTAACAACAACAATTTTTTTTTTTTTTTTTTTTTTTTTTTTTTTAACGAATGTTAACCAAACTTGGTATTTAGTTGGCCCCTGACATAAACTGGTGCTGATTAGATTTGGGGATCAATCGCTCAACAGGTGGCGCTGTAATCGTACTTTTTCTAAATTTTTAACATGCCAGTATAGCACCAAATTTCGTATAAATGTACATATTGAGAGTCATTCTTAACCTGTGATTGTAAAATTAATATGAATTATTGATAATAGTAGAAGTTAATTAAGAAAAACAATTGTGCATGTGGGGGCATCGCTTCCCCCCCTGGGGGGAAGTATCCCCCGGAGGTGGGGGGTAAATTTTCAAGATGGGTATCTTTCGAAAGGTCTCGTCAATACCTTTAAAACGAATGGTTGAACTATAAATATATGATAATTTAAAACAAAGTTATCGATTTTTTTTTACTTTTACCAAAAATAACTTCGGAAAAAAATCGAATTATTATTATTATTATTATTATTATTATTATTATTTTTTTAATATTATTACTGAGTGAATTTGTGTAGGAAAATATAGAAGAAAGTCTTGGGGTGGCCACAACATACTAGTTTAAATTCATTTTATAAAAATTTATCATTGAGCAAGCCAATTGAATCTCGAACCTTAATAGTAATAAATTTATTGAATAGCTTATAAATAAGAGAAATGTATCAAATAAAATGAAATTTAAAAAGAAACAAATGAAATGTGCATCTGCAGAAAGAGAAAAAATCTTATACAGGGAGTTGCAAAAACACTAGGTAAAATTGTGAAGGCAAATAGACGAAACGAAAATAGGCAGATTTAGTGTGAATGTGGGTGCAGAAATTCCGCATTCAGGCATTACAATAGTTGGCTTAGATGAGAGTTATAAGTATAAACGTTTTTATTTGTGTAAGTCTAATTTTTAAGTAAATATTTTAACACAAAAAAATAGTTTTAGTTAACTAAACGTTTCCGCACTTCATTACACCTTTTGCGAGTATTACACGTATCATACTGATCCAAATAATAACCGTCTCTATCCATATTGTTACCAAAATGTCGATTTTCTTGCGTGTAAAAAGTAATTGTAAAGAAACAGGCAGTTTCTTGTCGAAAGATACACTTTATTCAAGGATTATTTTTGGAAAAAACAGTAAATTATTGTACTCAAATTCATACCTGAAAAAGACATAAAACAACGTTAAAACACCCCAGAGTGGAATTTCACTCATTTAAGAGTAAATATAAACCATTTAAACCGAAACGAACGTAGAGAACAGATGTCCGAATACAACTGACCTCTTTGTGAGTGTCTTTTCTGTTTTTATAATTTCTGTCGTGATCTGGCGAACTTTCAAGGTTATTATGCGCCAGAAACCAATAGATGAAAGTCCCAGAACTCGGCTCTTATTGAAGATAGAGCTTCTAAACTTTGGAAACATTAAATTATTGCTTCTCGCCAAGTTTGGTCGCCATGTTGCCAAATTCATAGATAAGTTGCCAACTCTGTATCCAAGGCTGACAATCACCTCTCACCCCATCCCCGTTAAAATCGAATGAACTGCTCCTTATTTGCACTTTAATTGTAAATCTGCTTTTATTGCAACAATATCTTTCATTTAGGAAAGTGATTTAACTCTTTGTAATACTATAATGAAAAATTTTTTTTAATTTGTCGTACAATTGCGGTGGGTTTGCACATATAAAGGAGTTTAACATTTTATACTAGTACAGATAAATGGAATTTATAAATATATAAAATTAGAACTCATTAAAACTAAAAAAAAAAAAAAAAAAAGAAAAGAAAGAAAAATTCCGTAGAAAGTTCTATTTTTTTTCAATTTCGTTGTTGAAAACCTTCGAAATACTCTTAACTTTCGCGACCTCTGACGTAGATTCACGTCATTTGAAAATCTGAAACTCCACCAGTGACCGTTTCTTTGCAAATCGTATGTTATTTGTTTCTTAAAAATATGTACAATATTCATATTTGTACAATCAATACATTATGGATACAAATACTTTGATTAGAGAGAGTATGATTATAATGCATATTCATTTGCAATATAAATGTGAATACAAAAAAATGTTGTTCTGAAAAACTGAAACTTATGAGAATAACGCCCACAGGCAGATCTTATTGACAAAAAGGCAAAAGCATGCGGTCGCGAAAGTGTTAAGATCAAAATAATACATGACTATCAATATAATGACAAGATTTAACTTGGTTACTTATGGAAGGTTTTTATTATTATTATTATTTTTTATTTATTATATAAGGAACAAAAAAATTTATAATTATAAAATAGGAATATATAATAAATATTACTTGGTAAAAATGGATTAAAAAAACTTAACAGGGTAAAAAAATAACATCTAGTGAAAGGTATCTGATTATGTAATTTGTATGTAAATTTATATGTGTTTTTCCATATAGTAGTAAGATATAAAAATCTGTTTTAAACTATTTTGCCGTGACGTTTGTAGACTGCACAGATATAAATAATAGATAAATTTATAAGTTATAAAATAAGAATATATAATAAAAATTATTACGTTTTAAAGTAGATTATATAAACATTTAAACAGATAATATTTAGTGAAATGTTATTCATTTGCTTGAGTTTTTGTAAATTCTTGAATAATATATATCCATTTGATCCGAAATGTCTTATACTATCGATGCAATTGCAAAATTTAAAAATCTGTCTAATACCGTTGTAGAGCGTAGGTACTTTTGGATCATTTTAAATTTAGAAAAAAGGATTGTTCCACTGATACTACTGGTAATTGTGACAAAATAATCTTGAAAACAATTAATTCACACATAAATTTTATTCTTGCTGAGATAATCTGGAGTAAGGTTACTACGCTTAGAAACGTGTTTGGGGCATCAAGGAAGGAAAGGGGGGGGGGTTACGTAAAATCCCGTTGCAATAGGTGTAGGATACATATTTATGCACCAAAATTCGTGACCGCATTTCCCATAGATTTTATATGGAAAATTTAGCGCTGAAAAGGGGGGGGGTCTTTAAATTACCCACTCTTCCCCCCTCCCCTCCCCCTTCCTCTCAAATCAAAAGTTACAAAAAAAAAAAAAATGGGTTTTTGGAAATATCCGAAAGAAGACGCATACCTGTTTTCAACATCTTTGTACCATTTTTAGCAGAATTCTTTTAATAGAATTTTTTGGTAGAATCTGGAATTTGCGAAATTTCCCTCGAAAACCCCCTTAAAAATCAAAAATTCCAAAATTGCAATTTTTTTTTTTTTTTTTTTTTTTTTTTTTGTTCTCAAGTCTAGTCTTCCTATATGCAATTTACTCACCGTGAAGTAACTTGCAACCGAGTTCATGCTTAGAAACGTGTTTTTTGCCTCCTTTCTCCCTTGAAAAGAGTGAGTGGGAATTTCGTAAAATCCCGTCAGTATAAGCATCGGATGCATCTAAACAATACCTGCACCGAAATTCATGATCGAAGCTCCTATAAATTTTCCAAATTTTCCAGGACCAATTTAGCTCTAAAAGGGGGGGGGGGGGGGGGGGGGGGGGGGGGGCTCGAATTTACTCTCTCGTAACCCCCCCCCCCCTTCCTCAAGATCGAAAATCAAAACATCAAAAATGGGTTTTTAAAAATATCCTAAGGAAGATGCATGGCTGTTCAACATTTTTGTACTATTTTTGGTAAATTTCTACTCAAAAATCCGGAGTTCACGAAATTTCCCCCCGAAAATCTGTTTTCTTCCTCCCCCCCTCCCTTAAAAATAAAAAATTCCAAAACTGTAGACAATGATTATTATTTTTTTATTTTATTTTAGTTTTAATTTGTACTCAAATCTAGACTACTCATGTGCCATTTTTTCACTGTGAGGTAATATAAAGCAGAGTTATGCATATAAACGTGTTTCTGCCTCCTGCCTCCCCCTCAGGGGGAACTGGAGGGAATTTACAAAAGTTGATAGATATAATTTTCAGCTGGATAAGTCCTGCCAAGTGTCGTTGAATTATGTCCAGCTGTTCTCACGTGATACTCAGACAAAAATGTTACAGACATGCAGACACAACGACCGCATACGCACCAACACACGTACAGAAAATTTTCTGAAGTCAGATTTGGCTTTGACGATGTGTGAAACGTGACGATATTGCAATCTGTGTCGAATTTGCGAAATTTACAGATAAAAGTCTGATTTTATAATTATAGATGTTACATGGATAATACAAAGGTGAAAAAACTGCTCAAAATAAAATTATGTTGTCTCTTTAGTAACCTAAGTGGTCTTTTTCTGGCAGAAGAGGCGGAGAGGGAGAGATTAAGGAGCCCTTTTAAATTTCAATAGAATGCTTTGATATGTTAAAAAAACTCAAAAAAAAATTTTTGCTGAAGGTAGACGTATCTTTGCAAAGTTATTTCACTTTTAACATGCCCTTTCACAAAAAACATCCTAAACTATTTGACGAATGCAAATTTTGCCAGTATATTTTTCAAGGCGCCTCATTTAGCCACACTGGTCGCATAGCTTCAAACCGATATTATGAAATCAGATTTAATAAAGCAATATATATATAGGTATATGTTTTCTTTTCTTTTCTTTTTTTTTCAATAATTTATCTTCGACTGGCGCCTTTCTTTACTTGGCGCCTGTGTGCACCGCACACTTCGCACACCGGGTTGGCGCGCCCCTGTCTTCACTTAAGTTGCCACAAGTTGTTTTTGCATACTGTAGGAGTTCAGCAGCTTTAATTTTTTCATGTGATGTCTTAAAGCCGCTAAATTCTATTTCATCATCATCTGCACAAAAAAAAAAAAAAAAAAAAATTCTGGCCATATTTTATGCCATGCATTAATCAGTGTTTCTTGGGCTACAGAATCCCATGCATCTCTCAACATGTACATACAATCTTTGATTGTGAACATTTTTTTTAATTCATCAATCATGTTAGCCCCTGGTTTAGAATTGAGAAGTTGACCCAGAAAAGCAATTTTGTAGTTGCACTTTAAACTGTTTATGACACCCTGATCCATAGGCTGGATCAGCGATGTTGTGTTAGGAGGGAGAAATAGAGTAACTACATTGGGTGCCACAAGTTTAGGGTGGGCAGTACAATTATTTAGTAACAGTAAAATTTTAGCATCTTTGGCTAAACCAACTGAACTGTAATGGACTCTAACTTCACTCAGAAAATGACTGTTAAACCACTCAGTACACAATTCCTGTGTGATCCAAGCTCTCTTGTTACTTCTGTATATAACAGGTAAACATTTGACTCCTTTCCATGCTCGAAGATGGGCACTTTTTCCAATCATAAGAATTTTGCACTTATGTGTACCTGCTGTATTGCTGCAAACAAGCACAGTAACACGTTTTTTTATCCTCTTTCACTGCAGATGGTTGAGTCTCTAGTTCACCAACAAAAGTTTTACGCGGCAAATTGCACCAAAACAGACCAGTCTCATCCATGTTGTATATTTGTTCAGGGGAAAGATTTTCATCATGAACAATTTTTTTTAATTCATCAATGAATTCCTCTGCCACTAGTTTGTTGGCAGACACTTTATCACCACATGCTTTGAGATATCTGATGCCATGACGTTTTGTAAATTTTGTCAGCCCCGCATTTGAGTATTCACATGACTCTTCAATTTTTAATTCCTTGTGAAGCTCTTTCTCTTCCAGACACAGACCTGGTCCGGTTATCGGAACATTTTCTGAACGTCTTTGCCGAAACCATTCGAAGAGTACTGCATCCAAATCGGCCGATTTCGTTTCTCTCATTTTTTTCCTCTTTGCAATTCCTTTATTGCTATCAGAGTTGGCATAATATTGGAGTATTTTCTCTCTGTTACTCCGGATATCATATACAGAACGGCAACTAATTCCAAAATTTCTGGAAATAAAGTTTGCAGAAGAACCTTTGTCCAGTTCTTTGATAACTTCTACTTTTTGTACTATAGTTAAAATAGACCGTTTTTTAATGACGTCTTTAGACGATTCATCAGTTTTGTTTTCCATATTTATACAAAACTTAACACAAAATATGCAAAAGAAATTAATCTCATTAAAAATTATAAAAAGATAACTATTTTACTTGCACCGTAGCTCAATACACATTCAACGAAACGTACGATGTGCGATCATAGCGTAAGTAAACACAACACTCAGTGGAGTAAACATGAACTGCGGTTGCCATTCATATACACGTAATTACAGTATCCATGAACTTCGTTTTTGCATTGCGATTTCACTTGCTCCATGGTTTGCGATTTACGTTTGCATCAGTAAAATTGTAGTGTAGTGTGTGTATTTATTGTTATTGCATTACTTATTTTATATTTTCTATTTTAGCATAGAATGTGTAAGTAAATGATGAAAAATAGTCTCAAAAGTTAATTAGCTAAGCGGCGCTGTTATTTTTGCAATGCAGAATGTTGGGATAGCTTAACTGTAAAAATCACTGTTTACATACGAACATTTTAGCGGTTTATGGAGAATTGCAGTTTATGGATCCGCGTTTTATCGATCCTCTACTGTATATATATAATAATGATCTATTATGTATAGTTTTCTTTAACTATACAAAATGTGCTTGTAATGAAATTGTTTATCTTTTAGTTGTATCATGAGAAGAATGGAACTCCTGTTAATTTAGAAATAGAAAATAATATTTCTGCAGGATCTGGTGCTTTTATACATAGGTTAAAGTGTACATCTGGAAATAAACTGAATTGGGAAGTAGCTTTGAACAGCAAAGGGTGTGCTATTTCTGGAAGCTCGTAAGTTTTGTTGTAAAATGCAATCTTCGATATATTTCCTTTAGATTTTTTTATTATTATTTTCTAGCAGTTTTTGTCTACTTTGCTGGTCACTATATTTAAACGAATTCTCAAAATTACAGATCATTTATTAATATAATAATCTCAAAAAAGAAAGGAAAAAAAAAAAAAAAATCTGGTGTGAAAGCACCACACGACTTCCATTACCCACTATTACACGTATTATACACATTTTTTTGGAGATAATGTAGGGGTCTGTCTAGTGGGAAAACTGGGTCCGTTTACGGACCTTTCACAAAATTCTAGGCTAAAAAAATGGACCCTTCCCAAAATTCCATATTCATAAAACGGGCCCTTCACAAAATTCAATTCAGAGATAAACAAACTTTTCCCAATTTTTTTAGAAAAACAAAGCATTTATAAAATAATACCGAGCAAAAATATCTGCTCATCAATATATAAACATTGCATCACATCAATTTTTTCTTTTGTTCTCGTACTAGTCACTATCGTTATTATATGACAATAAAACCATGCCTCCATTTCTCGTAGAGTCCATGCTGATTTGTAAGGGAATGACGTCAAACACGATAATGGGTGTGGCGTACCTTTCCTTGATGTGACGAAATTTTTCTGTGGAAAATTATATACATATTTTGGCAAAATCTTTTTGCCTCGATGTGTTTGTTTTTGTTTAGTTTGTAATTCTTTAGTGTGTGGTTTGTAGAGTAGCATAGCTATAGATGTGTGACTTTGTATTTTCGTAATTTTGTCAGCAATTTGATCGCTTCCATTTAGTAAAGATGAAGTGAGGCCGGCCAGTTACGGGAGGAAATTCCCGTAATTTGGACTATTACGTTAAAACTAGTATGCTGTGGCCACCACATTACTTTCTTCTATATTTTCCTATACAAATTCACCCATTAAAATTAATTTTTTAATATTATTTTAAAAAATTATCTTCCATGATAATGCAGACGATTTCCATATTAGAGAAGTGGTACAACACTAAATATCCAAAAAAAGTCAATTTTATTCTCAATATTACATTTAAAATAAAATAACTCATTATGCACATTTATACGAAATTTTGTCCTATACTGCCATGTTAAAAATTTAGAAAAAATGTGATCACAGCGCCACCTATTGAGTGATTGATCCCCAAATCTAATCAACATCAGTCTATGTCAGAGTCCAACTAAATACCAAGTTTGGTTAAATTTCGTTCATTGATTTGTGAGATACAGCATCCACAAAATTCGTGATACACATAGGTTTACTCATGTATTAACTTTCTCATGCTGGAAAAATTTTAGGCATCTACTTCGTTAGGTCAATTTTATGTCTCTTGATCATATTAACCTCAAAAAAAAAAAAAAAAACATACAATATGTGTAATAGTTATGTGTAATAGTGGATAATGGAAGTCATGTGGTTGTTTCACACTAGATTTTTACTTTCTTCTAATATTCAATAGAAGAAAGTATTGGGTTCGTAAAAATTTTTGACCCTGGGTTTTTGATGGATTTCAGGCATGAGATTCTTCCGCGGATCTGTGATTTTTCTCTTTCCGTGTTTTTTTTTTTTTTTTTTAATTCTTTAAATCAAACTCCAATAACAATCAGTGTCCAAAAGCTCCATGAAAGACTTTAGATTATCAATCTTTCTCCATCCAAAATATAAATGTCAATATTCATTTCAAATGTGCTTTATCAAATTCGCTAACATATAAAAGAACAGAATTATTCAATATTTCTCACTCATGTAATTTTTTTTGTCCTGCTTCCCCCCCCCCCTTTTTTTCCCTCCCACTTTCTCTAACCATCACCGCTCAAACACTCTGTGGAAGCCTTTGTTTTTGAATATTGCTTCATTCACAACAAAAATGTCAATATTTATTTTAAACTCACTTTATGATATTCTAGAACCCATAAAAAAGTAGAATTATAATTATGTTTAATATTTCTCACTCATGAAAGGAACTACTTTTTACTTCCCCCCCCCCCCTCTCATTTTCCGCCACCAAACAATGATTAAATGTTGATTGCTAGCTAATGTTGTAGCTATTTTAATCTACAATGAAAAGATCAATATTTATAATAAACTTGTTTTATTAAGTTCTTGAAATGCACAATATTTCTCATATTTTTTTTAAAGACTTAATTACTGAACTTGCTAAATCTATTTGTTTTTTGTTCAATAAGTTTAAAATATTCTGTCATCAGACAAAAATTATGCTAGTTCTTATGCAGGTAACATAACTCCTCTAAACAAAAATGCAAGATAGCAGTTGTACAAACTTTTCTGCAGCTTTAGAGTGGAATAGATTGCCATTTTTCCACCTCAAGTTCTCAATAACATGTCATTTAATTAGACTAGTAAAAGGCACTTCAGAAATACATATTTTGAGTAAAAATATATATAAGTATTTTAATTATTATAAGAGGAAAAATTAATATAGTACATATTGTGTGTATGTTGATTATATACATTGATTTTACAAAACTGTATATTACTTTATTCTGCAATTTAATCGATCTTCCTGTTTTTGTATGAAACTTTTCTGTTGCAAAGACAACAATAAATCTGAAGTATTAAAAATTTACCTCTAGACATATTTTCTCTCTTACCTAGCCTTTTTTTTTTTCTTCCACATGTTTTATTGTATTCATGTACATTTTTCTTATAGTTTAATTTGTCACTTTTAAAATATTTTGTATAGTTTTTCCCTGTGCACATTATTTTTCATTTGAAATAAATTTATGAACATATTTGTATAGTTTTTCCTGCACACGTTATTTTTCATTTGAAATTAATTTTTTAAACACACATGTTTCCTCTTTTTTTAATTTTCTGCACTCTCTCTCATGCCTGGGATTTACATGTTTTGAGAACTGTAGAACACAATTTGACTATTTTTAGAAAATGTCTGTCCTGTGTGTGTGTGTGAGACAAAATTTTGTGGCAATTGTATCTGAGGAACTACTGCACAGAATTTCATACAAATTGGTATGTAATTACACATTGACATAATTTAGTGCCAATCAACTTTTGGTAAAAATTCTTGTACAGGTTGCGTTGCTATCCCACTTTTTCTAAATTTTTAACATGGTGGTATTAGGACAAAATTTTGTATAAATGTGCATAAAGAGATTTATTTTTTAATAATCATTATTAAATTTTCAAGAATTATTTATAATAGAGATAATCAACTGGGAAATATTTTTTGTATATGTAGGAGCATCGCATCTCCCCCCCCCCCCCCCCCCTCGAGGTGAATAAATTTTCATGATGGGTATTTTTCAAAAGATTTCGCCAATACGTTTAAAATGAATGTGTTAAAATTGAAAATTTTAACACTTTTGAAATTTATTATTTTTTACCAAATCCTCCGGAAAATATTTCAGTTTCTTTTATTTAATTATTTTTCTCTATTTAAAATGTTTAAAAGTCCGTTTTTTCAAAATTAATTTCATTCCGTTTTGGCATTTTCAAATATTTTTCTAAATTTCCGATTTTTCAATTTTAAATATTTTTCTAAATTTTATTTCCTTGCAACTTTATTTTCATTAGATAGCTTATTTTATTTTCTTTAATTTGAGCCATCGCTCATAGAAATAGCTTAAAATTTAATCATTTTATCTTCAAAAAATCATAACTCCAAAAATACTTTTTTTTATTTAACTGTATTCTCAAATCCAGCGATTAGCCATGTTTACTTAAAATGCTCAACTTTCCCGCGCTTTCAGAGGGGGAAGAAATGTTCTAGAACATGCCGGAAGATTCGTAGCGTCTCTTTCGCGAGCGCTCATTGGCTGGCTCGGGCAGGCGCGAAATTGGATGTGGGGTTTTTCTCTCTCTTGTATGCTGACTCTCTGAGGGAGAACACGGAATTTTTTCAGCCCGTCCACGGCACGGTAGACGGCCTTCGCGAGCGTGCTGTGTCGTGGATAGGCATAATTTAAACTATTTCAAACTTATATGCCTTCAAATGTAAAACAGGACATTTCCATTCATTTTATATACAGCTTGTGATTTTCTACATCTCCGGAAATGGATACTCCTAACGGGGGCCTACGGACACCATCTAGGCCTAATTCCAGGCCTGTGAAATCTTGGTATGCAGCAACGAACGATCTCCAAAGCAAGAAAGGAGTAATGTCACCGGATAATTACGATAATTACTGGAACAAATATTCAAGCAATGCTGTTGATATGAAAGTATTCAAAAAGCGGCGATGTGTGTATCAATGGCAGTGGCTTGCCATAGCTACCTAGAGACATACTAGTGAAATGTGAGCACCATCGATCCTTCTAATCTCAAATTTTCGATCACTTCATACGGTAAAAGAATATTTGTGCTTCAAGTTAAATTTCATGAATAGTCGCATAATTGGCTCGAAAGTCATTTATTTCAAATTACTAAAATATAGAATATCACTACAGTATAAAAGAAAATGATCTATTTGAATATTACTGATTCTCAGTTGCAATAAAAAATAAAAAACGTTCGCTTCCACCGAGCATCGTGGTAAGAACTGATCATGACAATCAGTTTAATATCAGCTTTATCTACGTTACAATATGATGTAATCGAGAATTAATTTTGATAATAAGTGCCGGCACAATGAGTTCTTTAAATTTAAAAGATGTGAAAAATAAAGAAAGATTTCAGTTTATCATGAAATTGTGTTTCATTGTTTTAAATTGTGCCTTTTGGATTTCATGTGTTTATTTTTCAGCTTTCTTCTACATGGGGTAAGTTATTTTTAAATGTACTTCATTTCTTTTCTATTAAATTTTATTTTGATTCAATTCAATTTTAAAGTTTCGGTAATTAAAAAAAGATTTTGATGAGCCGCGGCACCTGTTAACGCAATTTTAATTTTAATCTAACCACTATACAATCCTTTTCCGGCCATTTATTAATTCGCGATTATCGTTATTTATTTATTTACTTTATCATTTATTTCATCTATTCAAAAAATTCGATAAAATCAAATTTAAATTAATTTTTCTTTCCTAACATTTATGGTGCCGTCAAAAACAAACCAACTCCATTTTAGGTTGAAAACCTGGGGTTATGTGCTCATTAATTTCTTTTTTCAAAATTAATTAATTTGAACGATCGCGATTAAAAAAAAAAAAAAAAACGAGAATTTTTTTTTATTTTATTTTCATGTTTTTAGTTCCTATGCATGCTGCTTTGCTATTCTGTTATTTAATAAGCTCGTACAATAATTAGTATTCTTTATTTTAATTACTTGTGTTGTGTATTCTTATCTTTATTTTATGTGGGCAAATTTCGGTTTTTGTGTATTCTCAAAAATTTAATCAATGAAATACACACAAAATAAGTTTTTTAAAATTTTGTGGCTCAAATATAGAACTATAACTATTTAAAAAAAAAAAAAAAATTGAGATTTGCCACGGACAGAAGAATTTATTATTTTCATATAATATTTGCAATCTTCTCTATTATATATGAGTTATAGTGGAATTTTCACTAGTGGACATTAGTATCAAATTTGATATTCTATTTGTTATGTTGTTATGGGGATTTGCTTTTAAAAACCATAATAATAAAAAAAAAAAAAATAAATAAATAAATAATGAAAAATCAAATTTGCCACCGATACAAACATTTATTTTCTTTTGTATTGCAATCTTGTATTTTTCATATGATTCACGGTTTTGCTTAAAATTGAAAGAGATATTTCAAAATTCTTTACTAATAAAATGAATATTTATATTTTGTTATTGCAAATGAATGCCAGTTTAAAATTAAGAGATTTGTTTCAAAAAAAAAAAAAAAAAAAAAAAAAAAAAAACTTTTAATGTTTTTTTTTTAAGAAAAGGGATATTTGAATTGAAACCAAAAAATTGGCTTAGATAAAAAGTAGTAAGGGATCATTTTAGTTATTTTATTGTTTGACATGCCTTAATTATGAAATACGATTTATTTTTACAACTACTCCTAGATAGAGTAGGGAATTTTACTTCAGTGGGAAAAATAAAAAGATAAAATTTATAGAAAAAATTTAGAATATACTTTCTTTTAAAGGGATGATTTCAGTATTCCTTAAACATTCAGTTGAATATATATTACTAAAAAAAAAAAAAAAAAAAATTTTCTTTATAATGTAATGTTTCTGGGCAGGAGTGTTTGAATATCCTTTTGGGGGATGGTATTACTTTGCATCAATGAAAAGCCAAGCCAAAGGCCACGGCAAGGTTTTTCAGATCGTCATTGGACCTCCCTAATTGTATATGACAATTCTTTTTCCTAGAATCAAAAAAAGAAAAAAAAAATCTTTATAATGTAATATTTATGGGGAAAGGTGTTTGAGTATCCTTTTGGGGGATGGCAGCTACTTGGGCCTCCCTAATTTTATATGACAATCACTTTCACTCAAAAAAAAAAAAAAAAAAAGCATACATACCTTTTCATATATTTTCTCAGGCATGATATTTTTACAGGAAACATTGGTAGGCAATTAATATAAAACATCATTATTCAATTTGAAAATAAAAAGTTTATGAAATGTTATGAAACTGTGCACAGTAAAAGGTATTTTCTAAAAAAAAATTATTGATGATAGAGCATTGCATTAGTAGTTATTTTAAATGTCCACGTGTTTGTAAACTTTGGCAACCCTTACTGGCTTTTGCTCGCATGCATGCTCTATTCAAAATTTTTTATATATGAAAAAATATTTATGAAATCATTTATAGTATATGCAGAGACCAATATAAGCTGAGCCTAATTTTAGTGTTATCAGCAGTCTCATGATGCATTGCTTATATTTATGTGGAATAAAATATTTCCATTTTCGTCAATTTTAAATGAATATAGAATAATGATATCAAAAAATCATGATGATTAGCATAATTGCCTGTTTTCCTGCCAACTAATTTCAATTAGTATAAAATTTACTCTAAAATGTTCATTTATTGATTGATGATCCACTTTTCATCCCTATTACAATTCACGCCATCATAGGCAAAATTTAAAATTCAATCATGGCTAGGACTTCTCAGCAAAAAAAAAAAAAAAAAAAAAAAAATTTTCTTTTACTTGTCAACAATTGTTGAAACTGCTGCAATAAGTAAATACGTAAATAACCAAATTCACTTACCTTAAAATTATTCTTTGATTTCAATGTTGGTACATGTGGATGGTAGGCTGGGTTATAGGCCGCCTAGTTCTGCCAATAGTATCTGTCAGGCTGGTCCGAGATATTCCACTTTTGCATTGACACTGTAAATCTTGAATCTTTGCAGATCTTCAAATTTATACAATATTTGTTAACCTAAATAACACATTACTTACCTGTTTAAAAAAAAAAAAAAAAAAAAAAAAAACATGCACCTTTTTCAAATTTTTGAAGTTTATTTATGAAAAGATGAAAAATGATAAATCAATTGCACCTGTCTGCTTTAGATCTTTTATGGTTGTGCAGGAGTGTGTATTCAAAGACAACACAAATTAAATTTACAAAAAGTTTTTATTTACCAATTCCCTTTGCATGTGACATATTTTTTAAAAATGTAGGTGATTTTCTCGAGTATTTTTGGGGGACCTATTATAGCCAAGCCTCTTTGAGTGTCTATGGGCTGTCTTCCATACTCGCATTATTTTACACTGATTTAATATAAAATTGTCACAGCTCTTAATCCTGCCAATTATGGATATTGCAACTATATCATGGTAAAGACGGTTAGTTTGTGGGGATCACTAGCAGCTTTTAATGGGAATATATTTACCCGCTGTCATCTGCAACTTAATATGTGTTGGAACTGCTTCATGACAGTTGCCTTAGAATATCTTTAATTGAGTCCAATAATTTTTTTTCTTACCTGTAATTGTTTGTTGTGAGGTGCATAAATTTAACTTTAGAAATCCTGTTGAGAACATAATGGCTGAGATGTTTTGGTATTTATAAAATAATATAAAAAAAAAAAAAAAAAAAAAAACTCTTTCGAATTCGTCAAATGAGCAAATCTCCATTGTACTATTTTGTGTGTTTTAAAAGGTAGCATGCATATGAATTTTTTTTTAACTTACCCTCATGCATTTATGTGCTTAGTGTTGTTTATGTCTATATATATATATAATCAGGTTTTATAGTATCTATTGTGTTTTACATGTTATGTTATCGTCCTCATCCAGTTTCCCGTCGCCAAATTCTTTTTTTTTTTGCTCTTTTTTTTTTTTGTTAGCGGGAGGAATGTTAAAATTGAAAATTTTAACACTTTTGAAATTTATTATTTTTTACCAAATCCTCCGGAAAATATTTCAGTTTCTTTTATTTAATTATTTTTCTCTATTTAAAATGTTTAAAAGTCCGTTTTTTCAAAATTAATTTCATTCCGTTTTGGCATTTTCAAATATTTTTCTAAATTTCCGATTTTTCAATTTTAAATATTTTTCTAAATTTTATTTCCTTGCAACTTTATTTTCATTAGATAGCTTATTTTATTTTCTTTAATTTGAGCCATCGCTCATAGAAATAGCTTAAAATTTAATCATTTTATCTTCAAAAAATCATAACTCCAAAAATACTTTTTTTTATTTAACTGTATTCTCAAATCCAGCGATTAGCCATGTTTACTTAAAATGCTCAACTTTCCCGCGCTTTCAGAGGGGGAAGAAATGTTCTAGAACATGCCGGAAGATTCGTAGCGTCTCTTTCGCGAGCGCTCATTGGCTGGCTCGGGCAGGCGCGAAATTGGATGTGGGGTTTTTCTCTCTCTTGTATGCTGACTCTCTGAGGGAGAACACGGAATTTTTTCAGCCCGTCCACGGCATGGTAGACGGCCTTCGCGAGCGTGCTGTGTCGTGGATAGGCATAATTTAAACTATTTCAAACTTATATGCCTTCAAATGTAAAACAGGACATTTCCATTCATTTTATATACAGCTTGTGATTTTCTACATCTCCGGAAATGGATACTCCTAACGGGGGCCTACGGACACCATCTAGGCCTAATTCCAGGCCTGTGAAATCTTGGTATGCAGCAACGAACGATCTCCAAAGCAAGAAAGGAGTAATGTCACCGGATAATTACGATAATTACTGGAACAAATATTCAAGCAATGTTGTTGATATGAAAGTATTCAAAAAGCGGCGATGTGTGTATCAATGGCAGTGGCTTGCCATAGCTACCTAGAGACATGCTAGTGAAATGTGAGCACCATCGATCCTTCTAATCTCAAATTTTCGATCACTTCATACGGTAAAAGAATATTTGTGCTTCAAGTTAAATTTCATGAATAGTCGCATAATTGGCTCGAAAGTCATTTATTTCAAATTACTAAAATATAGAATATCACTACAGTATAAAAGAAAATGATCTATTTGAATATTACTGATTCTCAGTTGCAATAAAAAATAAAAAACATTCGCTTCCACCGAGCATCGTGGTAAGAACTGATCATGACAATCAGTTTAATATCAGCTTTATCTACGTTACAATATGATGTAATCGAGAATTAATTTTGATAATAAGTGCCGGCACAATGAGTTCTTTAAATTTAAAAGATGTGAAAAATAAAGAAAGATTTCAGTTTATCATGAAATTGTGTTTCATTGTTTTAAATTGTGCCTTTTGGATTTCATGTGTTTATTTTTCAGCTTTCTTCTACATGGGGTAAGTTATTTTTAAATGTACTTCATTTCTTTTCTATTAAATTTTATTTTGATTCAATTCAATTTTAAAGTTTCGGTAATTTAAAAAAGATTTTGATGAGCCGCGGCACCTGTTAACTAAAGGACAAAATTAACGGTCGCCACCGGCCACGTGGCGACTAAATAAAAAAAGATGGCGATTAAAAATTATGCATCGATCGCCACTGAAGTCGCCACTTTTTATGATCATTAAAATAATCTAAAAATCGAGCGACGATAGGCAATCGAAGCCTTGTGATTTCCAATCTTTTTCCATCCATAGCATAAATGTCAATGTTCATTTTAAACTTGCTTTATTATATTCTACAACCTATAAAGAAGTAGAATTGTTTAATATGTCTCACTCATATAATTTTTTGGACCCCCTCCCCCTAACGATCTGTGATCACACATTTTATAGAAAGCTTTATAATTTCTAATCATTCTCCATTTGCTGCAAAAATATAAATATCTATTTTAAACTTACTTTATTAGATTCTAGAACCTGTAAAGAAGTAGAATTGTTTAATATCTCTTACTCATAATTCTTGTAATCCCCCCCCCCCCTCCAATGATTGGCAATCACATGCTCCACTGAAGTCTTGTGGTTTACAATCTTTCTCTATCCATAACATAAATGTAAATATTCATTTTAAACTTTCTTGATTAGATTCTAGAACCTATAAAGAAGAATATAGATGTACCCCCCCCCCACACACACACATGTGAGCTCCATTTCCACAAGCAGTTAATGATCAAATGTCCTGCAAAGCACAATCTTTTTACATTAATATCTCCATAGTATTTAGTGTATATTTAACCCATTTAAGATAGTTGAAAAATGTGTGTATCAAAATTTGATTTGACTTAAATGTATATTTTTCAAAAATTTTTGTATTTGCTTTCTTTTGTGTAGAAATCTCCCTATTTTTAAAGCTACAAATTTGGTAGCTAAGTAAATTATTTTTAATGAAGCAGCTAAGTTTCCATATCTATACTTTTTAAGAGAAAGTATTTTAACTCTATTGAAATAAAATCATTTAAAAAAGTGTGTCTTTAGAAATAAGAAAAAATAATAAAACTGCTAACTGTATTTACACATGACCATGTAAAAGGTTGTGATGATGATGAATAATCAGCTGATTCATTTACTAGGAAATATCAATGTGAACTGTGAATGATAGCAGCTTATTTCACTTAAATAAATTGAAAAAAAAAAAAGTACTACTGAATTATCTGAAAGATAATAACTTTTGCTGTTATTATTACAGCCCTAAGCAGATTTTAATTTAGGATGTGCAATTTAGGATTTTTAAAAAGAGCGTAATTACAAATTACAATTTCAGTGTCCCTGTGTTAATTTTATTATTATATGTATTTCTTATTTTCATATTTTTCTTGTGGTAATTATACCGCAAAATGGTGACAATGCTTTTTGCAGTCTGAAAGAAATAGTCTTATGTGAAAAGTGGCCACTAACTTAAAAAAGTGGCTACTAAAGAAACTGAGAGTACCGGCCACTGGCCACTAATGAATTTTCCCAGTTTTGCCCTTTACTGTTAACGCAATTTTAATTTTAATCTAACCACTATACGTTCGGCCAACCATTAATTATTATTGTTAACGATCAATTTATTTATATACTTTATTTATTTTAACTATTCAAAATTCAAAAAATCAACACCTAATTTTTCTTCCCTAACAGAATGGTTGAACCACCGATCTGCGATAATTTAAAATAAATTTTTTATTTATTTTTTTTTTTTTTTAACAAAAAAACAAAATAAATAAAAATAAAAATGTAATTTTGAGAATAAAATGAACTTTTTTTGGATATTTAGTGTTATACTACTTCTCTAATATGGAAGTCATACTGCATTATTGTGGTGATACTTTTTTTTTTTTTTTACAAGCTCTTGAATAGATTTTAATCTTAAAAAAATATTTAATAAAGATGACTAGAGGCTGCATTTAATCGAAAACAAAAGATTTTTAAAAAACAGTGATTATATATTATAACCCTAGGTCTCGACCTGGTCATGCATGGGTACTTACCAAGCATAAGATAGATTCAATTTTTTTTTTTTTTTTTTTTTTTTTTTTTTTTTAAGATATTTCCAAATTCAGAATAAAGATTTAAATAAAAACTTACCCTGTCTTGAAAAAAGGAGACACTATTCGATTTCACTAATTTAGAAATATCTTATTAATAGGCTTCTTCATTTTCCAGAATGTAGAATCTGTATAGATATTTCAAATTTGTGAAACAAAGCCATTTTCTTTAGCAATTCAAGATAATTTCCCCAAAATACTTAAATATGACATCTCAGGCAATTTTCACAATTTAATTCTGAGCCATAGTAAATTCTAATAATAAAATGTCTTTCGATGGAAAAAGATTATAAAAAAATAGGGGTGGGAATCAATTAACAGTTTTAACTGGGTTAATCGTAGTTCATTAATCGATTAATCGGTTTTCATTTTTCTTTATATAATTTTATTTGAATGATGAATAAAATTCCTCAGTCATTTCAGAGTGAGGCAAAGCAACAAATTGATCAAATGATTGAAGCTAACATTATTGAAAAGAATATTGGATCTTGGGCTTGCCCGATGCTTTTAGTTAAAAAAAAAAAAGGGTGATGGCACTGAAACAAAATACAGGCTAGCATTAGATTTAAGACTTCTTAATGCCATTATTGAACATTTATCATATCCCTTTCCTCAAATTCAAACCATCATAACCAATATGGCAAAATACAAATATTTTACACTACTTGATATGCCTTCAGCATATTGGCAACTCCATCTGCCAGAAAAATACCAAGATAGGTTATCCTTTACATGTCAGTGGGGTACCCACAAGTATAAAAGATTGCCATTCGGTTTGAAAAATGCAGCAAGTTATTTCCAGGCACTTGCAGACTCTGTAATTGAAAAAATTAACATGCCCGCTATTGAATCCTACCAAGACAATTTCGTGATATGTTGTAACTCATTTGATGAAACTCTAGTTAAATTCAATAAATTTCTACAAGTATTCTTCAAAGCCAATTTAACCCTCAATCTTGCTAAATGTTCATTTCATCAAACTGAAATAGACTTTTTGGGATTTCATCTTCAAAGTAATAAAATTTTTCCACTTTCAGCTAATATTATAAAAATAAACTCGTTTCCCGTTCCTACAACCAAAAAGCACGTTAAACGCTTTCTAGGCTTATGTGGTTTCTATTGTACATTGATGCCTTCATTTGCACAATTAACAGAGCCTCTTGTAGCACTCACGTCTCCAAAATCCCCGTTTAAATGGACAGACAAGGAAAATGAGGCTTTCCAAAATTTACAAATTTTTTTTTTTTCAAAAACCTTTCATCATCCAACCAGATTTCAACAAAGTATTTTTTCTCAATACCGACGCCTCAGGATTTGCTATTAGTGCAGTCCTGATGCAAGAAGCAAATGGCATTTTACTGCCAATTTCCTATTTTTCCAAAGGTCTTAGAGGGGCAGAAAAAAAATATGCTCTTATCCAACAAGAACTAAGGGCAATTGTTTATGGTGTTCGTGCATTTAAATACATTTTATATGGAAGACATTTTGTAATTTTGAGTGATAGTAAACCATTGTCACATATTCGTAAAATTGATTTACCTGCCAAAATGATCACGAGATGGTTGCTAGAACTAAGCGAGTATTCATACATTTTTCAGCACCTGCCAGGCAAACTTAATGTGTTGGCTGATTTTCTGTCACATACATCTCTTCAAAATAATTCAACTTCATTAACTACAGATCCGAAATTAATCTATTCAAGTGACATTCTTCCCATAGTTCCCAATGTTGACAATAACCCAACTAATCAAGATGACCAGAATGAAGTTATTTATACAAACACTGTAGACAACAATCCTCCTAATGATCCACCAATGGAAATTTCAATAGAATCCATTAAATTTCATCAAGATTGTGATAAAGAAATTCAAAATATCAAACAAGAAATCATAAAAAATAATCCAAAATTTAAGAAATTTTTGATTTGTGCTTCAACTAATTTTATTTTTTATACTGCAGAATCAACAAACCAATTATGTAAATCAGTTGTATTTAAAATTGTTCTCCCACACACTTTAAGACAAAAATGCCTAAAAATTTATCATTTCAGTCATCTTGGTATAGATAAAACTTTCAAGCTTATATCTGGAAAATTCTATTGGTCAGGTTTATTTGCTGATGTTTCAAAATATGTTAACTCATGCAGCACCTGCATGAAAAACAAAAATGTCAATATCCCCAAGGTACCATTACAAAACACCTTCATTCCTTCGAGACCAGGTGAATTTCTTTCCCTCGATTTCGTAGGACCATTTCGAAACAACATGTACATTTTTACTGTTATCGATCACTTCTCCAAGTTCCTACAGCTTTACCCTATGAGAAATATCACAGCAATGAACACTGTAAATGCAATGTTTGATTATATTTCGGTGCACGGAAGACCAGAAATGATTCTTACAGATAATGGTACACAACTAAAATCTCAAATATTTAAAAAATTTAACCATATGCTTGGAATAAATTTGATTCACAATACTCAGACATCCGCAGGCAAACAGCGTCTCAGAATGCATCAACAAATCAATAAAGTCAACAATATATGCATTAATGGAAGATGGATATTCATTTGTGAATGCAGTTAGAATTCATCAGATGATGTACAACTCTTCTAATCATTCAACTATCAAAACTACTCTTAACCTTGTACATTTTGGTCGTCCTCTTGCAAATATTATGGACACCTTCAACCCAATACAATAATAGACTAGATGTTCATAACGATTACTATATGATATGTGACAGTCTCCATAAATTATACAAAGAAATGCATCAAAATTTATTAAAATTCTAAACAGAAAAATTGCAAGCTTAGGAAATTCAATGTTGGAGATATTGTATACATGACTAATGACAGCAAATTTCATAAGAAAACATCAGGACCATATGAGGTCATTAGTAAAATAAGTGATGTAATAATAAAAATTAGAATATATAACGACCAGAATGCACCCATCTTACAAGTCCATATCAATAAATTAAGAATTGTTCCAAGAAGAGATAATCACAGATGGGCAGATACAAATATAGATACAACTGCAACTACGAACTTAAACTCTAGTACCAATAGCACAAACAATAACCAGGATCAAAATTCAGATACAAATTCTGAAAGTAACTTTCCAAATGATGTCCAGCATGAAGAATTAGAAAATATACAATCACTTCCTGATGCATCAATCCTGAAGACACGGTAAGAAATATCTTTGCCATTTTTATTGAATCGTAATATACAGACATCATAGCGATGTTACTTTAAAGAATCTGGAAAACGCAATTTGTTTGCTCCAATTTCAGAAGTGATAAAAAAAATAAAGTAACTTTAAAATAGGTAATATAAAAATATAAAGCATCAAATTTTAAAATCTAAGTAATCACTTTCCAATTTGTTAATTTTGGAACTTTAACTTCAATATTTTGAAAGCTGCAAATTCAGACTAGTTCACTTTTACGATCGCAGTTCAACAATACTTAGGACCACCTATATTCTACAACCCGGCAATTTCTACTATGTGACCCCCCTCCCCCTTCCAGTCCTTCCAACACATACAGATACACAATAATAATAATA
This sequence comes from Salticus scenicus, assembly GCA_963930645.1. Classification (NCBI taxonomy): domain Eukaryota; kingdom Metazoa; phylum Arthropoda; class Arachnida; order Araneae; family Salticidae; genus Salticus; species Salticus scenicus. The sequence continues at coordinate 311,693,901 of OZ005649.1, forward strand.
AAATAAAAAATGGATTTTTTTTTTTTTTTTTTTTTTTTTTTTGGGGGGGGGGGGGGGGGTCATTTATATCCTGGAAACTTGTTAATTTCAGTTTCTAAGGTAAAGTTAGTATTGTTGTTAAGGTTGTAAGTTCTTTGAGAAAATGATGGGGATTGCTATGTTTAGGTATGACGGGGCAAAAAGATGTTCACATTTTGAAGCCAAATTTAAAAATTATTAGTAATGCTATTGGATGACATTTTTTATAATATTTCTATTTAGTTACAGTACATTCATTTAGTATGATGTTTAGTTAGTTATGCTTTTAATTGATATTTAAAAAATATATTACAACTGCATGTTATTTAGAGTGTATTTAATTTATTTATATTTATCCTTAGAATCTTTAATGTGTTGTTCAAAATATAACTTTACAAAAAATTTTTGCAGGTATTTATGCTGTGTTGTTTGTGAGGATAATACACTGTCCATATTTTCCCAAAAAGGGCGTCGCTTATTTCCACCAATTGTTTTGACTTCACCAGTGACACGGTTATCATGTAGTGATCATTATGTTATGGTAATAACATCAAAAGGTTTTTTATCAGTCTGGTATGTATATTATTATTTTTAATTATTTTTTTATGCAATTTTGTTTCTATTTATTTTTTGTTTAAAACTGAACTAATATCATATTCTTCAGTTCACAGATGCAGGGGTGCAGAAAATTTTCAAACCTCGGAAATTTCCCCCAAACACAGTATAAATTTCCCTCAATAATGCAAAAATCTACTTTGCTACACAAAGTCATTTGTTCTATGTAATAAATCTTTAAGAGAATAAGTATACAGTGTAACATAAAAATATCGTTGTTAGTGTATATTATAAGCACTTCAAAGTAGCAAATTGTTATTTTTGATTTACATTTTTATTTTCTCTTAAAAAAATATTCAAAATTTCCCCAGTCAGTTTAAATTTCCTCCGAACCTCGTTCGGGCGTTCGGACATATTCTGCACCTCTGCACAGATGTATCTTATTCCAAAATTAGGAGAAAAAAAACAGACAGACATGATATATATTTTTTAAATCTGATTTTTAAAAAACTATTATGAATTATAAATTACAAATAATGTTTAATCATAGTTTTTTTATTGCACTACGAGTATTTACGTATAGTAAACTGTGTGTTACATAATAAAGGAATAAGCATATGTTATTACTAAATATTTAGCATGGTTTAAATGACAGTTATTATCATGTTATATTTACACAATTATAACATTAACAAAACTCTTGTAAATTGCACTAATTGCAATGACATCCATTTTTCATTTCCATGTCCATTCCATTATTGAAATAAACTTAATAAAATTGGATATAATTACAATATATGATTTGTTCTATAATTTGGTAACGCACAAAATAATTATTTATTTTTTGGCAGATATCACACATTTCTCATACAAATAAGATATTTCATTAAAATCAATTTATAATTTTTACAGGCTAAGATAGAAGAAAATTCTTACTTGTATTCATATGAAAGCATCTGATCTAATACTTTTGTTTTCTGAAGAATTACGCTTGTTCCATTACACTTTTCTTATTATTTAATATTTTACTTCTGTAATAAAAAAAGGTTATTAATTAAAGAAAAACAATACTTCATTTAATAAAGACATCTTGATTTATGCTTTTTTAAATTTTATAATTTAATATAAGAAGAAAATTAAATTAAAATTAAATTACAGAGTAGATAATAATAGCTCTGATTACTACTGAAGTTCCATGATGACTGACAAGAAAAAAACATGTGCATATAAACAGGTGAAAAAGAGTAGCTGTATTTGTTGTGCAATACATGAATTTTAGCAGCATGCACAGGTGCGTGATTTATTTGATCTACAGTTCGTTGAAAAAGAAAAATAAAGTTTTTTGAACGTCTATTAAACAGAGATGAGATTCTTCAGACTTTAGTAGGAATTTCAGACTTTTCTTAATTTTTTAAAAGTAATTTTCAGACTTTTTTCTTTAAAAACATTCTTATTTTTGTTTAATATTCTTTGTTTTAACATGTTCGTGAGCAATTAGTTTTAATTTATTCTCATATTTGCTTATGGAAAGTATGATTTATTGTCTCTGTTTCTTCTTTTATTGAAAAAATTAAATTATCTGAGTATTGCACATATTTTCAGACTTTTTGTCCATTTCCCACTCTCATCCCTGATTAAAATATATTGGGCACATAAGTTTATATTATGAATTATTCAACACTCCTCCTTGCACAATATATATTAATGTTCCATAAGTTGTAATTTGCCCCTATGTTTTGTGAATACTGCTTTAGGTAGAGTCTTAGTAAACATGTCAGCAGTCATCTCCTTGCTTGGAATGTATTTCAGTTTGATTATTCCTTGTTCATATAATTGTTTAATTAAATGGAGCTTTACATCAATATGTTTAGTTCGATTTTGATATTTTTCAGATTCAGCAAGTTTTATATATGCTTGATTATCCTCATAAATGGTAATTGGGTAACTTTGTTTAATATCGAGATCTTTGAGTAATTTTAAAATCCACTTTATTTCCTTTGCCGCATTTCCAGCCAAGATATACTCAGCTTCAGCTGTGGAAAGTGATAAACAATTTTGTTTCTTCGATGTTTAGTTAATTGGTTTTTTTCCAACAAAGTACACATTCCCGCCGGTGAACTTTCTATCGAGTGGGTCATTAGCCCAGTCTGCGTCTGCATAAGCCTTTAAAATAGGATCTTGATCTACATCATATTTTATTTTATAATCTTCAGTTGTCTTTAAGTACTTTATTACTCTTTTTGCAGCCTCCCAATTCTTTTCTCTAGGTTGTTCATTTCTACGGCTAAGTATGTTCACTGCTACCAAGATGTCTGGTCAGCTCACAGTTGCCATGTATAATAAAGCTCTTACTGCTTGTCGATATTTGGTGTTATTTGGTAAAAAGTTTTGGTTTTCATTATCTTTCTGATATCCCGAATCAAGTGGTGTGTTTACTGGTTTGGAATCTTGCAAATTAAATTTGTTTACTAATTCATTTCTTTTGTTTCTTTGGTGGATTGCTAATGTCTCATTTTTACTTCTCACAACTGAGATTCCTAAATATTTGTTCACCTGACCCAGATTAGTAATTTTAAACTCCTTTCTAAGTTCATTTATTATTTCATTAACTTCTCTTTCATTTTATACGAACAGTATATCGTCGACATATATAAGTAAGTAAACTGTATTGTTGTTATTTACCCTTTTGTATAAACATTTGTCAGATTCGTATTCAGTGAAATTAAATATTAGTCTTTAATTTATTTTAATGTTCCAAGACTTACTGCCTGTTCCAGGCAACATTCTTATTATTGTATGAGATGCCACTGGGGCAAAGGTCTTTCATAATCAGTTCCAAATTTTTGACTGAAGCCTTGTGCTACGAGTCTTGCTTTATATTTTTCAATTTGTCCTGAATCATTATATTTTGCCTTAACTCTTTCCTTACCATAGCTCCAATTCAGCTATGACTCTAAAATACCAAAACGCCCGAAAAAATTTTTCCCCTTTCTCCTCGACTCAGATGTCAAAGCGAAAGTAATCAATCTTTGAATGGGAGGGAAGGAATCAAAATAGTATTAGTATTTTCCCTGGAGTGGATCTAGAGGGAAATTTTTCCATAGAATTGCACCTAGCAGGGAAAAAAAAGAAAAAATCTTGAAAGAGATTAAAAATCCATTGCAATTGTAAATAGTTAACTTCTTGTTCGTATTGTGAAGCAGATTCTAAGAGAATGTTCAGTTTTGTTTGCAATAATTGTCTACATAGAAAATACTATATGAAAATACAAAAGAGTGAATAGGATTTATAATGATAAAAGCATATTTCAGTGAAACATGAAAATGTTTGAAACTGAGATTATTAAAAATTTTAGTTTGAGTATTGAGGGTACAATTCTAAACATACTTTTGAATAGGAAAATAAGCATACATAACTTAATAATAATAATAATAAAAGAATTTTTTCGGGCGATTGAAAATAAATCATTCTGAGGGTATTAAAAGCAACACTTTATAGAAGATATATATATATATATATATATATATATACATAGAAAACTACTGAATTGAATTAATATATATAAAAGTTTAAAGACTAGAAAACCAATGGAAGAATTACAAACCAATGCGCAAAAATGAAGCCAAAAGGAGATGCAAAACTTTAATATAGGAATAAATAAACAAATTCCTATATTAAAGTATATATTTATTATTTATTCAGTAAAGTTTATACTTTCAGTTCCTAAAAGTATATTATTTATTCCTGTATATATATATATAATAAAGATGATCTATTAGGCATAGTAGAAGCCAAGCAACAGATAGAAGATCACTGAAACACCAATGACCAATAAGATAAAAAATAAATAAATAAATAAATAAATAAATTAAAAAAAAAAAAAAAAAAAATCATCAGTTGATGAAATATACTAATGTAAAGAAACCAGATGTATTAATTAGCAGCCTGCAAAACAAATGAATCAATAAAGTAAAACAACAAATCTTAACTTAAAACCATAAACTTATCAAAATTAATGAAAAAACAACCTAAGAAATCTAAGATAGGAAGAAGGAGGCAGGCGGCAAGACTTGTGACTTGCCTGTGGGGTTACACTAGTTTTATGCCGGCAACACTCCCCCAGCCTGCCACAACCAGAACAGGAACCATATGGATATAAAAATGCAAATTTCAAAGCAGATGAACAACAATGAAACCACGAAGCCACAATGAAATTCACCGATTGATCACATTGTGTTTAACAGTATAATTAGAACATTAAATATAGTTGACAACTCAAAAAGGAAAAAACTGAAATTTTAATGGAAAATGAAAGTTTGCATAGTAATACAAAGCAAATGCAACAAGCCTTCTACTTTTTTTTTTTTTTTTTTTTTTTTTAAATTTAATTTCACATACCCACCCAACCATCCAGCCTTACAACACCACCCCACCTCCGTAATCAAACATCTGCCCACCCAACCGCCACCTTTTTTATTGTCTTTTATTATTTTATAATTTTTTTGTTGATATACACAAGAGTGTACACAGCTTTTTTTTTTTTTTTTTTTTTTTTTTGTACTGACAGAGACATGGTTAAGGATATAAAATAGAAAATACAAAGTTTTTAGGAAAACCCATTTTAGCAGTGGCTGTGATCAGTTTATTAATATTCTTGTTTTTAAACTTTGCAGAGCATAAATTATTAATTCGAAATAAATGGTTAATGATGATGTTTCTAAATACTGAAAGATGCAGACATGAATTAAAATGTGTAAATAAGTTTACATTAAAACAAAAATCTTGCCGTTTGTCATAGATATCTGTGTAAAGTTTATTACCATCGATGATTATTTTGAGATCTAAAAAGTTAATAGATTGTGTTAAACAAAAAATTTTAGTTATTCAATAAATACTTGATTTTTGGATTTTAGAAAATTATAAAGTTAGTAAATAATGAAAATTAATAGATCGATTAAAGACCGGAAGTAATTAAATAGTGGTTAGTACATTACGTTAATTTAGTTGTGCCGCTTATAAATAATATCAAATTGCCGAATTGCCAAAATTTTAAATCCTAAAATTTAAATAAATGATAATTTAAATCAGACAAATAAAATGAAAATTAGGAAAGATTATTAACTCACCCCAAACAGCAGTACAATCAATACCTGTAAGGCAAAATTAATTAGATCCATTGGGACACTCGGTTGCACAATAAGAATCACACATAATATGTCACCTAGGAATTTTTTATTGAAGATTAAGATATATATATTCCGCTTGTACCGGTACAGGGATACATCATTAATTTACCAACACTGTAATTACGCACATTAGATATCATGATATAGATAACTGATAGATCAAAGCAGATATCGTTCACAGCATTCGGATTATTCTAAATATTGCCTGCCTATTTAGCATTTACAGATAGCATTCATCACTTGTTACATCCGGGATGGATGCATTTGTAAAATTCTATAATGATGATCGTTTTAATGTCGTATTGAGCATCGTATATGAGTAAACAAAATCGCACTTTCACCCATCGGATGTGTACGTTCGTTTTCTCCTGTGATTACTGAAAGCATTGACGATATCACAAAATTACTGTGACACATGGCTGTTACTCCACATTTTAAATACGTGATGGAAATAGCATATTCCGACGAGCGAATGGTGAAGAGTTGTCGTTGACTGATATATTGTACGTTCGTAGTACCGAAACCATGTTACAACGTATTATGATGGTACGCTAAGCCTATTTAGGCCACACTGTTCCTTTGCACTAAAATAGAGGTCTATCAGTCCGCATATGAAATAAGGACCTCTTTGAATATTAATAATATACTCTATTACATTAGTTTATGAGTAATTCTAGAGGTTATTGAAACTGGAAGGAACTTTTTAAAGACTGATGCTCGGCCAACGATCTACAATTTCTTCGTATCCATTCAGCAATCCTCCAAGGGAGTTTCTCGTTACTAGGATCCATTTCCAAATACACATGTCCACAAGATGGACGTAAAACGAATACATTTTCCTTGTTTTACTTTTACAGGCTTATAGACTTAAAGAAGTTATTACTATAGATGCAAAAGTTTGAAATAACTGTTCAGCCAGCGGCCAAAGGCCGCCGGCCACGGCGTAAATGTCTTCGCACTCCTTCCTACATCACCGTACCAGCACAGAGTGAGTCAGAGATGCCTTCCAATCTCCCGCGCCGCGCGACTACGCACATTCAAATTGCTGCGCGCGATAAATAGTCCGAAAATGAATTATTTTTATCCGGATCGTCTGCTGAATAATAAATAATAAAATGGAAATAAATAAATTTAATTTTATGAACGGAATATTTTATATTGAGTTAATTTTTGGATTCAATATTAATATTAAAAAATACACATTTTCCTAGAGAGACGCCACTTTTAAATCGGCGCCGTGATATATTCGCTGCGGACCTGACATATTCGCTGCGAATCGAATGGAACATTCCAGAAGAAAAATTTGAAAATCGTCAATGAAAATGACGTCACTGATTTTAATTAGTGAAAAATGAACGTTAGGAAAATTAATACAATTATTTTTAAATTATTTGCAGACGATCTAAAAAGATTTTGAACTGATTTGAATCATGATTAAAATTGAATTTCTTTATTGGCTAAGGCGTTTGTTTACAATCCGGAAACATCGGTAGTTTTGTTTACAAACAAAACGCTTCACTGGAAATTCTTAAATTTTTTTTTGTTTATTGCAAATTGCGAATTTTAAGAAATTTTAAATGGAGAAAATAAATAAAATAAAAGTAACTAAAATATTTTCCGGAGGATTTGATAAAAATTAACCGAATTCAAAAGTGTTAGAATTTTTTATTCTAACATTACCCCCCTTCTCCAAAAAAAAATTATAGCAGCAGGAAATTGGAAGGACTTAGTAACATCATGCATACACTAAACCCAAAACATAAATATACTGCATAAGTGCATTTCCGAATATATATAATAATACTGAAAACATAAATGATGTGGGGTAAGTTAAAAAAAAAATCATATGCATACCACTTTTTTAAACACATAACATAAAATAGTATAATATAGATATCATAATACAGTGGAGATCATGAAGATAATGGAATCTGCCAAAATAAATCACTTGAAAAGAAAATTTTTTAGTTATGAATAGGTTTTTTTTTTTTTTTTTTTTTTTTTTTTACCAAAACATCTCAGCTAAAATTTATGACGGAATCTTTTATATTGAGTTAATTTTTGGATTCAATATTAATATTAAAAAATACACATTTTCCTAGAGAGACGCCACTTTTAAATCGGCGCCGTGATATATTCGCTGCGGACCTGACATATTCGCTGCGAATCGAATGGAACATTCCAGAAGAAAAATTTGAAAATCGTCAATGAAAATTACGTCACTGATTTTAATTAGTGAAAAATGAACGTTAGGAAAATTAATACAATTATTTTTAAATTATTTGCAGACGATCTAAAAAGATTTTGAACTGATTTGAATCATGATTAAAATTGAATTTCTTTATTGGCTAAGGCGTTTGTTTACAATCCGGAAACATCGGTAGTTTTGTTTACAAACAAAACGCTTCACTGGAAATTCTTAAATTTTTTTTTGTTTATTGCAAATTGCGAATTTTAAGAAATTTTAAATGGAGAAAATAAATAAAATAAAAGTAACTAAAATATTTTCCGGAGGATTTGATAAAAATTAACCGAATTCAAAAGTGTTAGAATTTTTGATTCTAACAGATTGATTAGTCAGAGTATTTTGAGTTAGCTTTAAATTAGGTGGATAATTGAAGGAAAAGCCATTTTGTGAGTTCTTGTTGAGATAAAATACAATAATATCATCGATGTAACGATAAAATCGAACATCATCATTGCAAATTTGCTTTTCATAATAATAAAGATAGAGATCTGCCAAAATACTGGAGCTACAACCTCCTTGTGGAATGCCTAATTGTTGCAAATAGATATCGTTGTTGTGGAAGATATAATTATTATGGATAACAAAGTTAAGAAGTGTTTTAAATTTTTCTTCTTTAAAATTGTAAGGAAGATTAATTTGAGCTTTATATTCTATAAAAAGACTGTAAATGATATTACTAAGATCTGATAACTCAATATTATTGAAAAGATCTTGAAAGTCAAAAGTCATAATATTGTCTATTGAATCGAGCGATTTGATGTATTGAATTAATTGAAAGCTATTTTTAAGACAGTGTAAATTATCAACTTTGCAAGTACATTTGTAAATTTGTTTTAGAATATCCAGTAGAGCTTTATTAATTTTAAGTAAAAGTATTTTATGAAAATAATAGTAAATAAACAAATACTTTCAAATCTCTGAAATCTCTCTCTCTCTTTTATTTTATTTATTTATTTTTCTTAATTTTCACGTAATAAATTGCTTCAAAAATAGCTGATCTCTTACTTGTTAATGAAAAAATCAGATATATTTTTTAAATATTCTATGAATACTATTGCTATATTGGAGAAAAATTATCATCAGAAACTCATACAATCATTATAAATATATATATATTATATATATATATATATATCGTTTCACTTTATTTGTGTGAAATTATATTATTTTCACAGGAATTTTCTTGTGCTTTCGAAAATTATTTACTATGTAACGAGATCTAGGTGGTGTGGTGGTATTAGTGTTAAGACCAGTTGACTGTGCAAGGGTCCTAGGGCTGAAAGAGGAGAGCCCTCCATGGGGAGGTACCTTTCTAAGGGATTCTAGTCAGCGTATACGCAAGTTTTGGGGAATACCACGGAAAACTCCGAATAGTTAGGCCAACGAGCATGAGCTAGAATTGAGCCCTGCACATCACGTCTACCAGCTATAAGAGAAGCTACCTCTAGTCCACTGAGTGGAAAATTAAATCTAAAAAACAACAAAATGCAGCACTAATGCAATTTAAACAATCGATTACAGAAATATATTTTACCATTTCATATTATACCAGATTCCTTGCATTTCACATTAATTGTTATTATTATTTTTTTTATTATGATTATTATTTTTATTATTATGATTATTATTTTTCAAAATATACTATTTTTGTAAGCAGTTAAATTATAATTTAAAAGTAATTAAATTTGGAGTTGTTATAATATATACATACATACATATATATATATATATATATATATATATATATATATAGTGCTCTCTATCAGGGACCGATTTACTCACTTGGAGGCCCAGGGCACTCATGTTCAATGGGCCCCTTTTCATCGTATTTTAATGTTACAACAAACAAAACAAACTGCATATTTTTGAATCACGCGTCTAAAAATTCTCTTCACTTCACTTTACTTTTCATTTTATTGGTAAGAATAATGCTTAACTAGATTCGATGCTTGTCTGTCGGATCAACGTACATCTGCATACTTCGGATTTAGTTAGCTTTAGTAAGAGTTTGGAATGCAGTATCGGTAGTATGCCGTTGTATTTGCCTTTAGCGAAAATATTGCAATTTTTTCGATGTGCTGATAGTTTCCTTGAAAGATCATATTGCCGATTTATAAAACAATGCAGTAATAGAGAGCAGCATAAATTTTAATAATCCATTGGCGAAAAAACAAAAAACAATGATCATTACAGCAAAATTTGGAAATATTTCATTTTAACTATTTTTTTTTTTAATGTATGCTGGAATTTCTTCGAGGCCCCCTCAGTGTGAGGGCCCAGGGCACATGCCCGAATGCCCTGCCTTAAATCAGGCACTGCTCTCTATAGCTAAAAATATTTATATATTTATATATTTATTTTTATTATTATTTTTTTTCTAAATAACTTTTTCTTTTCTTTTAAAAAATTTTTTAGAAGGGAAAATTTATGGAAATATGCAAATTCTACATAAAATAATATTTTATGTACAATTTTCGATTAATATGATTCAAACTAATTATCCAGATTCTGTACTTCAAATGCCAAACATAAAAAATTTAGAGCTGTCATATCACGGCATCATATTTTAAATTTATTGCAAGCTATAAATAACTAACTTTCTCATTAAAATAGATATATGATTTTGCTCTTGTTTTGAATAGTTTTCAAATTTATGCGTATTCATAATTTATAATATGTATATATATATATATACAGTAGTGGACAAAATTGTGGAAACCTTTTGAAAAAAGTTGATTTTAGTGGTTTGATGTCTAATAACACCACTTTTTTTTGTACCAATACTATAAAATTATATATCATTGGAAAGGTAATTTAATCAAGATTGTAAAGCAATAACATTTGTTCAATTATCTGTATTATATCAAAAGTTATAGCCAAATAACCAAAAACAAGAAGCACAGCTTGTTTGCGTTTATAGGAAGTAGCTGTCCTTCATTTGAATGTAGCCAATGAGCATGAGTGTTAACAGAGCCAATCAGATGTCATCTTGTTCTGGCAATGTTTTGGCAATAATCCAACAGGTCACAGGACATTTATCAGCGTGTATTGTAATTGCTATCAAGTTGGTTTTTCGTTTTGTGTTTTTTGATTTACTAGTGAGCTTGTGGAACGAAATAAAAAAATAATCAATATAAAATTAAAGAAATGGCGCAAAGAGTTGACTGGCCACCTAGTAAGCGATGTAAAATAGTAACATTAAGTGAACAAGGCTACAGTTATGAAGAAATTATAAGAAATATTGGGCGAAACTTAACCAAAGGTGGCATTTCTAAATTTTTGAAGAGGTACAAGGAGACTCAGCCATTAGAAAACCAAACTGGTAAAGGTAGAAAAAGGTGCACAACAGCAAGTGATGACAGAAGAATTAAAAGACTGTGCCTAGGTGACAGAAAAAAATCATCTCGGTGTATACAAGGGTAAATGTTACAATGCAATGTCACGGTAAGTGCAAGCACTGTTCGGCGCAGACTGCATGAATTTGGTCTAAACGCTAGAATTCCTCGAAAAAAATCCATTTTTGTCTCTGAAACAAAGGTTGAAAAGATTAAACTGGGCTAAAGCTCATGTTAACTGGACAACAGAACAATGGGACAGTGTAATTTGGAGTGATGAGACCAAAATCTCCCTGTTTGGTAGTGATGGCATAAAATACGTATGGAGAAGATTTGGAGAAGATGTCCATCCTGAGTGCATTACACCTATCGTGAAACACCCAGTTAGTATTATGATTTTGGGTTGTATGACATCAAGAGGTGTGGGTAGAATTGGCGTCATCGATGGGAATATAAATGCCCAAAGATACATAAATGAAATACTTGGGCCCAAGCTGCTGCCTTCTGCACGAGATCTTTTCCAAGATAATGAAGCATTCATATTTCAACAGGATTCAGCTCCATGTCATGTTGCTGGTGTGTGCAAGAAGTGGTTTCAAAATAATCGTATTCAACTGCTGGAATGGCCTGGAAATAGCCCAGACCTTAACCCAATCGAAAATCTATGGAGCCGGCTAAAGGAACTTGTTAGACAAAAGCAACCCAGTAATAAAACCCAATTAACAGAATCAATAATTCAATCTTGGTTTCATGTTATAACAGCAGCAGAACTAAAGAAGTTGGTTCACTCCATGGGAAATAGCTGTACGGCCGTAATTAAGGCTAAAGGTTACTCAACTAAGTATTAACTGGTATAGTGAAAATTTTTGTATATCTCATTTTTTTATGTATATCACCTTTCTTCTTTATAAATGCTGTTCTATTAAAAAACTATTCTTAAATAATATTGCTTTACAATCTTGATTAAATTACCTTTCCAATGATACATAATTTTGTAGTATTGGTACAAAATAAAGTGGTGTTATTAGACATCAAACTACTAAAATCAACATTTTCAAAAGGTTTCCACAATTTTGTCCACTACTGTATATATATGAATGCACGCATGTAATCGGTGCTAGCATTCTTCTCCTTTCTAATGTGTTCATATATCTTCTTGTAAATATCACGAAAAGACTTATTTTTACTTATGCCCCACACACATGTGTATATATATTATAATTTTCATGTTTTTTTATTCATTTATATTTATCAAGTTTGAATTATTATCAGATAAGCTGATTTCAAATAATATATTAAATTGATTTCTCTCACTACTAATCCTGTCTATTATTGAAAAGTAGGAAGCTGCGAAAAAAAATGATGTCAGGAGAAAATTCAAATGACTTTCACTGTTATCTAGCACTTTTTAAAAATCTCACTTTTTTTACATTAAATGTGTAATAAATAAAAGCCATTAAAAAAAGTTTGTAAAGTGATTTATCAAAATATTTTGTACACGACCAATCGATGTACCTTTATTTTCATTTGTTATTTTTATTATCTTTACATTTTCATTAATCGTATTATATAATTGTCGGTAATGGATTTAAAATCACTTATTTATAAAAATTGCAATAAAGAAATGATAATCCATAGAAAAACATGATTTTTTTTTTTTTTTAATCCTATAAGGCATTGCAATACTCATTACATTTTCAAGTAAATCTATCTGTTTATAAAAACTATGTTTCTTATAATAATTGTCTCCTGGCTTCTTCGTATTCAATGGAAATTATTTATGTTTCTATTTTATTTTATTTATTTATTTATGATTATTTTCAGATTCATTTAAAATAAATTTCCTTTTAACATTTCACGTTAAATATTGAATAATAATCAAATAAATATAAAAATATATATATAACAAAGAAAGAAAAATAATATGTAATATTAAAAGCATTTTTTATTAAGAAATATATCAAATTTAAATTAAATTACAATCAAATGTAAATTTCTAAACTTTTCTTAATGAGCAAAATTTTTTAAGCATTAAGATGTTTCAGCATCCCCTTCTATTTGCTCACAATTAAAGCATGATTTGCACAGACACATTTTGCATAATTCACACTCCCACGTGCTCTGAATATTATTGTTTGATTGAGTTTTTCTCTTTAGCTCCCGACATCGAACGCAAGATCTCTTTCTTCCTGCAATTTTAACCCTTTTATGGTTATGAAATGGTGTGGGAGATAATAATGGGAACTTGCGCTTTCTTTGAAGAAATGTTTTTTCTATTTCCTCTATTATTTCTAATTCGAATTCATACAATGATTCATTTTTTTTTCGGCATAGGATAATTCGTAATTTTACGCAGAACATACGCATTGTTTATTGCAGTATCAAACAAGAATGAAAATAAGTATACCCACCACTTGCTCGATTTACGGGAAACTGTATAATATTTCCTTCGTTGATCAGCCAGATCAACTCCTCCCATATGTTTATTGTAATTGGCGAAGGAAACGGGACAATTGACGCTTGTAGTTACAGATCCAATTCTTCTTTTTACCAAAGTTGTTTTATTAAATGAATTTGTAGATAAAAGAAGTATTGGCTTTTTATCTAACCAAGCTGAGCAAAGTATATTCGGGCTTTGTTCGCACTGATAGCTTTTGCTTTCATGAGAATTCGTAAGTTTTAAACTTTTTATTTCAGGGGGAATATTTTTTCGATTTTTCATCAGTGTACTGCAGCAATAAATACCAGATTTTAACAAATCATGTGCTAAATGGACACTTGTAAAAAACCTATCAAAAAATAATACATGACCTTTGTTTTTAAGAGGCTTAATTAAGTGCATAACTACATCATAACTAAGTCCTTTGTCACTTCTTCTGTTGTCTTTTTTTCCTCCATATATATCAAAATTATATACATAACCTTCTTTTGATGTACAAAGCATCCACATTTTCAGACCTCTTTTTGCAGGTTTAAGAGGCATGTATTGCACAATACTGAGCCTTCCTTTATATTTGATCATTGCCTCGTCGATTGATAAATGCTGGTTTGGATTCAGATGTGTCTGAAACTTTGATTTCAAATAAGAAAACATGGGTTCAAGCTTCTGAGAATAAGTAAATGAATCCGCATCATTTGGGATTTCCTTTTCTCTATCTGATATGTGGAAGTAATGTTTTATTTTTAAAAATCTGCCTCTACTCATCAGTCTTTTTATCATTTGATTCCCTAATATAGCACTTTCTGACCAATAGTCAGTGATCCTAAGCATGCTTACAATGTTCATGACTAACAAAATGCCAAAAAAAACACCACAATTCATCGATATTTTTTATTGCCATCCAATTTGCATCTTTCTTCTTATGAGACTTTTCGATAAACTCCGCATATTTATTTGTATTAGACATGATAGTCTCACACAGATGATCAGTCATTAACAATCATAAATAACTAAGCGCAGATGAACCCGGCATTAAATTATGTACAGGCCCCGATGATGAAGAAAAGTTTTCTAATATAATATTATTATTATTTACATTAGAAATCCATTTATAATTAATCAAATTCTCTTCAGGCTCATTATCAATTTCTTCAACGTTTATTTCCTCTTGACTAACAACTGCGTCATTCTCATATGCAATACTTTCATTTAAATCTGGCTCATCTTCATTATCAAATTCTGAACCTTCAGAAAATTCGGATTCATCCGTTTCCTCATCAAAAACTATTTGAAGAGCTTCTTCTATAGTCAATCCTCTTTTTCTACTATACATAATTAAGATAATTACATAAAAAAATGTATTTTAAATAAAAATTATTCGAAATGATTATATCGTACTAGATAAGTAGTAAAATAAGTAAAGATTAAAAACGACAGCAGCTCAGAAAACAGGAAAAGAAAGCGCGATAGAAACAAATTTTTCATTTTTCCCTTTTAAAGTTCTATAAAAATCCCTCTTCTGAGAAGAGGCTAACAAAGAGAGGATTATCTTTCAGACACACCCTTTGACAACCGTCTTGACAGGTACACTGAAGAAGCAAGTGGGGACGAAAACATCCAGGCGCTTTCGGTCGTCTGAATGTATGGGCGTTTGGGTACGCTCTGGTAAGGAAAGAGTTTTAAAAGCCCATTTAGAACCAACAATGTGTGTATTAGTTGGAGGATCCACAAGTTCCCAAGTGTCATTTTTGTTTAAGGATTTTATTTCTTCTGTTACTTCTAACCACTTTTCTTTTTTGACTGGATTTTTCATGTTTACTATATCCTCAAATATTTTTGGTTCAATAAAATTAGTATTGGTTGATAGAAAAACAAAACTTTCCGGTTTACTCCTTTGTTAATTCTATCTGACCATCTCAGGGTTTGTGTTTTTTTTTTTTTTTTTTTTCACTACCAGGGATGAGATTTTTCAGCTTTTTTGTACATTTAGCTTTTCAACTTTTTTTAGTTTTTTTCAGCTTTTTTTTATGTTTCTGATATGCATTTGTTCTTTTTTTATATATTGAAGATTAAAATAAAAATTTATTATTCAAATATAATAGAATTTGTCATCAAAATTCTAGTATTTCATTTCAATGTTTTGCCTTTGTGTATAGTTTCAGATTTTTTGTATTTTTTTAATCTCATCTCTGACTACATTCTTCTGTTACTTCACTTTCGTCATTGAGAATTATTAGAATTTTAGATTCCTCATTAATTTTCTCCTTTAAAGTTTTGTTAATTATTTATCGCATTGTGGTTAGTGTTTTGTGAAGGTTCACGAGTTTCATGCTTTTCGAGAAATTTTATAGTTCTACAGATTTTTATGTTGTTGTTTTCATAAATCCTATAGCCTTTACTTTTTAGATTGTACCCCATAAAGATTCCTGGTTTTGCCTTATTATCTTATTTCTTTCTTTCAATTTTGTTTACATAAACATATACTTTGCAACCAAATTTTCTTATAATAACAAGAGACTTGGTGTTGGAATATTAAAACCCGAATAAACTACTGCGTCAGAAACGCCAAAGAAAAATATTTGAGATGCATACAGCTGTTTCGGTAGCATTAAGCGTACCGTCTTCAGTGCAAAAAGATTCTTTTTGCACTGAAGACGGTACGCTTAGGGCTACCGAAACAACTGTATGCATCTCAAATGTTTTTCGTTTGTAAACCTGATAGTAAAGCCTTAATATAGTTCTCTTTGGCGACTTTTGAATTTTTGTCACCATTTTAGACTTTTAATCCATTGTAACAATGAGACTTAATCCCTTGTAACAATATGCTATGAGCACTATTTCTGACGTATTTTAGACAACTGATCTTTTTATTTTTATATTTATTTCCCATTAAACATATTTTTATTTTTATTTATTTATTTAAATATTAATTTGAATTATTCAAATATTTCTGTTCAACAGCGTGCAAGTGCAGTAACACACAGAGGCTCATTTGTTTGTATGATAAATTAGCATAGTCATTATTATATAAAAAAATAAAAAATAAATAAATAGGTAAACATTATCGTGCTATACAACTTTATTATGTCGCTCCATTGGCGGCTTTTGAATTTTTGTCGCCATATTAGCGATGGATTTTTTTTTTTTTTTTTTTTGTATGAAAAAGGGAAGACTGTTTTGCTAATAATTTTATCAGACTTTGTTTTGTTTATACATAAGAATCCTTCATATTCTGCTTATATTTTTAATGGTTTTTAGGTTTAAAATAGTGCTTGTTGAAATAAATTTCCTATGTTTAAAACTGCATTTTTTCTGTAAATTTTGTGTAAAAATAAATCATTTATGTTTTTATATATTTGATGCGCTACTTAGATTAAAATGGCTGTTACTATATTAAACTTCTTGTCGAAAAACGTTCGGTGTACTTCAACACCAAAATTTAAAAAATCGCCCAGCAGGATCTGTTAATGAAACTGATAAAATAAAAATATGGTTCGTAGAGTTTAAATAATCTGTTTTAAAAAAACTTTTAAAACCCAAATTCTTAATGTATCGTATCACATACATAGATATAGTAATAATATATAGATTGATCATTGGGGAGAAAAAAGGGATTCCTTTTCACTCAGGAAAAGACGGCGATTTTACCAAAATATGGCAGTCTTTCCCCGAGTGAATACACACGGGAGTACACACGAATATTTTAGCAAATAAAGATCATGAATAATTTATTTACTTGAATGAAAAACTCCAGATATAGTTTCAAATTCATTTTTCTTCTTTTCCTTTTTTTTTTTCAATACCACTTAATGGCTGATTCCAAAGCTTTTTATTTTGGCATCAAAAATCTTTGCACGATAATATGGGGATGATAGATTTATATATATTATTATATCTATGACTACATAAATCTTTTTGAAGTTAGAATAAAACTTAATTTGAAAAAAAAAAAAAGATGACTTTTTTGTTTATTAACCAAAAAAATTGATGAAATTTGAAATGCAAGTTGGTCTTGAGGGGTACAGGCTGTATATTATATTTTATTGTTCGTGAGAGAAAATTTAAAGGGATTTGAAAACTGCAATTTTTAATCCCACTTCAAAAACATGTGACTTAATGTGAAGCAGATTTTTTATTTATTTTTTTTTCTCCTAATGGTTTCCATGATATAGTCTTCTGCTGTTGCCACCTAAAATTCATACTTTAGTTAATTTTAAAAAATCTAATTGTCCGATTGATAAGTTGTTTAATGCATCGGATTCACACAAATTTTCCCTTTCATTTGCTATCTTATTTGTAACGATGCGACTGATATTTCTAATTTATTTTCTAATCTTTCTAATTTATTTTCCTCATTTTAAATAAATGTACTTTTTTTAAATTATTGTTATTCTGTCGAAAAAAAAAATTGGCAACAATTAAATTATGGATAAAATTTAAATGGCTTATTTATCAGAAACTAGAACGTTATTATTTTCACATTTTAATTAAGAAAAAACTAATCAAAAATTCGAAAATCTGACTTCGATGTGCACAATGACCCTTCAGGGGGCACCTTTGTGTTAAATCTCGTGACAGTCCGAGCTACTGTTTTCGAGAACAGTGAAATATATATACAAATATTGCTCACTTAATAGTATAAGATATATATATGTATATGAGTGAAAACAAATTGGGCTTATTAACTGTAATAATCTATTCTCTGTTTTCATTAACATAGTGAGCTTCAAATAAGAAAGAAAAAAAAAAATTATAATATACTGTGAATAATAATAATTAAATTCCTTTGCAAAGAAGAACACTGCAGTTAGTTTACAAAATGGCTTTGCAACTATTATATGTGTTTTTGAACAAAGACAAATTTTTTAGACATATATAGTTATTCAAAAACATTATTATAATTTTAAAGCACTTAAGAATGAATTATGACTTTTATAAATTATTGCTATTATAAGTAATACTGTGTGTTTCTTTTTGTTTATATAATTTTTCCATAAATAAAAAAAATATTTTTTGTGTTGTATGTTCATTAATTTCAGTATTTAGGGATTTTTTTTTTTTTTTTGTATTGATTTAATTTTACTCTAACCCTTTAGGGACTGTTTAAAAATGTGCTGTTTAGTTAAGAATGAATCACTCTTACCAATTATGCAAGGTAATTTTGAATTTTCATTTTAAAGTTAATATTTTCTTGTTCCTTTGTCATTCTTTCTTTTCATTTTTCATCTCCCCCCACAGTAGTTATCCTCTTTCTATTTTTTTTTTTTTTTTTTGTTAATTTTACAGAGATGAGAGTTTTCAGACTTTTGTAGGAATTTCAGGCTTTTCTTAAATTTTTAAACGTAATTTTCAGATTATTTTCTATTTAAATATTTTTATTTTGTTTAATTTTTTTTTCATTTTACCTATTTTTAAACAATTTATTTTCATGTATTCTCCATTTTTGCTTATAATAGGCATGAGAATTTTCCGCGGATCTACCATTTTCCGCTTTTTTGCGATTTTCATTAATTCCGCGGTTTTTTATTTTGTTAAAATCAAACTCCAATAAAGATCAGTGTTGAAATGCTCCACGAAAAACTTTAGATTCTTAATCTTTTTCCATCCAAAATATAAATGTCAATATTCATTTTAAACGTGCTTTATCAGATTCTATAACATATAAAAGAACAGAAATTTCTCACTCATGTAATTTTTTTTATCCTCCCCCCACTTTTTTTTTATCTCTAACCATTGCCTTGCCGATCAAACATTCTGCGGGAAGCCTTTTATTTTCGAATATTTATCCATCCACAATATTAATTTTAAACTTACTGTATGATATTCTAGAACCCATAAAGAAGTAGAATTGTGTTTAATATTTCTCTCATGAACTACTTTTTATCCCCCCCCCTTCTTTCCCATTTTTCACCACCAGCCAATGATTAAATGTTGATTGCTAGCTAACTTTTTTTTTTTAACACATGTCTTACTGTGTTGATGTGCATTATTCTTTTAGTTTGATTTGTCACTTTTAAAATATTTTGTATAGTTTTTTCCTCTGAGCATTATTTTTCATTGGAAATAAATTTTATGAACGTACATTTGTATAGATTTTGCCGTGCATATTATTTTTCTTTTAAAATTAATTTTATGAACACGCATGTTTCCTCTTTTTTTAATTTTCTGCACTTTCATGTTTGTTATAAAAAGTGTGGTTTTGTGTATCTACCTTCTTTAATTGCTAAAATTATTTTATCTTTGAGTTTTGCACATATTTTTCAGACTTTTTGTTAATTCCCTACTCTCATCTCTGATTTTAAAATATTTAAAACTTTCTTTTTGTTAAGCAGCATCACATTTAATTTATGATTATTTTTCTCAGGTGATATATCTGAAGATTTATCTGTCAGAGGAACAGGACTAAGCGATAAAGGTGTTCCAATGGTTAGTTTATCTAATGGAAAGTCGTATGCTTTTTGTTCAAATATGAGTTCTTGGTAAGTGTGCTTTTAAATTGAATTTTCATTTTAAAATATGTTTGTGATGTTGATTATTCTACCTCGATTAGGAACTAATCTTCTCACCGCATAATTTAAGCACGGGTAAAGCATTTCAGATTTAACTTTCAGTTCTGAGTTTTTGAAAATTTTGCTCTCTAAAATTCATGTTATGTTTTTTTTTTTTTTTTTTTTTTTAAGAAATTTCTTATTTTGAATATTTAATTTCCTTATAATGATGTATTAAGAACTCTCCAAATGTAGGTATAAATGATAATAGTTGTATGATATAGCATTAACAAATTTCCTCTCACCATTCATTCTGCATGCAAGTAGCTGTTTTCAGGGTTTTTATATGTTAGGTAGTTTCACCACTGATTAAGGCTTTTTGTTGGGAAGGGAATAATTTATTTAATTGTTTAGTTTTTGCAATTTTTGCTGTTATTTTTCCATTTTATTGTTTTTGTTTATTTTATCAAGTTTATTTTTAACTTGTAATAGCAAAAAATCTTTTTTTTTTTTTTTTTTTTTTTAGGTTATTAGTAAGTAGTGCTAATAATGCAGTGCAGTTATGTTCAGATCATCACTTAAGGTTTTCTCCTCAAGATTTATGTAATGGGACTATTTTACCACTTGCTGCTTTACAAGGTCAAACACAGAAGTAAGATTATATTTATTTTTATATTTTCTATTTAAATGAGTTAGCAGTTTGCAACACCAACAAAGATGTTCTAGCAATTTATAACCTTAATATATATTAGTCCATTTTGAAATTTTATCTAATTCTACTTATTAAATGTTTATTCAGTTACTTTAATAAGCTAGTTTTCTTTCATGGCCAGCCTGATCATCACATGCACATTTTTGAGATTAAGCCAATACTACTGGTACTACTACTAATAATAATCATTTGCATTTTATTTTCAATAGCATTTGTATTCACTTTAAACCCAAATGTTTTTTTAAAGTGGAGTGGCAAACCCAGCGACAGAAAACTTTCTAGATGTCTGTGACAGGTTTTTAAAATTTCATAATCTGTCTGCAAAATTTGCTTGTAGTCAGGGGTGAAAATGGCTTACACTCAAAAAGCCTGAAAGATGATAGCAGCAATCTGGGAGGTGGGGGGGAAGGGGGCTTAACAACAGTGGTGATATCGTGCAACAATACACAATACAATTTTACTACAATACAATGTAGCATAAACAATTATAAAATAATAAGATAAACTCATTCAATTAAATATTTTATAGCAATGTTTGACAGAACACAATCAAAATAATTATAAATAATAAAAGTAAATAATAAATAATAAAAGTATAAATAATAAAAGTTTTGATACAGAAATTTTTATAAGTGAATTTTGAAGTGGAGAAGTTTTGGAGCAGTTTTAAGTGAAATTAGCACTTTTCTACGTTCCCGTAGAATCTCATTAACAGGTAACAGGAGAAAAGAATACACGCATAACGCTACCTATCAAGGGACATCTAGGCTCCTAGGTCGCCCTTGTTAAGCACTGTTTTGTGTGTTCCTACCAAGGCACCTATAGGGGGCTCTAGAGTTCCTACCAGAGAGCGTCTAAGACGTCATACATCAGTAGCGCATTGTCGTGGGCGAAAAATGTCTGTAAATTGCAGACAATTTTTTATGACTGCAGACAAAGACTGTCTGAAAGTTGCGGGCAATTTTTTTTTTAATTAGGAGAGAGAAAGAGTGTCCGAAATTTGCGGACTAATTTTTTTATTAGTGCAGACAAAAACTGTCTGCAAACCGTTTTTCTGTGTCCGCGACTATGTCGCCGTGTCGCGGCGTTTCTGCCACTGGGGTGGCAAAGTTGTAAGAAATTCCAATTATAATAGTTATTGTTTCTTATTTGTCATTTGACAGCAACAAAAAATTGATTTTGATAATTCAATCCGTATCGATACAGTACTTTTTGGACAAAAAAATTGTATTATTTTGACATTAAATTATCAAGTGTAATATGCAAAAATCAAGGATTTGCTGATATTTTTCTTAAATAGATATATATATACATTGTGTAGTAAATCTCAAGATAAAGGGGGGGGGGGGGGAGGGCAGAGACAGGCAGAATTCACAGACTAACACCATTTGTGATTTATGCTTATATAAAATCATCCTTACAGATCTGTAGATATAAGGAAATGATAGAAACATTCTAAAAATGTATGTAAAATATGTACTTATATTTATACAAAAGAAAAATATTTTTCAACAATTTCAATATATATATATATATATTTATATATATATATATATATATATATATATATGTGTATTTCTAAGCTGAAACTATTTAGAAATGGTACAATCTTTTACCCTCATCTTATTCATTAATATTATGATTAAAATTTTTCTTTTTTTAACTTTCAAGTTTTTACAGTAACCACTCAGGATTTTGAAATCTATGTCACTCTCATTCTTGCTGTGTAATGCATAGTTTTTTTTTTTTTTTTTTTTTTTTTTTTTTTTCTAAATGTGAATCTTTGATATCTCAGCATGAATAATCATAACAGTGAAAGGAGAGAAAGTTGTGATGATTGTGCTTTTCGTGAAATCATGATTTCTGTCAGTGGACCTTCATCAACCAAATACGACAATGTGGCTTTAGAAGCTATGTTAAAATGCTTTGTTGCAAATAGCCAAAGTACTGACTGGCATTTTGTACAATGCAATCTCAACATTAAAAATTGGACAACATAAAATTAGTGGATAAACTTAAGGAATAAATTAATCATCTTCCATTTATGGTTGTTTAAATCGATATATCATTGCTACTGTTCTCAAACTATCAAATGTGCGAAAATGCTTTTTTCATATTTGATACTTTGCACTTGCTTTTGGGATATGTAGGTTACCAAATCGTGAAAATTTCTATCTTTTTTAGAAGCAGAGATACTTGCTACAGTTGAACTTAGAAAATCTCTAAAATCCAGATATTTTTCAAATTTGTTTTATTTTTAAAGTAAGATATTTGTGACTCGCCCCTCCTGAAGGCACCCGAGTAACAAACAGTCTTGTCGCTATGACAGGATCCCCACAGCAGGAGCCCACACAGGCTCCGACATCCCAGACACCTCAATGACACCAGTCCATACAAGCTGGAGCAGCCCAAGGAACCGAGCAAAACCAGATCCCCCAGCAGGCACGAGCGGCACACCCCTCAAAACACCCAGGCAAAGCCCAGGTTCGGCCGCAGCGAGCGACACCACGCTACAACCCACCGAGAAACACCCCAACAAGAAGGCAGCAACAGAAACAAACAACAAAATACAAAAA
The DNA here is from genome assembly GCA_963930645.1 of Salticus scenicus. Lineage (NCBI taxonomy): Eukaryota > Metazoa > Arthropoda > Arachnida > Araneae > Salticidae > Salticus > Salticus scenicus. The sequence continues at coordinate 311,717,459 of OZ005649.1, forward strand.
ACAACTAAAGAGTACAACTAAAAACTAAAATTGACAAATGTATTTGAAATCTACAGACAATAGGGCTAGGAGCATGAACAACCTGTTCACCAAAACGAAATATTGTAACCTAAAACCCCACCCAAAATAAAACAGTACAAATAACAACATTTATTGGTATAAGATAAAAGTGCTTAAAATTATTTTTAAAGTAAGACTTTGCTGTACCCGACTTCCATATTTCTCATGGAATACAGTTTAAAATCCTTTTAATTAAACCCTGATTGTATAAATCTGGATATAATCTGACTTATTACTATCTGACCGTAGGTAATGGAAGTATTGTATTTGGTTCAAAAAAATCTTTTACCTGATTTACATGTTAAAGACTTTATTCTTTACGAAAACAGGAGGGTTAAAAACTGAATTAAAAATTCCCACTTGAGTCAAACAGCTTTCAATTAATGAAAACCTTCTTTAAAAAATAAATAAATAAATAAACATACAAAATATTTTGCCAGCTTCCATAGTTTTATTTGAGTATATTTTAATAAATAAATAGTTTAAGGCATCATCTGTTGTCTGTTATATTTTACTTCAGCATTAGTGTTTTTTGTTTTTAAATATATACTTTTTTTATCATTTAATTCGGCAATTTGATCGTTGTTTACTTTCATTAGCATAAAAATTGCATTTTGTATGTTATAATAGCATAAAAAATTAGTATTTTTTTTTCTAAAATCCGTAATCGACGTGGTCCCATCGATTCCTGATTTTCGTGGTTCATCTGTATAATAAAGTGTCGAATCCCACACTTTTCCCTAATGATACTCTGTCAAAATATAACAGTTTTTTTTTTTTTTTCTGTCCTGAAATGTAGCTATTTTCACATTTAATTAGCTTGATGTAGCAGTGGCGATATGACAAACTATGAATAATTCATTTTATTTTGTATTATTCCAGCTGTATAAAATTGATATTACACTATTATAATAACTTTTTTTTTTCTCATTTTTAAACTGTGACTTAGCAGATATATATATATATATATATATATATATATATATATCTATTGCTATTTTTGGTTGTATATGTGTACAGATATTTTGTAACTTTATACAGATCTGTTATGTAGAACTAAAAATACATCAGAAGGGATAGTGTATGTCTCAAAATGATCAAACTATTTGCCAGTTTTATTATATTTGTGTTAGAAAAAACATAGCTGTATTTTCTAATTCAAGATTTCTACTCCGATATTTTAAGAAGATAAATTAGTGTGCCTGGTAACATAACAAAACACCATTATCATTATTATTGAAATAAAACTATAAAATTATGCACTTTTATATGTTATTAATTTCTTTTTTTTTTTTTTTTTTTTTTAATAGCAAATCTATGCATATGGCTCGAGGAATCTTCAACAGTGATACAAATATAAGACAGATTGGAACTTTGAGTCATTTAGATTGCCAAATAGCTGCATCTTTAAGTTTAAATTCCAGTAAAGAATATAAATTCTGGCTTCTTTCTTTGGCACGGTATTTAGTGCAAGAAGGTTTGTATCTATATATGTCTTTATTTCCAGAGTTTCCTCCAAGTCATTAGGTGAAAAATGCTGAGTTGGTAATCAACCAGGGTGGCCTAGTGGCAGAACTCCGCATGGTAAGCAGAGAGCCCAGGTTCGATTCCCAGCTTTAGCCTTTGTCATATAGTTGGTATAAAAAATCAACCCTACTTTCCAATTTCTCTAAATGTCTACAATCTTGTTTTTACATGACTGATTTATGCCCACAGTTTCTCTGCTGAAACTAATCATGTCCAAACCTACAAAAAAAAAAAAAAAAAAAAAAAAAAAAAAAAACTATAAAATAATGAAGCTTAAGCACAATTTTAGATTAACAACAACTAATATGAAATAATTGTGTTCCTGTAAACATGTATAAATGAACAATAAAAGCTTTAATTGATATGTTTTTTGTGGCACTAATTGTCAAAAGCATACCTGCCAACTCTCCCGTTTTTCACGGGAAACTCCCGTTTTTTAGTCCTATTTCCCGTTTTTATTTTTTAATGTGTATTTCTCCCGTTTTTCTAATATTTTCGAAAAATCGAACTAAAAACGCTGATTTTTGATAATTCGTAGGTGCTGTCTTTTCGGATTTACACAAGCCTTCCAATTCACAATCTTTCTCCATCCACAACATGAATGTCGATATTTATTTAAAACTTACTTTATGAGATTTTAGAATCCCTAAAGAAACAGAATCCTTCAATATTTCTTGCTTACGTAATTATTTTTAACTCCCCTTCCCCCCATATTTTCTTATCTCCAACTAGCGATCGGTAATCAAGTGCTCTATGGAACTCTTTTGTTTCTCATTCTTTCTCCATCTACAAGCCACAAAAAAAATGTCAATATTCATTTTAAACTTGCTTTATTAGATTCTAGAGCCTATAAAGAAGTAGAAATGTTTAACAGTTCACACTCATGTAATTATCGTTTGACATCCCCCCCCCCCCCCCCCAATTTTCTCTCTCTCCAATCAGTGATAAAATGTCCTTTAATGCTCAAGCTTCCTCATTCTACAACAAAAGAATCAGACATTTTCCCCCAGGTTTTAAAAAATGTAGGAAAAAAAAAAAAATGCACTTTTTAGATTCTTGAGTTAGTTCTGTTCTTCTTAAATTCTTTGAATTTTTAAGGGCACATTTCACATTTAAAATCTAAACACTTAATTTAAAAATTTAGTTATAAATATGCATTTAAAAAAAAAAAAAAAAACAGAAAAAAGTCTGTTTTAACTTTTTTTTTTTTTTTTACTTTTACTAGTTAATATGCTGATTGTCACACACAATTAGTTTTATTTATATGTACAGCATTTATCTTCAGTTTGTAGGTTATTTTCTACAAAGGCAGTAATGGAAAACAAAACAAAACAAAAAAATAATAATTGGGGCAAGAAGGGTGCTTTTTTTTTTTCTCTTTCTTTTCCAAACAAAGAGGGTGCAAGGGCACCCTCCTGAAATTATCTGGGGAAAACTCTGGATCAATGTTCATAAAAACTTGGTTTATTAGATTTTAGAACTAACTGAAGTGATAGAAGTGCTCAATATTCTTTACATATATAGTTATTTTTAGACTTCGTTAATGAACTTATTAACTATTTGTTTTTCCCCAATAAGTTAAAAATATAAATCAAACAAAAGTTATATTAGATCTTTTTAGTTAAAAAAGCATCATGTATTGAATAAAATAGATTTTTTTTTCTCCACGAAACCGTAAATCTCCCCTTTTCTCCCTTAAAATTACATAAAATCTCTTGTTTTTTTCCCACCAGGGTTGGCAGGTCTGCAAAAGTTGTGTTTTTTCATAAACAGTTGCTAAATGCAAAACGTAAACTCATAAGTGAATTTCTGTACATTGTTTAAATGAAAATCAAAACCACTGCAGAATGATGTTTTCCCTCTTTCTCTTTCCTTCTCTTTTCACCATTGGTTAAAATAAATTCGCCTCTGAGTTTTTGAACTTTAATTACGAATGTCTTCTGCCATTAAAGCATTAATTAATGTATGTGGATTGGGTAGAAGATTCCTGTTGCACTTTAGATTTAAAAAAAAATTAGAGATTTGTTATTTTTTTATAGCTTGAAATAATTATGAAATACTTATCTTAAAATTTAAGATACTTTGTATTATAATTGGGCTTTAGCTTGATAACTTTATTTGTATTCTGCTTTCCTTTTCTTTCTTTTTTTTAAATGCAAGTTTGCAGCATCACAACATCAAAAGATTTTGCCAATTACAGTTAATTTAAAGAATGGGGATAATTCCCGTCAGCTCTTTGGGATGGGAGGGAGTACGTAATAAGTGTTTAAAAGAAGTATATATTGTAAAAGTGGAATACACCTGTTTATTGTTTAATAGTAAAAAATTCTAAGTGTTTTTACCTAAAATAAAATACTATGTTAATAATTTTGTAGTTTATACATGCTTTAGACATTTGTATAAACTAGTCTTCAATTTTTTTCCTTTTTACATATTTCTAAACTTCTAGTCACATGCTTTTCTGAACCCCAAAGCAATTTCTGCACCACATTCCATATTTTTTTGTGCAGTCTTTTTATCTTGCTTATTCTAGTTTTCTGTTTTACATTTTGTTTACACAATGTTATTTAATTTCAGTATTTTTCATTTTAGGATTAGAAAGTAGACTTCGTGATCTTTGTGATAGTCTCTTAGGACCAGTCATTAAAACAGCCAAAAATACAAATTGGAAACCTACTATTTTGGTACGTTTAAAAGTTTTGATTGAAAAAAAAAAAAAAACTTATATTTTTGTTAAATTGTGTATTCATATATTAATTTGAGTAAAAATAATTTTAATTATGTATGATTTTAGACTTATTTTATCTTTTTAGATGACAGAAATGTATAGAAAAATGTGATATGTAAAGTGAATTACGGTGATATATTATTATTCTATGTTTGTGACTTGTAATATTACTTTAGGGAAAGAAAAAAGTCTGTTGATAAATTTCTTAAAAAAAAAAAAACAATTATTTTGATCCCCCCCCCCCTCCCCCATCCAATGCCTACCCCGAAATTTGCTTATACTTTTTATTTTCATCTGCTTATTCACATTACATATTAAATGAAATATATATTTTTTAAGTTTATTAAGTCAAACAAATTTATATTTACATTAACTCATTTTAAACGATTCCAAAGAGAACAAAAAATTTCTCATGAACTGAGTATAAAGAAAATGTGATGTGCTTACCAATCCTGGTAAATTTTAAATGCAATGTTTGCTTAAGAAAGAAAGGGGGGATCCCTTTTATATACTCTAATACACTAAAATTCAATTAAATAATAATTGATAATACTCTTTTTTTTTTATGAAAACTTGATAAACATAAAATTTTATTTAATACAGAGATCTCACTAATTTAATATAGAAAGTCTACTTTATTATGTATGTTTTCCTTTTTCCTTTTATATGTATGCACAAAAACATAGAAATATCACATACGTGTATGGTTTTACAAAATAACAATCTAAAGTAGAATGGAGAGGGTTGCAGCTTCATAAAGATACTCTCTAAAAAGAGGCTTATCTAATTCACTTTTGATGTTTTTATTACTAGAATGTAACTGTTGTGCTTATGATGACATTGATATGAGGGCTGATTTATAGCCAAAACATCTGCTTTGTTTTAAAGTTTTTTACCGTAAATTAATATCTCATTTTGAATGTTGTTTTAAATATATTTTTATAAAGTTGGCCGTATTAATTTTTTAAAATTATTTTTTGTTGCAGGAGCTTCAGAAACGAGATCTTCTACGTGAAATATTACCAATAATTGGTTCAAATCTTAGATTTCAAAGATTATTTGTAGAATATAGAGACCAATTAGATATATTAAAAACGTAAATATAGGAAATTGAACATAGGACTTAAAAGAATAGAAATTGGAGATATAGGTAGAAATGTAAATATAAGAATATATATGTTCCTGTGGATTTCCTGCAATTCTCATCTTCAAGACTACCACAGAAAAATGCTCAAATTTGTCCTGTATATCGTTTTTAAAAAGTTACTGAAATGTGTTAAGATTGCATCATACTTAAAATACCATTTCAAGATATCTACACCCAGGAGCTAATGTTTGCTTTGTTTAGTTGTAAATATTAACCAAAAAATTTGTTTTAAAATGTATTTTGTAATTATTAAGTGCCATCTTTGTTTTTTGACAAATATTTCTTTTTTTTTTTTCTTTTTTAAGTGTATTAAGTTATGATGTTACTATTTGGTATCTGAAGTGAATAGAATTCCTACTTACCAACAGCCTTTTTTTTTTTTTTTTAAATAAATTTTTAAGAAACTTGAAATTTCTTAATATATATTATATTGTAAATAATCTAGTATTTGGATTCCAATCCAAGCATTAATTCCATGCATAAAAAGAGCTTAGAAACTATTTCCATTGGGATAACTCATGCACTTGTGTTTTCTTTATTGACGAAAATAAACCTCTCAGTAATTTTAAATAATCATATTTTGTAATTATACTTAAAAAAAATTTGTGATATTAATTGTGTTTCTTGTGCTGTGTGTGGTAATTTTTATTTTTTGTTTAAGTATAAATGTTGTGGTTTGTATATGTTTTATAGTGTAATTTCTGTGATTATTTTTTTCTCTTTTAAAGAGTTGTAAAGAAACAATATTTAAATCTTCTAAATTAATACTGCTTGTCAAACATTGTTTTTCCTTTTAAAAAAAGTCCCCATTTTTAAAGTATAACTAACTGTATGACAACATACTTTTTAAAAATATATTCATTATATTAGTTTATTGTGGCGTTTTATTAAATGACAATACATGGCACATCTCAGTGTTGCTTTCATTTTACATTATAGTAATTATATTAATGGGGGGAAAATGTCTTTGAAATCTTGGTAATTAGACAAAATCAAGTTAATATAGTCAAAATTTACTTAAATTACATTTTTTCTTTGTGTATATTATTACTATTTTGTCTAATTTGAAATTAGTTTTGTAATTTGCTTGAATTGGCATTGTTGTCTATTACATTAGATTTTAACTATTAAAAAATATATTTATAAATTTGTGTGTATATTTTTAATGCAAAAATAATGAAAATCTTATTAAATACTTATTAAACTGTTACTTCATTTAAAAAAAAAAAAAAAAAGAAAAAAAATGTAATTTTAGCTTTTTTAAAATTTAATATGCAAAACCAATGAAGATCTTATTAACTCTCTGACAGCCTTTGAAAAGGGCAATGTTGTAATATTGTTTTCACTGCACAGTTTTTTCAATGTACTAAACTAATATGTGTTACAACGTGAGATTAAAAATGTAATTGTGTACATGATTATAATCTTTATGGCTATTATTTAAAATATTTAAACTTAAAAAGTAATCTGAAATATCATAGTTATATAATTTTGAATTATATGTGTATTGTGGAAAAAAGAACAGCTCAGTGACCGGATATATTCGTTAGAAGTGGTCAGATGGTTAAATATTTATTAAACTTACTTCATTTAAAAAAAAAAAAAAAAAAAAAGGGGGTAATTTTTTAACTTAAAAATTTGATCTAGGAAATTAACTGGTTATGATTTATTGATGTATTGCTAATGTTGTTCAATATATATTTTTAAAATCAAATTTTCTGATAGTTAATTTATAGATTTTTTTTTAAATTTCATTTGAAGTTAGAATTATTATTTTATGTGTCAGGGTTATTCAAAAAGTATTGAGTTAATTCCATTTTCAAGTGATTGTTGTTGTTGAAGTGAACAACAAAACTGATTATATTTCATATTTGAAAATGATTTTTAAAAAATTTCTCTTAAGATATTTAAATTATTACATTGCATTGCCTTGTCAGTTTTATCTATTCTCTTTTATAAAATATAATTAGTGTCAAATTTCATCTCTGAAATCTGATTAGGTGTTTTTGATTAGAATCAATATTTTTCTGAGTATATGCTAGTGAGTACAGGCAGATAAGTAACAAAATGTATTTATAAATACTATATATAATAATTTTAAGTTATGTGGCTAAATTATTTTATATAGCTTAATATTAATATTACCAATTTTCAAAAATTGTTATATTTTGATATTAATAAGTAAAATAAAATTAACAGAAAAGAAACTAAATCAGTAGTACATTTCATCTTAAAAATAATAATAATAATAATATTCTTTGGTTCACCTCCAACTTTAATTAGTTGCCACTATTATTATTATCTTTTATTTATTTATTTATTTTTTGAGGGGAGGGGACGTATAGAATCAACAAATGGCATTTTTTTTTTTTTAAATATCATGCTTCTATACTATAATTATGGTTTCCAAAAGCTCTGATTTTGTTTTGGTATGATACTCAAATCCTTTTGATAATTTTACTCCACATACACTCAATTAGAACAAATCAGATAAGTTTCCATGTTTTGGAAATTTATGACTTTGACCTAAAATGGTAATTTATCTTCTAATTGACAAAAATAGAACAGTGATTTAGTAGAAATTGTTCTGTATAGTTTTTCTTACCCTTTTGTGAAATAACTAAGTTGTTTTGGTACACCTGAAAAGTGGAATTTTCAGTTACTTGATTGTGGCTAGTGGTTTCTTATAGCTTCATCGCCACTTTTTCCCAACTTAAAGTCAGTGGTCATTAAACTCTCTTAGCTTAGTAACTACTTTTTCACAATTTTTGCCTTAATTATCTTAAAATGTATATATGAGGCATAATGCACAAAAATAAAGACATTTATAGTTGTAATAATTTTAATTTGAAGCTACAGAATTTAATAAGTTTTCCATATGTATTCGGTTGACCTCTAAAACATAGATATGATTATAAGCATTTTGCAGATTACAAATTTTAATTAAAACATTTATTGAGCAAACACACACACATATATTAATAATTAATTATACTTACTGTTTAAAGAAAAATGTTAATTTTGATGTTTTCTTGATATAACTTTTCCCTGTTTCCTGCCTCTAAAAGACTTTTTCTACATTTACATAAAAGAAAATACTACTATATTCGGGTTTAAACAGGGCTGGTCTAAGAGAAAATAATTGGAGATATGAGATAACGATTTGCTCTCCCCCCTTCTCCATCAATTATGATGAAAGATTATTCCTTCCAGTATCCCGCAAATTTTGCAAAATTATTAAGATTATCATTATTTCAGACCTACCAACAGTTATAATCAGCTTATATAGTTGCCCTCATCCGTGGCTGATTCTGTCACACTTTAGGCTTAAGAGATTTCCTTGGACTCTGTCTCCTAATTTTCATACTTTAGTCAATTTAAAAAAATCTAATTGCCCAATTGATAAGCTGTTTGAACCAACGGATTCAGAAAAATTGCGCCTTTCATTTGTTAACTTATTTGTAACGAATATATAATTAGATTTTTTTTTAATTAATTAAAATAATAAAATAAAAGCTGTAAAATGCATTTTAAAATTTTAATTGTTGCCATTTTTTTTTTTTTTTTCAGCATAAAATGAAATATGCTTTCCGTAAAGAAATAAAATAAAATAAAAATAAATTTGCTCACGCATATGAAAAAAATGACGTCTATAAAATAATAATTTTAAAGGTAACGATGAATTATTTAAACTGAGAGTGAGAAACAAATAAAATAAAATGATTATTTTTCAATGGGCGCCTTAGTGGCCCTACAACAAACTTGTTTTATCATATTTAGTATCATAATTAAGCTTAAATATGAAAATACGATTTGACCATGAAAAAATATTATTTTTAAAATTTATTAGTTTGTCAGTTTCATTTTACACATGTCAAAATTATCTGAATATATTTATCTTGAATAAGTGTATAATTTTTGTAAATGCATTAAATATTCCTGACTTCTCTCTCTACATTACAATTCTGCGATCTTTGAGAAAAAACACCTTATATCCCAGGCAGTTGGCTTTTACAAAACCTCTTTCCTCCTCTCTCCTTTATCAGTGCTTTTCGGCTGTCTGCATGCAGAATCTAGTCTTACCAGAGAATGTTATGATCAGAAATTTTCAGTTGATTTTCTTAAAAAAGTTAAATAAAATTTAGATTTGTCTTTGTTTACGTGATTTCTATTTATTATTTTTATTACTTTTAAATGCATTGCTTATAATTTTAGTTATGTGTTTCCCTTTCAAAATGTAAAACTTGATATAAGAAAATTTTCTTTAGAATTTACACTGAATAGTTTTATGATTTTGCTGTAGAGTACTTAATAGTAAATTAAATTTTATAACTATGAAAAAGTAAGTACAATTTTAAATATTATGCTGTTTTGATTACATGTTTTGTTTTTATCATTTATTTTTATTTATTTTTATTTTTTTTAAATGCTGTTTTGTTAGTGCGCTTTTTTCTGCTGAGAGTAGGATTTTTTTTTTTTTTTTTTTTTTTGCTTTGAAAGGTTGGCCCTGTTATATTGGCATTATATTTCAAAGCAGCATAATTATGATCTGCAAAACTGACCTTGGACAGTTTCTTTTTAAGTTTCTTATGTACAATTTCTTATGATTTAAATATCCGTAACTGTGTAAAACAATTTATTCATTATACAGAGTATCCACAAAATCTCTTTACAAATAGAAGTGTTTATTAAATAAAATACTGAATCTATGTAAACTTAAAAATTATTTTATTTTAAGATGCAATTATTAAAGTTTTTTTACAGTAATTAATAAACGTATATGTGCACCATTAGTTGTGCGAAGCACATCAAAGCAAAATTCGATTTCCTCTTCAACAACATTTCCTCTCATCCACACCCTCATCAACAAAGTGTTATCACTGGTGCCGAAGGCATCTATGATCTTTTCTTCAAGTCATTGATATCCCGTACCTTTGTTCTGTATACATTTTCTTTAACCCATTAAGCGCCGCTATATGTTCCAACATAATTTTTTATAAAGGAATTGTTTTTTTCCCGTGTAGACTAAGGGTTTAATAAGTTTCCGCAAAAAAATACCAAAAAAATTTTAAAATTTCAAATTTAGACGATGTTCCCAAAATGGGAACATTGGCGCCTAATGGGGGTAGAGATAATCATGCAATTTTTTTCATTAGAAATTAGAATTTCTGTATTTTACAGATTATTAATTATTACTTATTAATAGAAAATGAATGAAAAATAATTTACCTGTATTTTCTTTATGCACACTTCTTTATTTTTATAAATCACACCTCACATTTTTACATTACTTTGAATGAAAATAAACTAAACAGTTCTTATGCAGCATAACATTACATTTTTTGCAATAAAGTCTAGTGTTTTTCATACATACTCTGCACCTAGATTGTCTTTCTGCATTTTCAAGAAAATGATTGATACCGTCGAAACGTACATCTTTCGGTATGATTCCAAAAAGGCCAGGACGAAGATGTTCCGCAGTTCTCGGTTCCTCTCTTTTCATCAATGACGTTGTAATTTCCCGAAGAAATTCTAGCTGGGGGAGTTTTCCTTTGCATTCTCTATGTATCCGCCAAGCAGCTACAACTGCCATATTTAGAGTATTTGTAAAAAATGGCCACCACCGTTTCTTGCCTTTAATTTTTGGCCGATATTGACTCAAAAATCGATCAAGAAGATCGACGCCTCCCATGTATTTGTTGTAGGAGGCAACAACGTGTGGCTGTGGTATATCAGTTTTTTTTCTTTTCTACAGAATTCCATCGTTTTGCCGAACCAATTGGTTCTAGTGGTTCAAAATTTGAAGCTAAACAAAAAACTTGATTGTCTTTCCATTTCACAATACTGATAGAGTCGGTGATAATGGAATCGAATGTCCCTCTGTCTTTCTTTTTCAACTCTTTACTTATTACAGGACAACTTTTTAATCTGTTTTCTCTGATAGTTCCAGTTGTTCGGAAATTTCTAGCTCTCATTTCTACCAATAATTCCACCGAAGTCAATATAAAGTTCATTTCTTGGAGGATATGAAATGCATGCAGTCAAATCTAATACCACTCTTGTTCCCAAATGTAATGAATTGTTTGGCGTCTGCTCTTTACCAACATATATTTGCAAATTAAAAGGGTACATCCTTCTGAGGATGCAAGAACCCACATTTTATATCCAAATTTTATGGGTTTTGATCTCATGTACGTCTTTGCAGAATAGCGACCAGTATAATATTATTGGTTTAAAAAACTAAAGAAGGCGCCAATGTTCCCAAAATGGGAACAAGCTATTTAATCTTCCACTGAGAACAAGTTGTTGCAATTTTTCATTCATAATCAATGTTATTTGATACAATGGAGATTTATAAGAAAATTGCAACAGATAAAATAATTTTTTATTTATACATTTAAAAAATATAAGCACACATACTGAGTATGATGGAAAGATGAAATTTCCCATTTTTTAAAATTCCATAAAAAATACAAATTATGAGAGAAACTTTATAAAAAAAATTACACAACTTGTCGCATTTATTCTAAAATGAAATGTAATTAACCTTGTAACAATAATTTTAATATTTAGTTTAAAAAAATAATAATAGCGAATGTTCCCAAAATGGGAACATTGGCGCCTAATGGGTTAACATACCACAACAGAAAGAAATCCAGGGGCCGAGGTGGTAAAATATCAGGTAACCAAAGTGGCTAGGGAATTATTCCATCTCGTCTAATCCACTAACAGAAATGCTTCATCAAATAAATTATGAACATTGAGACCCCAATGTGGGTATGCACCATCTTCCTAGAAAAAGACGTTTAGCAGAAGATTATCCAATTGTGGTGTCATAAATTCAGTTAAAAGATCTAGGTACACACCTGGAGATTTCTCTATGTAAACAAAATAGTCCAATGACACTGTTGCATATCAGGCCACAACACACATTCACTTTCTGACTATCTGTCTTTGAGTTCCCCACTCAGATGGGGGTCTTTTTGAGTCCCAAATTCTCACATTATGTGTATCAATTTCCCCTGAAATATCGAACGTTGCCTCATCACTGAAACATACTCGATTTAGGAAAGAGTAGCCATTTTGATATCTTAAGGTTCTAGCTCTTCAAAATTGTACTTAAATTAGACAAAACAATAATTAATAAAAACTTTATTAGTAACTGAGTATCTACAATTAATTTTTTTTTTAATCTCATTAAAAGGTTTTTCCGTGAATTTTTGAAGTTGTAAAAAGTTGTATTTATTCTATTTATCCTTTCTAATATATGATATTCCATCTTCATTCATGAAAATAATAATTTTCAACTTCCAAGGTCTAACATAACACATATTAAAATTAAGTACAACATTATGCCCTTCAGCAGCAGAACTAATTAATTAACTTCAAAACAAGTACTATTATAGAGATAATCTACTCTATAACAGTACAATCAGTATATAATTATGGTATCTGAAAGCAGTTTACCCTCGAAATATATTTATGGGTCCTATATAATTCATAAAACTTTCAACATTGCTAAACTTTTGGTTATTAGTGTAATAACTAAACTTTAATGAAATATTCATTAAGCATATTCTGTAGATTTGTTATATATATATATATATTTATATATATTTCTAACTTCTTAGTTACTGCCAAAATTAAGCAAGTTAAAAACTCGTATATATATATATATATATATATATTTATTTTAGCATAAATTTAATTAAAGCTTGTAAAATATCATTAAACAAAATTTTGAGTATTTTCCCTCTATATATTGCTGATGTAGTAATCAGTGATGCTGTTCAACAATTCTGTGTCCCTAAAATGCAGATTTTTAAAAAATCAATGTACTTTTTAATGAAGTTTTTTTTTTTTTTTTTTTTTTTCCATAAGTAAACAAGGCAGTTTTAAGGATATTAATTTAATTTAATTTTTTTAGCCCCCCCCCTTCTTCCATATGAAAATTGTGGATTCTGAAGGACTTCACCACAGTGTGTTTCATAACATTCCTATCTTCTTCATTTTTAAGTAATCAATATAGTATAGTACATGTGTAGCACAGCTGAAGAAATAAAGTTCCCCTCCTCCTAATATCGCTACTAGCAATCTATAATAATTATCCATGAAAAACAGTGTTGCAACTTTCCTTTTAAATTTGAAAGCTGTATACTTAAATTGTTTTTTTTTTTTTTTTTTTTAGTGTTTTCACATTTTCTAAATTAATACTGTAGTACCAAGATTTCACTGCATTTTTATTAGTTACCTTTTCCTAGATAAGAGACAACAAGGCTTTTAATTCTTTGGGAATGCTTCATTGCTTGTGCCATGTGTCTATAAACTGTAAAATATCTGTAAAGCAATTTTATTTAATAAAATCTTTTAGCTCTTGGAAGTAGAGGTAAAATAGAATTGAGATTAAAATTATTTTTCCTTGTACATAAAATCTGTATTTATAAATATTTTTTTGTATTTTTATATTGTGATTTTTGTGTTATACTATTTATTATAAGTACCATTTTGTTTAAAGTGATAATTATGTTTCAGAAAAAAGGTGATACTTTGTACATATATTTGTGATGTGTTTGTGACATATTTTGTGTTTTGTTTTAAGTTTGTTATCTGTCTCTGCTGCATTCAGGTGCTTTTCATTTATAGTTTTATCTTTTTAAATAACCTTAAAATTAGCATAAAAACTGGGATTATTTTTCATTTGTTTATTTTGGATGAAATTTTAAAAAAGGGGGGTTATAAATGGGAGAAATTTATTTATAGCAACAAATAATTATGTTTTTGTAGTTAAATATTGTATCAGTATTATCATGTAAATAAATTTAAATTTTTCATGAGTACTTTTATTTTGAAGTTAAAAAAAAAAAAAAAAATTTTTTTTTTAAATTTAGGGAGGGAACTTTATGTTTATTCATGTATTACAATTACGATGTTTCAATAAACATTTTGAAGGTGCTGCATAATAATTTACCTTTGAAATTTTAATACATAAAAAAAAGAAAGAAGGAAAATTCTAAATAGTTAATGTAAATATGCACATTAGCCATATCACTTTTATTATAGCTTCACTAAAATAAATAACTATTTTTGCTTAATTTTCAAATATTTTTTAATACTGCACTCCAGCCTTATTCAGTTATATGTCTATAAATAGAAAAGCATTTATAAAAACAAGTTAAGTGTATATTCGTATCTAAAGGAAAAGAATGCATATTTTCTCATTTGTATGAAAAGTATATAAAAATAAATAAATAACAATAAAAGATTTAAAAGATATAAGTTATTTAGTTACTTTCAGTATTAATTTTTGTAATATTGATATTCTAAATGTACAAAATATTGATTGGCCAAAACAATATTTAAAAACCATTTAGTAAAAAATATTTATCAAGACAGTATTAGGAATATAATCATTGTAACTAAACACATAAATGTTGAAAAGATAATTCATAAACTGCTAAGGCTGAGGTATATGTGTTTATTTTTACTATAATATTTTTCAGTGTACTAGTATTAAGTGAGGGACGTTTTTAATTCCTGCATTCTTTTTATCTGTGACTAAAGCCCTAAATAATAATTTCTTTAAAATTCAAGAAGTTCAAATATGAGTGAAATTTAAATGAATAGTTCATGTATGTATAAATGGAAAATTGAATTTTTAATATCCCAGATTTTAATTGCTAGATTTTAAGGTTCTGTTATGCACTTCATTTATGCCATTACCTGAACATTTGTCGTACCTCTAATTTGCCAGTTAAATAGAAATACCAAAAAGGCATCATTTAACTGATTAAATTAGTCATTAATTTATAATAAATTATCTAGTCATTAATAATAATGTATATTGCATGTGTTACTATTTGTTTTTAAATGTTTTTATATAGATTGTAAATTATTTATTTTTAATTACTGATTGTTATGCTATTATTATTATATTTTTTATCATAATTTGATTTATTAGTTTTTATTGGTTACTAGAAATAATATAAATATATATAATCTAGTATTTTAAATGTTTTGGAGCATTTTAATTAATCATTAAGTGTTTTAAGGTGTTTATAAATGAAATATGTGGAACTAAATATTGAATATTATTTTTTAAGAATTTTCAGTACAGTGATATTTCTTTCTGATAAAATTCCAGTATAACTAGTTATGAGTTTTATTTCTAAAAGGAAATATTCTCAATTTATAAATTCAATGTTCATTTTATACATTCAGAAAATGATAGTTTTTATAGTATATGTACTTTTACAACAGTATTTCATTAATATTTATCTGTTTGAATATTTATTTTGTCACATAAAATTTAACACTTTCCATTATTTTGTTTTAAAATGTTAATGAAAAATTTGCAAAACATAAAAAAAAAAAAAAAAATGTGTTTTGATTATAAATATAGTAATTTATATAGATCTATCATCCCCATGTTGTCAACCAAAGATTTTTTATGCTGAAAAAAAGTTTTGGCATCAGCCATTAGAGGGGTTCTTGGGAATAGAATAGAAACATTGCGAATATTGATGAATTAAAAAAAATGACAACATCATGTACTAATAAATAAATATATGAGAAATAAAAATTGTACTAATAAATATATAAAAGGAAGTGGAATAAGTTTTCCACTTTCTAAAAAATCAGTTGCTTTGTTATTATTATGATATTTATACTATTATGATGTTTAATGATTTTTTTTTTTTTTTTTTTTTTTTTGTATATTTTTGGATGTCCCTATGTACAGACCAGTAGTGGTATTTGCACCATTTTCAATAGGGAATATCCCTAACATATCAATTTTAAGGGATTCTTGAATATTTACAGAAGTTAAAGTACAGACAGACAGACAAACCAAAGTTGTAAACACTTTTCAACTTTGTTGGTAAGTGTTGAAACCAAAGTAGATGCATTTTAATTTTTACCAGACAGAAATAGTAGTTGGAAATGATAAAATCCTTTAAATGTTATTTATTTAAAAAACAAAAACTGTATCTGAAGTTTTTCATTCTCCTTTAGTACATAAATTATTCATAAATTTTATTTGCTAAAACATCCATGTGTATTCTAAATGCTCAAGGTGGCCACTGGTTGGGGAAAGTCAGGGAATTTAAGTGAGTCTGGAAACGTCGTGAAATAGTCAGGGAATTTCATGTGAAGTCAGGGAAATCTAACAAATTTTGTTGAAATAAGCCATTTTCAAAGCTCATTATTGTAAATTATTAATTTTTTTTGCTCATTTTGTCAAAGTTTTGTGGGAAATAAACAGTGTAAGTCAGGGAAAAGTCAGATAGAGTGGTGAAAAATAGTCATGGAAAAGTCAGGAAATTTGGAAAAAGCTCTAATGTTGGTCATCCTGATGCTATAAAAACTGCTTCTTATATAAGTGCTGTTACAATTCTCCTCTAATGGCCATCTTTCCTTGAGTGAAGAGGAATCACATTTTACCCTGCAATGATCAATCTATACCTTATTACTCAATAAATTAGGTATACAATAGCTTTCTGAAACACATCAAAATATAAGAATGAAATTTAGATTGGTTCAAAATATTAGAATATTTTATTTTACGCAAAAATATTACCTTATGAATGGTAGTTAATATTTTGTAGCATCCCCTTTAGCTTTAATAACAGCGTACAATCGATCTTGCATACTATATTTACAAACATTTCTATCAATATTAGCCTAAATAGACTTTATACGTTTCGCTAACTCAGTTTTACTTGAAGGAGGATTTTCTTGGGATTAATGTCTGGTGAGTTTGGTGGCCAACGAAGTACCTTAATGTTGCGTTGGTGCAGCCAATTCTTAGTTGACACCGTGGTATGCGGTGATGCTAAATCTTGTTGAAAAATGAAATCATCTTCAAATAAATCCTCTGATGATGGAATCATGTAATATTCCAAAATTTCTTGATATATCTGAGAGTTAACCATTTTGTAAGACGATACATAACTTTCCAGGTCCTTCTGCACTCATACAACCCCTAACCATGACACTAGCAGCAAATTTTACTGAACATTTAAGGCATTCTTTATCAAATGTTTCTTGCTTCATTCTCCAAACTTAAATACTTTGATTACCATATGAAATACAAAACATACTTTCATCACTAAATAATATTTTTTTCCAATCTTCTTCGCTCCATAAACGTCTTGATTTACAACAATTCAATCTTATATGCTTTTGTTTTGCTGTCATGAGAGGTTTTGTTCTCTGTACACAAGATTCAAATTTAAATTTATGGAGACGTCTTAATGTTGCCCATGTAGAAACCTCAACTCCTCCTTCTTTCCATTTTCGGTGCAAGAATCGCACACTTTTAAAACCTTTTTACTTAACTATACTCTTATAACAAAAGTAAAAACTCTTTGTTAAAACTCATATTGCAGAGTAAATTTGCACAGTGAAATCTATTTAGCCTAGCTTTCATAAGTAATTTAAAAATATGGTAGCTCAATAAAAATGACTTTGGATAACAAACAAAACATTTTATTTTTAACAAACAAAACTTAACAATAAATGTAAAATAGTAATTTAACAGAGAAAAAAACAATTTAAATTTTAAGCTGGAATTGCGGGTGACTGATTTAAATTAAATTGCATTCACTAACTGGAGGATAATTTTTCAGAAGAGATTTTTAAAAACTTGAAGTAATTTGAGAAAAGATATATATATATATATATGCACAGCATAAAACAAAGTGCTGGCCTGACATGCTTAAATAAATGCATGTTATTTTAAGCTAAGGAATAAACATGACTAACGAAAATATAAAGACGATTATAAACGAAACATAACTTAAACTAAATCATAATTCAACTTAAATCATAACATATTTAAGTTAAAAGAAATGTAATCATCATAAGAGATAAAAACTATATGACATAAAACAATAAGAGATAGAATAAACTTTTCCTACCATATTTATATCCTTCAAAGAGGATTATAAATATCCACTCAGACAGCTGCATGCTTTAGCGATTCACAATTCGCCTGGCACCTCCTCTCACGTAACCTGTTGCTATAGTAGCAACTAAACAGATCCTCTGGCGCCATCTATCGACTCAAAGAGGAAATTTTGCCATTACTCTGCCACTTATTAAATATGACGTGTAACGATGTCGGCAAAACGTAAACAAAAGATATAATTGAATTTTTTTATAGGGAAAAGTTAACTCCTCAAATGAAGTAACCATAAGAAAAAGGTAAGTTTTATAAAAAAAAAAAAAAAATAGATTCATTTATAATTAAAACATAAATTAAACTTATTTTAAGATATTCATTATATCCATGTTTTAACTTAGAATTCTATTTTAATCTAACACTAAACGCTACCATTATCCTCCATAAACACATTTAAATTACGATTTGAAACTAAAGTAGTACTAAACACTACTTATTTTATTCATAATTTAGTTAAGAAATAATATGGAAAAAGTTATATTTCCATAACATATACGCTTCAGTTTCCTGTCATCTCTAGCAGATGTTTTTGGTTTTTGGCTGCCATTTTGGTGATTATTTTGAAATTTTCCATTTTTTGAATATTGTGTTAGTGTTTTACTAATGCTTGATTGCGAACAATGTAAATAATTCTCTATATGACACTGATTATTACTGTGCTGATACAAATCAACCATACGAAGTTTAACAGATTCAGGAATGTCACTCACAGGACCCATTTTAAGACAAAAAAGCAAACAAACTGAAAAAAGAATACTGATTTTAAATAAAATCGTCTGAATTTAATCATTGATGCCACTAGTTATGAAATGGTGATAATTAAAGGAGAATTAATGTGAAATATTCTAATATTTTGACTTTTCAAAATAATTTTTCTTTCAATTAATCTATTCAAAAATGATATTAATTTTAAGATAATAAATAAGTTCAATCAACAATAAGTTCTTAATAAAAATATCATTTGCACATTTGCATTAAAGACATTAAATTACCAAACAATATTTTCAATTTGTTAAAAAATGTAATTTTTCTAATATTTTGAATATGAGCTGTATATCTATGGTTCTGTTCTGATCTATCTCTGCTTAAAATTAGGAGGAGGAGGTTTGGGGGGGGGGGGGGGTAATGAATAAATATGACAGGGAAATTGTCAAATGCTGTAGGGCATTAGAAGATTAATACAACCTGCTTAAGATAATTCATTTATGTATATAAATAAAGAGAAGTATCTGTCTGTGTGTGTTGTGTGTGCTCTGGTGCTCACACTACTGATCGCAGATCTACAGAATTTGGCAAATGAGTACCTAAGAACCTGCAGATGTGCCCCTCATCGAGTTTTTTTTTCGAAATTGAATTTTTTAAATTAATTTTTTTTTTCGATTTTAAATATTGCCTTCTTATGTTTCATTTTTCATAAATTCATTCTTTCATAGTAATCGTCTGCATATCTTAGCAACGGCTATTATGCTATTTATTTTTTATTTAATACATTCATTTGAAGGCAAAATCTTTTTATTTTTTTTTTAATTTATTATATTTATTGAAAATAAAATGATAATGCAGTAGAAAACTTAAACATTTTAAATTTAAGAATGTATTTATAAAAGTTATGTTTATGTATAATTTTTGTAGTACAAACAATTTATTATTTTTCATTTTTTTTTTTTTTTTTTTTTTTCAATTTAATTCCTTTAAAAGAAAAATCTTTTATTTATTTATTTATTTTATTTATAGTATTTATTGGGAAAAAAAATAGTACTATATTTTAGAAAGGATTAAACTGATTAAAATTTATTTGCATTTTGTGTATTTAATTCCTTTTAAAAGAAAATCTACATTTTAATATATTTTATTATATTGGTCGGAATCAAATCATAATATAGTTTAAATAGCGGGAGCTATAAAATGCATGGTTCAAAAACTAAAATATTTAATAGAGGACGAGATATATTCGTCTTTAAAATAATCGTTCTTAAATAGTAGCAGATCCACCCGTTGTCAAAAAATACCCAAATTGAAGTGCCTGGAAAAAACCTTTCTGCAGATCGTGAAAACCTCAATCCGATGCAGCGTGAGCGGATAAAGAGCTGCCAATGGCAGCGTGTACCTGAAGCGAGGTTTAGAGTGACTTCAGCATAACTTTTTTAGTTTTATTTATAATGTGATGTAAAAAATAAATACTGATCTAATTCTTTTGAAAATTCCTTTAAATATAGTGACCAACAAAGTGGGCGTAGCCTGCTAGTAATGAATGAACTTGAGCAAGTAAAATTTTCCAAAGACTTTTATAATGCATATTATTATACACAGAAATAAAATAAAAAATAATAAAACAGGCTGTGTTGCAGATTAAATTTTGTAAAAAAAAAAAAAAAAAAAAAGAATTGTTTGGGTTAAATATTCTTATTTAAGTTAAAAATACTGGCAATACAATTCTTTAAACTGTAATGTATTTCTAATTTGCTATTGCACCCCCCCCCTCCCCTTTTTTTTTTTAAAGCTGAATTTTAAACTGTTTTATATTCAAAGATTCACAGTACTTGAAAATGAAAACTATCATTATCAACTTGTTATAAATAATGGGATGTCAGAATAAAACAAGCAAAAAAAATCTTAATATGTAGCAAATTTTGCAAATATTGATTGTGGTGTGTGGGAGATGTTTTTCTTACCTCTGTCTTTGTATAAACCAAAGAAAAAAAGTAGATATATTTAAAACTGAAATAATCAAATAATAATGCTTGATTGTTAACAGTTTGAAAATTCTGAATGCAGCAGGTTTCATTTATTTGTTATTATGTAATACTGAGGTTCCTGATGCACATAAAGTATTAACATGTACCTACAATCATTCATCAGTCATTATCGCTATACATTAGAAATGAAATGCATTAGAATAGAATACATTGTTTCATTTATTTTAGAATTAGAAAATACATGATATTTAATTATTTTGGTGTTTTAAATAATTATTGCAATGATTAATATGAGAATAAAAACTACTTTTCTGTGGATAGTTTTGTATTATAATAAAAAGGTTATGTATGAAATTACGTTCAAATAATAAAGATATATATTTTACTAAATCCATTCATAATTAGTTCAATGCAATTAATGCATAACATTTGAAATATGATTTTAAGGAAACATTTATGGAATCTAACAATTATAACTTAGAATTTTCATGTTAAAGTAAAAAAAAAAAAATTCCTATTCAGTTTTCTAATCTGTGACTAGTGTTCTGAGTAAATTTCACATGGAGCATTTTTTTATATAAAGGGCTGTTATTTCCAGTAATAACTTAAAAATCTGGTCTTTAGATTGTATAAATTTTTTTCTTTCTTTTTGCACATGAGAAGGAAATTATGCGAACTTATATATTTTAATTATGGGAGGGGAAAATGAAACTCAAATATATATATATTTAATTTGTTTATCATTTATTTTATGCACAATATTTTTCATTTATTAGTTTTAAAAGTGTTACAGATTTAACATCCCAGAGCATAGATAAAAGTGTAAAATTCATATTGTAATTCAGAGTGAAGTGTGGTAAGTATAACAGCATTTTAGCATAGACTGTCTTTGAGCTCATTTTGCTCAGTAGTTGCTGTACTTCTTAAAACTTTTAGTTATAAACTATAAATAATTGGCATTAAAAAAAAAAAAAAAAAAAAAAAAAAGAAAAAAAGAAAAAGCAGCAGCATCTCTTAGTATCAATGTGACTTTTTAAGGAGGGTGGGTGTGTCATAATGAAATATTGTTTCATTCCATTTGCCCCATGGTTTGGTACAAATATGACCTCAGCCTAATATACCCATATACAGTGCATCAAGAGGTATTTAGGGTAAGTATCTAGATAGTGAAAATTTACATGAATTTTGTACTTTTTTAATTTTTAAAATATCTGAACTCATTACTAAATTTCAAAATTTTTGTACACTTCTATGATCACCCTTACAATGAAAATTTACATGAATTTTGCACTTTTTTAATTTTTAAAGTATCTAAACTCATTACATAATTTCAAAATTTTTGTACACCTCTATGAGCACTTCACCCTTAAAACCTTTTAACACTGATACAACTTAAAAAATAAATAAATAAAGAATCAAGATATTAGGTTTAATTGTAAATCAAAATATAGATCTGAAAAAGCAAAGCAAAAAAATATAAATGATGCAGTTCAGGTGCTTCAAGAACAAGTGAAACCACCTTGGTTACATTTGCCTGTTAGAAAATTCTGGAGCATGTGCCGCCATGAGTGGCAAACTAAAAAGCTTAAGAAATAAAACAAATCTGATGTTATATTCAAAATCTACTTACAAAGCTTCGTTTTCTTATTAAAATTTGTGGAGTTTACTTCACAAGCATAGCAATGGTTAAACTTTGAATTTTGACATTTTCACTTTTCAGAGAATGACTATGTTTACAATTTTTCAAACTTCTAAAATCATCTTTGTTTGATATTTAATTTGAACTAAATTATTGTTATATTAAAAATCAAATATTTCCTAATATTTGGCAGAAATAAATTATCACATTACCATACATAACAAAAATTCCATAGTTAATAAATACATGTGTCTGCAAAATAAATAAATAAATAAAATTACGCTTATTCTATTTCTAATGAATGAAAAATCTAAAAAATATATAATTTAGACTTTAAAATTAATATTGTATTTTGATATGATTATTTCAATTCAAATCATGGCACCTCCAGCGTAATGCTGAGTACCAACCATGGAATGCAAGGCGTTTAACTGGCTTTAAATTCTTCCAAATATACTTAACTGGCTTTATATTCTTCCAAATATGAAAATTTTGAGCATGTGTTTCAACACAAAAAATTAATATTTTTTCAATTTCTGAAAATGTGCATTTCAAGTGTAATAGATTAAAACTTTGTAGCCGGAATCTCTATCAGCCGAATTTATGTTTTGTTCACTTTAATCCGATCTGAGTTGATAAATCAGACAGCACCTTACGTTGTATCGTGTTATCATACTGATCATATCATTTCCACAAAATCGTAACTGGTCCCTGTTAGAGAAATACATAGATGATAAGCATAATAATTTTGATTAATATTTTATTATGATTTTTTTTTTTTTTTTTTTTTTTTAATGAAAGGGACAAAAATACTACACCCAAGAATTGCTTAAAAAGCATTAATTTCCATAGCTATGATTCTGTGGTTCAAAATGTGTAATGTCTTTATATCAGAGTAGATCTGACTTGTTAAAGAATCCTTGATGAGGTAAAAGGGGAAACAATATATATATCTTATGATTTATTTAAAGAGCTTTATGAGTTATCTATCAGTTGAATCTGCTAACAAAAAATATTTCATAAGAAAACGTGAACTTTAATGCACTGCATTAATTTTACATTTTATGTTATGCTCTGGAGTTAAATTCAGTTATATTACAAATAATTATGGTTTAATTATTTTTTTAGTGTAAAGAAAAATATGCTTAATAATTTTTAAAACAATTTTTTAACATCTGCAAATAATTTATTTTCAAAAAAGTATTGTAAATATTTGTTTCTTACAGCATTTTTGATTTTGATTGTTGGGCATTTAATAGTTATTGTTTTTCATTCTGGAAGAGTCACTCAATGATAGTCAATACCACATTCTAGTATATTTAGTCATTATTTTCATGCATGCCATTGTATATATACATTATTTATAAAAGCATCAAATCATGTCTACACTTTTAAATATTTTTGGTTACATGTTTTATTGTTGGACAGTAATCTTGTACAAAATATTTGTTTTAATGTGCATATGTTTGATTTGTTAATTTTTATTTTCAGTTATGCTGTTTGGTGTTCTTAAATTATCCATTTATAAAAATTTCAATTGCCGGAATATTATTATATATTAATCATAAAATTGCCACTTACAAGGCAATTTTGATATAGGTTTAATATCTAGTCTATCATCATCATCAATTTTCTTTTCAAAAAAAAAAAAAATAGTTTTTTTTTTTTTTAATAGTTTACGATATAGAAAACTATTATATTTGTTTTGATACATTCACTTTGTGCACACAATATTTTTTGTCTCACTCAGCCACAATCAATTTATTATAATAAATTTAATCGTTGTATTGATATTTTATCATTGATTGAGCGAAAATTGCATTGATATAAAATATGGATAATGAAGTCTGATAGAATGGGCACATTCAAAATTTCCATCAGTGTATAGCATACCTGTCAACTGTACTGGATCTACCTGTAAACTACTAAAGTTTAATTAAAATCTCTTAATTTTTAGGAATTTTTTGAAAAATTTGCAATTTTAGGAATTTTTACAGAAATATGTGGAGAAGAACATCTAGAAGGAGATAATGTATAAATTGAATTCAGCCTATTAAGCACATATGTGAAAAATAAATAATAAATTTTATTAGTTTAAATGTTATCTCACTTTTGATGGAATTTTTAAATACTTTCGTAGTTATTTCCTATTTGTGATTATCATATCTGCTCATGTCGTCATTTTAAGAGTTTGGAGAAGAGTCTACTTTTCTTTTTCTTTTCTTTTAATTTAATCCCTTAACTGCTCCGAACGTATATATACATTTTTCCAGAGTACGATCTTTTGTATCGTTCTGCTATCAGTGGAACTATTGACTCAGCTTGGCAATGCTATAAAATAACCTTGAAAGTGATCTTGACAGTGTTTATGAAAGATTTACTCATTTAAGAGTTGAAAGAGAACAGTGGCACTGAGAAGCAAATTTCGTAAATTTCTTTTGGCAAGTAAGGGGTTAAAAGGCTGTTGCTTAAAAAGACATCTTTATGTCATGGGTATTGCTAGTGACCCATTTTACAGCGGTTGCAAGTACAAGGAGGAAACTGCAACACATATTTTATGTGAATGTGAAGTCTTCTCTGCCTATAGGTTTGAGCACTTGGGGCAGCATATAATTGAGCCTTGGGAGCTTCAGGATATTCTGGTTAGGTGTCTGCTGGGTTTTCTTTCTGCCACAGGTCTTTTTAAAGATTAGGTTTTTGCGGGTTAGTACAATAGACCTCTGGTCGCAGTGCTTGGTTTCTTGTGAACCACCCACTGATAATTCATTCATTCATTAATTCAAGGGGCTAACCAATATTGGCAATAAAAAATACAGGCCTGTATATACAGGCAATAAAAAATAGCATTTTCTTGCACTTCACAACATATGCCCATAACTAAAAGTCAAATGATTGAATAAGTGGAGATTAATTAATATATTGAATATACAATTTATATCAAAACTAGCATATCGCTAAATACTTAAGTCATGATTAAGTATTTATTTAAAAATTTTTATTTGATTTGTTGTTTTCTTTTTGAAATATTAATATAAATGAAAATTCTTGAATTGACTTGCGAAAGTTAGAAGAATTTTTGCTTTGAATTTTGTCCGTACTAATGTATTTCTGATATAAACTTCTGCAGCATATTTTTGATTATTGTTATTTTTGGATATATAGCAAGTAAAAAATTAAAAAGTTGTTACTGGAAATAAATTTCTAAAAGTTAACTATTCATGCTAAATTTATCATAAAAGAATGCTAAATTTATCATAAGTATGTACTCACTGCGAATCACAGTTATTCACATACCTATTCTGAGTGATTGCACTTTAAGGATTGAGCTCTAAGTGAATGAACATTTTTCTTGAGCTTGCGAAGATTTATGCTCCGTAGTATTTGACATTATTTGCTTTTCTCCTATGGAACAAGTGACTGTTTTTCAGAATGTTCGAGAACATTCATCAAATAGTGACTTTTGCTATATGAGTAACAGCTTCAACTGTTTCCAAAATAGTCAAAGAATAAGCTTTACTATTTTTTTTTTTTTTTTCGAGAATATTCGTTTTAATAATAGTTTTGTAGTATAGATTCGAGAAGCTAAAAAAGATATTTAATATCACTGAGCAGATCCCATACTAAAGCTGTGGCGAAAAAAGTCGCCAATCGAAATATATTTATTTAAACATTTCAATTATTCAATTAAAAATAAATCATTTTAATGTAGTGACTAGCGAAGCGGGCAAAGCCTGCTAGTATAACATAACCTTTATCATAAATACTGCAATCTTTTTAAAGTATTCATTTTCTTATTTGCTTGCTATTAAAAAAAAAAAAAAAATCACTTTTTGGGTTTTTTAATTATTATGATTTTTTTTTTTTTTTTAAATACTTATCTCACACTTTTCTCTTTTTCTTTTTTGTTTAAAACATACTAATATATTGAAATGACATTATAGTATAGTTCTATGAATGTCCTCTGATTGGTTGTTGATATTCTATGAATACAATTATTAGATGTCGAGTTTTGATTTGAGAAAAAAAAAAAAAAAAAACTTAAATATATTTTTTTTATAATTGTTTTTCTTATGCTTAAAAAAAAGTATATTAATTTTTATATGTTTATATATACTCACATTTCTTAAAATTATTATTATTTTTTTTTAATTCTATTTCATTAAACATAGTTTGACAATGGTATAATAGTTTCTAATAGGTTGTCCTTAGGTATTAGTTTATATGTATATAACTTATGTAGTATCTAGTAGTATCTTTGAATTTACTTTTCTTTTGTAAACTATATAATATTCTCTGTTAGTGTATGATGTTGATTTAATGATACTAACTTGTAACATTGTTATAATTGATAACTGATATTGAAAAGCTGCCAAATTCAATGTATTTTAAAAGAAAATGTGCTATTGTCGTAGTCAAATGGAGAGGGGGATAATATAATTAATGTAACATTACTTATTACATTTTCTTGTTGAACTATCAAAAAGCAAATTAATAAATAATATAGATAATGTACAAATTAATATTTTTATACGAAAAATATATTATAAAACTTTGAAATTATTAGTAAAGCATGATGGAAAAGAGAGAAAAATGCTAATTGTACGCTTAGTCATTCCTAGTTTATGGTTAAAGTTACTATAATCTTTTATAATCTGTATGATTAGTGTTTGATGATCTATTTTTTTCCTTTTGCTCTTTCATGCGTATAAATATCAAAGAAATAGATTTTTTTTTTTTTTTTTTTTAAACATATTTATAACAGTTTTTGTAATTTTATTCTAACTACTAATTAAATTTCATTTAAAAATTGTAATTGCTATAGATAAAAAAAAAAAAAAAAAAATGCATATGAATATATAAGAATAACTTGAGTGAATTGTTGTGAAACATTGAAACCTGTCTTTCTTTCCTTTTTTATAATAAAAGCTTTCCTTTTTCTTTTCTTTCAAAATCAGTAATTTGTTTAGTTAAAATGCATAATTTATATTCTGTTAAAATTTAATAAAATATCAGTTATACATTCAGTTTTATTTTAATAGATTGCTATTTAATATAAATTATACAATGTCTATCTTATACAAAAGATAAAATCTTCTTTTAATTTTAAACAATTTACTACATATTTTGGCAGATAAAATATCATACATACTTCAGTCAAAAAATTGGTGGGTTCAACTTGTACTTGTCATGATATTTGTGAGTACCATTCAAAAAATAAAATGAATTTATGAAGGAGGACTCTATGTATGCTTGTACAATCTGACAACATTGTAATAATGATATTAGGATGTACTTTATTTTTTTCCTGAAATGGTGACTTCAGTTATTCTTGTTTGTGTAGAAAAAAAGTGTGCCAAATCTCTTAAAATTGAAAGAAGATCGTTGTCGTGTCTGGGACCTATTTCTTAATAGTTTATGCAACAGGTATTTTTATATCGGAAGAAGAAAATTTAAACTTCGTGAAATATTTCTGTATGAAGGTCACTAGATTCCTGCATTGGGTCAGGTTACCTGATTTTACCCGAAAATTAGAAAGAGAAAATGCTATAAATATTTTTTGACTATTGTTAATATATAAAAAAAAGAATTTTTTTTTTTTTTAAAGATACCTTTATTTTCAATGAATTTCAATCCTCGGTTTTATATTAACGAAATTTTGAATTTCCCCCCATTTACACTAGTATATACAGCAATTATAGAGGAAATACTTGTGATTTAATTGAAAAAAGCAATATAAAATGAAAACATTTTAGTGGCAGATTCCATCAAGGCAGATAATATTCTTTATTATTTTTCTAGAACAAATCTGTAGAAAGCTGATTTGCTGATTATGTGAATTTAAAGTGATATCCATTGTACCCGAATTATTTTAGTAAAATAAACTTTGTCCACATCAAACAAAAGCAATAAACAAAGATGCACCCCCCCTTTTTTTTTAAAAGAAAAAAAAAAAAAAAAAAAAGCATACGAACATTAAACAATGAACTACTAACACTTAACTTGAAGCACATATTTGTACACATGAAGTTCACAACTCATGTTCAAGATTGAATGGAGTAATGATTAAGTACAGTTGGAATGTGTTCTATAATCTGGGAACTGCAATGTTTTTTTTTTTTTTTTTTTTTTTTTTCTTCCCCTTGTTTTCTTCTGAAGTAAAACTGTTTAATTATTTTGACCCCAAAACAATTGCTGTATACTTGTTCATATTATGACCTTTGTATACAAAGTTCTTATTCATCTCAAGCATGTTATATTTCCTTAAAACTGCACATTAATCAGATCCACTCTTTCTCCTTTCCTGAGAGATTTTTGCTGCCTTATATTTAAGGATATCTCATTCAAAATTGGTGTTTTATTAATTCCACTCTTTGAATATCTCGCATTATCTTAGTAAGCAATTTTTTTTTTTTTTTTTTTTTTTTTTAATTTAAATAATAATATTATCTTAAATTGCTCACTAAGCTAAAAGCTAATATGTTCAAAGAGAAGCAAATTAAAAAAAAAATGAATGAGATATCCTTATAATACAAAGCAACAAAATCCTGTAGGATTATATGGAGATGGAAAAAAGGTGAATCTGACTGACATGTGCAGCTTTAACTTGTTATGGTATTTTTGAGAAGTATTTTTCATAATGTGGGTTATGCTAATATTGATAATTTACTTGATAAATGCATTTATATTTAATATTTTTGGTGTATATATACGTAAATCTTTCCCATGTGACTAATTTTCCATCAGGAGAATTGAGATTTAAAAAAAAAAAAAAAAAAAAAAAAAAGATTAAGGGCTATCATCTTATCTGCCAAAATATGTAATATATTGTCCTTTCATTCAATGTAAATTTTTCTCTGTCTTTTCATTCAAAAGAAAAGAAAAAAAAAAGTGAATTGATATGAAAAATTTTTAAAACGCTGCAATTGAATTTTACAAAATTTGTTTTGTTTATATATTTTTCAATGTTTTGGTTATGTGTTTCACAATGTATATAAAAAGCATTTATGCATATTTTTGTTTATTAGAAATGAATTTAAAATATTTATTTTATGCTACAATTGAGTTGCAGAAAATTTTTGCATATCATATATTTAAAAGTTTTTGTGATTAAAATCATATTTTGTATTTTATTTAAGTTTTGTGATTTTCATTCTTCAGATTATTTCATGTTTTGTAAATTTCTAATGTGATAGATTGTGACATGTATCATCGTGTAGCTTGTAAAAAAATCATTTAGACCATGATATTCAGAGTAGCTTATTCAAATATTTACATATTTTCACAGTTAATGTGAAAATGAGGGCCAAATCATTGTAAATTATATCATATAATTGTCATTTTATAAATTTTAAATACCATTGTCTATGTTATTCCATAAGTTAATTAAATTCTTGTACCTCTGTGAGGCATTAAATGTAAAAATAAATTCAGTTTGTCTGCGTCTGGCCTTTATTTATTTATTTATTTATTTTTACTTTCTTCTATATTCAATAGAAGAAAGTATTGGATTCGTAAAAATTTTCGACCTCGGGTTTTTGATGGATTTACACGTTTTGAGAGCTGTAGAACACAATTTGATCATTTTTAGAAAATGTCTGTGTGTGTGTGTGACAAAATTTTGTGGCAACTGTATCTCAGGAACTACTGCACAGAATTTCATACAAGTTGGTATGTAGTTGCACTTTGACATAAATTAGTGCCTATCAACTTTTGGTAAAAATTGTCTTACAGGTTGCGTTGCCATCCCGATTTTTCTAAATTTTTAACATGGTGATATAGGACAAAATTTTGTATAAATGTGCATAAAGAGAATTATTTTTTAGTAATCATTATGAAATTTACAAGAATAATTTATAATATAGTCAACTGGGAAAATTTTTTTGTATGTGTAGGAGCCTCGCCACACCCCCTGGGGGGGGGAAGTCCCCCTCGAGGGGAGTAATTTTTCAAGATGGGTATCCTTCGAAAGGTCTCGTCAATACCTTTAAAACGAATGGTTGAACTATAAATCTGTGATAATTTAAAACAAAGTTATCAATTTTTTTTTTTACTTTAATATTGAGAATAAATTCAACTTTTTTTTGGATATTTAGTGTTATACTACTTCTTTTTATTTAGTGTTATACTACTTCTTAAATATGGAAATGTCTGCATTATCATGGAAGATAATTTTTTTTTAATAATTATTTTAATAAATTATTTTTACTGAGTGAATTTGTATAGGAAAATATAGAAGAAAGTCATGTGGTGGCCACAGCATACTAGTTTTGTTTATCTATTTATTATTATTTTTTTTAAATATCTAGCATTATTTTCATATTTTTCATTGTCACAATATATCTGATTTCATTGCAGCTTTTCTAATCTGCGTTCTTTTAATTTTAAATGCATTGTTAAAATTTTCTAATTTTACATTATCACTTTACTTTTTTCCCAATAAAGTCATGATTATGTGAATATACTTAATTCACTGTATGCAAAAGGCAATGTTATTGATCCAATATTGTAGGAATTGAGAAATTTCTTCAAATGTTAGGAGCCAGAAAAAAATACATAGTATGTAAAAAAAATAAATAATAAATAAATAAATAAAAATAACATGCTAACAAATTTATGTACATGTTATTTAATATATTAACTTTTTGGCCATTGATATGCCTTACGCTTTTGGTTTGAAAATACCAGTTTTTACTAACTCAGTCAAAACTAACTTACTCAAGCAGATTCTGTACAAATTTATCATCAGTAAGAAATTTTGTAAGCTTTTGGTTTACTAATCTGCTTCTAAATTATTTTTTATTACATTCATATGATTGACAAAATTTGCACTTATTTAAAAGCTGATTTTCAAACTATACAATTATTTCACTATAATTTTATAAATTTCTATTTTTTTGTGCTTGATTGCAGAAATTCAAAATAATTTCACTGTTTGATAAAATTTGGGTTTATTGCAGCTAATTTATTAAATAAGCATTTTTATCAATAAATACACAAGCACGTATTTTGCCGTGAATTCAGAAAATTTGCTGATTTTCTAATGCAAATTCATGAAATTAAAATTTATTTAGCAACAAAATGCCTTTCCCCCCACCCCTTGTGTGTGTGTTTGATTGCAAAAAATTGCCATATATTTTGCATCTAAATAATTGAAATACATATTATCCTTTTTCAAGAGGTTTTTTTTTTCCCTTTCCTTTTTAAAGGGTCCTTTTTCAGTTCATCAATTTTTATATTGAATCTTTTTTTTTTTTTTTTTAATCCAAAATTTTCTACAAAAACCCTATGCAACCATTACAATTGTTCCATGATTGCAAAACTGAAGCTGTATTCAAAAAATATTCGAGCAAATCTTTGTCTTTGAAACAGTTTTTTACTGCTTTTTGCACTTCATCATTGCTTTAAAAAAAAAAAATAAATAAAAAGAAGGAAATGTGGATTTTTAAGTGGAAATTTCCTGCTTTGTGGAATTTTCTTCAATAGATTTTTATAATTTCATGTGTGAATTCCATAATATTAATTTCAAGCCTTAAAAAAAGTTAGGAACTGCAATTTTGTATCATTATTTTCAGTAAAAGATCCAATGGAGGCAACATGAATTAAGTTATCAGCTACTGCTGAAAGTTTCATTCTAATACTGTCTAGATGAAATTTTACAAAAAATTATCAATTGAGTATTTTTTTTCTTTTGGCCTGACTGGAATGTCTTAAGTCATTCTTTAATCATGCTTTCGTGTCATATAGTGATAGCCTGTACAGGAAGATTTCATACTTTTGGATTCATTTTGCTATGTGGTGCATGAGTAACACTAGGAATATGCACATTGGATTTATTTAATCCTTAGTTAGATTTATCATTATCAGAAAGTAAAAAGAAAAACTTTTTTTTTTTTTTTTTTTTTTGATATCTAGTAACTGACTGAATAAAAAAACTTGCTTAAATTTTCATCACCAGGTCTGAAATTTTAGCCACCATGATGACCTGGCAACTGTTATTTTTCAAACCTGGATATAGTTCTAAAAGTAATAAAGTAAATTTTACTAATCTGTTTTTTAGAAAAATTCCCTCTTTCTTTAGTACTGTTTACATCATTTAGCCATCTGATTGCCAAGATCTGGTATATCCGTTTTCCACAACACACTTATATTTAAAAATTATACAATTATGAATTTTCAGCGTATTTTTAAAACATGAGGTTGTAAAAAATATTCATAAGGTTTATTTGCAGGCAGTGCTGTATAGAGAGGTATGGAGGCCCAGGGGTAAAGATATTGTGGAGGCTTCCTATCCTTACTAACTAAAAAAAAAAAAAATGCTCTGCAATTTCTGGAAATATCAGTATGAATAAGAATATAGGTTGATTTCATTTAGTTATCTGTTCACTAATAAAAATGATATCATGAATTTATCAGAAAGCAACGAGTTTAGATTTGAGAACACCTTAAAATGTTAGCAGAACTGATTTTATACATAAAATACTTTATTTTATATTATAATGGATATTTCTTTAAATGAATTTTTAGTGATATTCATTATTCTGATATCAGGTGGTTCAAAATGTTTTATATAAATACAATAGAACCTTATTATTTCTTCGAATCCGTATCTGTGATGTTAAAATTTTATCAGATTAGATGAATGAATTTTTGCTATATCAGTACAAAATGCCAAAGAGGACATAAACACAAGTCAACATGTTTATATACATCATTGTTTATATTCAATGCTTAAAAAATGATTTTGTGTGTGGGCATATATATTAGAAAGGATTTTATAAACTATACGTAAAGCATGTTTTATTTTTTTTTCAGTTCTCGTTTTCTTTCAAATTTCTTTATAATATTTAGTGTGTAATGTTTGACAATGCATCTGAGTATTTAAATACATTTAACAATGTCCCTCTATGTTATAGCAATATAGGGGTGTTGATTTTCATAAGGGGTGCCAAAATTTTTCTTTTCTTAGGGGCACCAAATATCCTCGCACTGGTTCTGATTACATTATCTGTAATCAAGTTTCTGAAAAATGCAATAAAATGCTGCTATTGAATAATGAAAAATGCTTTTAAGCAAACACCTTAAATAACAAAAATACACAAAAATTATTTCTGGTTAAAATAATTAAATGACTCTTGATCAGGTGAAAAAAAAAAAACGTATCGGTGTAACATGATTGCTTGAGCAGCAGATATAGTATTGCCGCTGCTTTATTCTATACTCATGCCTACATTTTTTTTTAAACCTGTTGAAGGATCATGCTTAATTATTTTGATGTAAAATGCTATCACACTATTTAAAACTATGTAATTGCATATTAAACTACATTAACGCTAAAACAAAAAATTTCTGTTTTTGTAATTCATGATCCTAAAGATCAAGCATTACTAAAATTGATTTTTCTACTAGAATTACTTCTTGAATCATTTAAGATTTAAGGTGAAACAAGTTAGTGGTAAATAATATATTACTTTCTCTAAATTTTGATATTATTTGATTAAAAACTCACTTTTTCGATACAGCAGAAGTGAAATGTGTAACTATATTGGGTGCACAACTGGGTTATCATGAAAAACGGCAGTTTTTCGAGTGACGCAAGCGGAAGGACAAACTGAACGCTGCAAACTCATATGTACAGCTAGTTTGACATCAAAGAAATTTGTAAAAGCCGACAATATCTCAGCAAATATGCCATATTTTGTTCTGATCTTTTCAAAATAGTCTTTTATCTTCGGACTTAATCTATCCTGAAAATTTTACATTTCTACATGCAGTATGTTTTGAGATCTGAATCTCAATTTAAAGCCAAAAAGGGAAAATGTGTGGTGTAAGGATGTAATGGACTAAATTCATGAAAAAATATCTCTAAAACCACACGAACAATTTTAATTTAATTAATATATGTTGTTAATGTAATGTTTTCGTTTTTTTCAGGAAAACTCTTGTTTTTTGCTCCATGATTTTATTCGGTGAAAATGTCGTAATTTGGTTCTCACTTTCAAGGCACGTTGGTTGGCTGACCAACGTTAATGCAGTCAATGAATTATTTAAACTTTCCTTTTTTTAATGCAAAAATACTTTATTACATTTTTTATATATTTATTGTATATATACTAAGTCAAATTCACTTAAATATATTTTCTCTTCTGCTATGAAAAAGATATTTTTGATTTCAAAATTTCATATTTAGTCAAAAAAGTATTTAGATAACATTTTAAATAAGGAAGTATTTTGTAATTTTAGACATTCCTTTTTATCATAATGATGAATTTACAATTTTTTAAAGTAAAAAATTTTTAATCATTCATAAACATCGATTTTATAGTAGCTCAATCATTTGCGATTTCTATTCATGTATCCGCAAAGGGAATGGGAAAAAACAGCAAATGCAGTTTTGGCACCATCTTTTGTTTTTAATTTAAATTAAAACATACACTTTTGCAAATATATATATATGTATATATTTCTTTTTAAAAATTAAAAATCTCTTTTCAAAATACAGTTAAAGTTTATTCATATATTCACTTTTCAGACTTTAAAATGATACATATTTTAAATATTAACATCTTTACTTTGAAACCCATAATAATTTATTTAAAAAATATAATTATCTTTCTTTTTTTTTTTAATTAATTAATTTTTGCATGAAAAATTCCATTTAATAAATATATTTACAACTACAATAAACAGAAAACCCTCCTTTAATTTTAAATAATTATTTCTACATGTTTCTAAGCAATTAAAAGTGATTTTTTTTTTTTTTTTTAGAAAAATAGTTTAAATATCGGAATGTATATTGTTTTATCATGAAGGTAGTAATTTGGCCATCTAGTGGCACCATCTCGTAGCTTATATTAAAACCATATACATTCCTATATTTTATTTATTTTTCTTAAAAAAAAAAAAAAAAAAAAAAAAAGGGGGGGCACTTTTAATTGCTTAGAAACATGTAGAAATAATTATTTAAAATTAAAGGAGGTTTTTTTTTTTTTTTTCTTATTGTAGTTGTAAATATATTTATGAAATGGAATTTTTCATGCAGAAATTAATTAATTAAAAAAAAGAAAGAAAGAGAGAATTATATTTTTTAAATAAACTATTATTGGTTTCAAAGAAAAAATGTTATTTATTTATTTTGACGTGTTTTTCAATAATTGCTATTTGACACATTTTTCATAAATTTTAATTCTATTTTAATTTTTTTTTTTTTTTTTTTTTTTTTTTTTTAATAATGTGGCGCTTCGAAAAGAAAAGAAGAGAAAATCTTTAGATGTTGAAAAAATTTCCAAATGTCTAAATACTTGGTTAACTAGTTCACGTCTGAGTCACAAAGTCGGCCTTTGAGGGGCGACAATGATACATTAAATGCAGGTAAATCGAATTAGTTTCTCTTAACCCTTTCCGACCCGAAACATTTTTACCTTAAAACTTTACATTCTTCTGTTTTTGCAAACTGAAAGAAAAATATGGAGTACAACCGACATTTGTTGATTGAAAATTGTACTTTACACTTTCTGCTAATTAGCTCGATCATACATTTCCTGATTTTATTGCATACGATTGTTCCAGATGCAAAAATATAAGTGGATGTCTTACCCGCACAATCGTATGGCTTGGGTCGGAAAGTGATAAGAACGTTCTTTAGTTAGCTCATAAATTCAAGCAAAACAATTCTATGATTTAATTTTATAAAATTAATTTTTTAAATTAAAGGTTCTTAATTTCAGATGAAAATTAGAGATTTTACGTAAAAATAATACTTAAGTACTTTCCACATATTCGGTAATTTGGTGCCTTTATTTCTGTTTATTGGTGTGCTTCATTTTTGCCTTTAAAACATTATAATAAAAGTACAAACCAACAATCAGGTGACTGTCATCAACGCTTTTCATATGCCTAGCGAAGCAGCCATTCTCAATCACAATTATTTATTCGAATAAAATTAGACATTTTATTCAAAAACTGACTGAACCCTGCAATGCGTTGCTGTAGTTTTAGTAGGCTTTACCCGTTTCACTATTCGCTGGTCATTATATTTAAATGATCATAAAGTTCTATATCAGTTATTAGTAAATCAGTATTAAAATCACACATACGAAAAAAAACAACAACATTGAAAACAGTCAGTTTCGATTTCGATTCCCTCTGCCCTTAGCAGCTGCTTTTACGCCCGCACAATGCTGATCCAACAGCCTTTTTTTTTTTTTTTTTTTTTCTGTAAAATTCTGTACGAAATGGATTTAGTACGACAGGACTTTTTTGTTTCATCTATTTTTCCATATAAAAGCATGCAGTAATACTTTCGTTCCTTAGGAGCGGTTACTATATTCGTTTCTTAAAAATGTTTCGGTACAGCTTCAGTATAAGACCCCCCTCCCCCCCTGGCGACATTTAAACTTTCGTTGTCATTTTAGCGATGAATTAAAGAGGCTGTCGCAATTGCGTAAGTAAAGATCTTGACGAGAGTTGCTTATTTGCACTATATTTGTACCAAGGTTTTTCAGAGCTTTTTTTCTTTTTTTTATAATATATATTTTACAATTTGTATCAACTAAATCACAGTTAAATAATACTTTTCTTTTTCAATATGCTTGGTAATTTATTACCATTGTTCCCTTTTTATAATTATTTAGGTATTACTGTAGGATTTAGATTATTATGGTTTCTTCAACAATGTGATTTGGTTGCCTAAAAATAAAATCTTTTAAAAATAAACCACTCGTAATTAAATAGTATACTTATTTTTTTCAGCATGGAACTAGTTTAGGTATGGTATATAAAAATTATGTAAATATTTATTGTTAGAATAAATAAACGACATCAGAAAAAAGCTTACATTTTTGCTGAACTGTTTTCCCAGTAGCAAGAAAGATAAATGTAGTTTTTAGGCATGTAAGCTGAATTTTCAACTATTACATATTTTAATATCCTACTTATATATATATGAGTACTTCCACTGACTCAACAACGCACAGCAAAATCTACTTGAGCCGAGCCACTGACATGAAACTGGGTCAGATTATAGAAAATATAGTGTAATCACCCCCTAAGAAGCGATTTTACAAATTCGCTCCTCAAGGGAGGCAAGGAAAGTAGAACGTGATTTCATAAAATCCACATTTCAATAAAAAAGAAAAAACAGATATCAGTAAAATTTTTGCTTTAAAATACAGCTAACACAAACACCTAAAAATGTATTTCTGGAATTTTAGAAATTTTGCCATCAAGGGGAAAAGGAACAAAACGGGATTTCATATATCTCAAACAAAAAGACAGATATACGTAAGATTTTTGCTTTAAAATACAGTAATCCCTTAACATTCGCGGTTCTAACATTCGCGAGTTTTGATTATTCGCGAACATAGAAATGCGGCAAGATTTAACATTCGCGAATAAGTGCCTCGATTATTCGCGAATTGTTTCTCTCTCTCTCTCTCTTTTGGTTTTGAAGTGTGTAAAATTTGAAGGATTTTCTTTGGTCTGTGAAATACTTATCCATCAATTTTAAGTGTCAGTTGTAAAAAGGGAGTGAATATTTCAAGAGC
Organism: Salticus scenicus; assembly: GCA_963930645.1. Lineage (NCBI taxonomy): Eukaryota > Metazoa > Arthropoda > Arachnida > Araneae > Salticidae > Salticus > Salticus scenicus. The sequence goes on from OZ005649.1 coordinate 311,755,759, forward strand.
ATTAGTAATAATCCCACATTCTTTCAGTTATCAGTCACCCTTCCACATCCATTGTTCATGGAATCCACAGTTTGGGTTGTTTAGCAGATTAGCGCACTGTGGATTCCACGGTCACATGGAAAAAACCGGTTTATCCGAGTTTATGTTTGCTTCACTATAAGGATTGCAATGTCCACTCTATTAGTATCAGTGCTCGACGATCTTTTAACGTTATGCCGTGCGGTCAGTTCGTATGAATAGTTTGTCAAAAGCAATTGACCATTGGGCAAATCAGGATTTATTTTCATACGATTTTGCTTATCTAATTAGAAAAAATTCTTTCTGAAATATTTTGCTATGCCTCCTCCAGCAAAAAGAGCTAAAAAGGTTTTGCAACTTTCCGAGAAAATTAAAATTTTGGATAGACTAAAAACAGGGGAGAGTGCATCTTCTATTGGTCGTTCATTTAATATAAATGAATCTACAGTTAGATCAATTGAAAAGAATGAAGCTGCCATTAGATGCAGTGTTACTGCAAGTGCTCCAGCCTCTGCAAAAACTGTATGTCAGGTTCGAAATAAATCATTAGAAGAAACTGAAAGCGCCCTAAATATATGGATAGAGGATATGAATCAGAAGCAAGTTCCTTTAAGTTCAGGCTTAATTCGAGCGAAAGCGAAAAGAATATTTGATGTTATTAAAGATCCTGAATCATCATTTAATTTCCAAGCAAGTAAAGGATGGTTCGAAAATTTCAAACACAGATTTAGTTTGCACAATGTTAAACTTACTGGTGAAATGGCTTCTGCTGATCATGATAGTGCGAAAAAGTTTCAGAGAGAATTCAGTGAAATTATTGAAGCTGGAGGCTATGTTCCAGAACAAGTTTTTAACGCAGACGAAACTGGATTGTTTTGGAAAAAAATGCCGAATAGAACTTTGTCTAAAAAAGAATGCTCTGCTCCTGGTTTTAAAGTAGCAAAGGATCGCATTTCTCTTTTATTATGTGCCAATGCTTCCAGAGATTTTAAAGTAAAGCCGATGTTTATTTACAGATCTGAATCCTCGCTGTCTCAAAAATAAAAATAAGAATGAGTTGCCTGTGTTCTGGAGAGCAAATAGTAAAGCATCGGTAACTAGTGCTTTATTTTTGGAATGGTTTAATTTATGTTTTATTCCTGGAGTAAAAAAATATCTTTCAAGTAAAAATCTTGATTTTAAAGTGCTTTTGATTATTGATAATGCTCCTGGACACCCAGTTTGCATATCGGAAGTCCATCCAAATGTTCAAGTTGTTTTTCTACCACCAAATACAACATCGCTGATACAGCCCTTAGATCAAGGCGTTATAGCAGCATTAAAAGTTTATTACACTAGAAGATGCATGAAAAGAATTTTAGAAACAATAGAACTAAAAGCAGAGGCAACAGTTATACAAGGTTGGAAAAATTTCTCCATAGCAGATTGCATTCAAGAAATCAATGCTTCATATTTGGAGTTATCAGATGATTGTATAAATGCATTGTGGAGAAATCTTTGGCCTGAAGTTGTTCGAAAAGAGAAAAAAAATTCACCGCTTTCCGAAGAAATTACAGCAATTCTTGATCTAGCACATCAGATCGGAGGTGAAGGCTTCAGTGACATGAAAGAAGACGATTTAAGCGAATTAATAAAATCACATGATATTGGGCTAACGGAAGAAGAATTAATAGAGATCATAGAAAATAAAAATGTTGAAACTGATAGTGAAGATGAGAAACAAAACCAGAAAAACGAAGGTAAGTTTGTTTCCCTCCTTTATTTTTAAAGTCAATATGTATGAACACTTACCCCCCCCCTCTTCTACTTTTACTGTTTGTTTCTAAAAGTATTAAAATTTTCATTCTAGATAAAAAGTTTTACTCTGAAACTGTTGGCGAGATAATAAAACTGAAGCAGCAAATAATTGATAAAGTAGAGAATGACCCTTCAATTAAGAGAGCTCTCAAGTTTAAACGTGAAATCGAGGATGCAACTCTGCCGTATATTGAACTTTATAAGAAACAGATAAGTTCTGCCAAACAATCAAAAATTACTAACTATTTCTGTTCACATAACTCATAAAATAATGTATGTATATATTTATGTGTAGTAAGTGTAGATAAATTATTTTTTGCACACGATAAAAATAAATATCTTTTTTGTATTATATACTTTGCTGTTTTAATTCAGATTTTATGGAACCTAACCCCCTTTTTACTATAAGAAGATAGACTTAACATTCGCGGATTTGACATTCGCGAAATTTTCCTGGAACGTAACCCTCGCGAATGTTAAGGGATTACTGTATAGCAAACACAAATATCTAAAAGCCAATTTCTGGAATTATAGAATTCATTCACCAAAGGAGGGAGGGGGGATCAAAATGTATTCGCATTTCAAAACATGATTCACATAATCCTACATAACTCAAACAAACCAATAAGCAACAACAGCAACAGCAAAAACAGATATCTGTGAGATTTTTGTTTTAAAATATAGCGAACAAAATACCTAAAACTCAATTTCTGGAATTTTCTAAATTCAGTGTCCAAGAGAGGGGAGAAATCTATAATTTTTCCTGGGAAATCTATGGGAGCTACGTTCACGAATTTTGGTGTGTGTTGAATATTTTCATCAAACATTAACTGTGACAGGATTTGACAAATTTCACCATGGGAGTGGCGAGGGGGGAAAAAATTGCAAGCGTAATTCTGTTCCAAATTACCTCAGGACAACAATCTTTTGGTATGTGGGCTTGCTATGTGTACAGAGCCTTCAATATAAATTGATTTTGCAAACAGTTCCCCTTCCCTTCCTTTGTAGTCGGAAAAGCAAAAACACGTTTCAAGTTGTAACCCTCATTTAAATTATCTCAGAAAGGCAATTTCTGAATGCATGGATTGCTTATATGTTCCTAAAGATACATTTTGTGAAACACCTCCTTTCCCCCTTTGACGGAGGTCGGGAGCACAAAATACATATCCAAGCGTAATTCTCTTCCAATCACCTCAGGAAGGTGATTTTTTTGGTGTGTGTGTGCTTTGTGTGTACCTAACACACACAATAAAGAAATTATCTTAGGAAATCTATATTTTGACGTGGGTTGGCTATATGAGTGTAATAAAAAATATAAAAGCATTTTGTCAAATTTCCCCCTTTTCTATTTGCCGGGTTGAGGGGGGAGGGCAAAAAATACATTTCCAAGCGTAACTTTATTTACAGTTATCTCAGGAAGTATTTTTTTTCTTCTTGTTATGGGGCTGTAACATATGTAAAGAACACGCACTATAGGGGGGGGTTTAGGAAAGATCCCCTTTCACCTTTTGGGGTCTGGTGGGTAAAAAACATGTTTCGAATTGTAACTCTGTTCTAAATTATGTAAGATAGGCGATTTTGTTTGGTGTGTGTGTTGGTTATGTGTACCAATACACACTATAATGAAATTTCGCAAAATTTCTCCCCTTTGGTGGGGAGGGTAAAAACTAAAGTTTTAATCAATTTCAATGAATTTTTATTACATTTTTTTCATTTTATGAGATTTTTTAGCATTAATAAGTTGTATGTAATTTTAAGACTTCATTTAAATATAGTGGCCAGCGAAGCCTGCTAGTTTCCTTTAAATTCCTCAGTAAGGGGCCTCTTTTCGAGTTCTAGCCGAGGGCCCCCAAAGGAGCCAGTCCGGGACTGATTGTATAGCAGGTTATCTTGACCACCAAACCACCGACCTACGAACAAAGTATTTGTATTGCACCCCTCTGGAAGATAAAGATTTCATCCGGAATTGGAAATGCTTATTGATAATATTTTACATGTAGAAGACAGCTTGACAATTGACCAACCGCTAAAAATGTGATTTTTGAAATTGCCGAAAACTCAGTTTTGAAAACACTGTCAGAGAAAGTAAAAATAGGGGTGTGCGTTATACGGCGAACATACCTAAAAATAAAAAATTGAAGCCGGAAAGTAGGGGTGCGCATTATACGCCGTTGCGCGTTATACGCCGGCATATACGGTATATGAATAAACTCTAACTGTATTTTAAAAAGAGATTTTTAAAAAGAAATATATATATAACTTGTATTTTCCATAAAACTTAAGCTTAACTTGTATTTTAGTTAACTTGTATGAACTTTAGCTGAACTTGTATTTTCCATAAATTTTTTCTCCAAATGATTTTATCTTATTTTTAAAATTATAGAAATATAGAGCTTAATTTATATTTTGTCTATTTTTTTCCACTAAATATTTTTATGAAATAATTTTTACCTGCACTTTTGATGAAAATTTAAATTGTTAATATTGGACAGTATCTATACTTAGTCGCAAAATGGAAAATAAAATAAATAAATTTCCATTTTTAACATTAACTTGATTTTTTTTTTTTTTTAATTGTTTAATTTGCATTTGTAATTCTCTAAAAAGAAACTTGCAAAATGTAAATTATGTAATTCCAACTTAAATTTGAAATTTCCCACTTATTATTGTTATTATTATTTTAAAGAGTTTGAGAATCCCACTCAATATTTTTTTCTAGTGCGAAGCTTCTCCATTTTGTTTCCAAACAGCAGGCTACTTGAAAATTTGTCAGCATGATAGCGTTTGAAATACTGAATTAATTCAAACTAAATTTGTAGTGTGGATTTATCTCAGAAATGTATTTTTTATGTTCATTTGCCAACTTAATCTACCCTCTTGTTTCCCTGCGCCAGCCCACTGAAAATTTCAACTTTACATTAGAAAGGTTCTAGGAACCGATTTGCTTAAAACTCCATATATACAAGCCTTCATTAATAAATCCACCAAGTCCATTAATAAATTGTAGCTGCCATCTTGAAAAAAAAAAAAAAAAAAAATGGTGGCAACTTCATAATAAAAAATAAATCAGTTCACTCTTCCTAGGAGCCAGAAGGACTTGTTTTTATTTTTTGATCAATAACCCCTAAAAAGTAATGATATCGGTACAAAAAACCCTTAACGGGTTAAAAGTTTGTGACGCCGCTACTTTATGGCTATAAGAATTTGAAATATGAGTCTTAAAAATAATGATATCAAATTTTAAGTGACGCTTTGCAATTAGTTAAATTATACATAGATTTTCTTATTTGATTATTTACTTTCTACTTTTATTTATATTTATAATGCAAACGTAATATTTTTAGCTTCAAGATCAGACAGATATATAAAATACACTTACTTGATGCTTTTTCATTTTCATTTCAAGTTCAAAATAACAGTTTTAAAAGGAATGATTTAAAAATTCCAGTGGCGCCTCAGTGTTATTTTAAAAGATTTGTTTTTAGATTCCACTAAAACTACTTTTGTTTTGTCTAATAAAGTATATTTACATATTGAAACAGTGCTTTTAATTTTCAAATATACTGTCAAATAATTATACTTTCACTGAATTTGCATTATAAATTAAAATTATTTATTTCAATAAATTGATTTATCTTTTGCGTCACGCTATCCAAAACTGCAAGTAAAATCTGTGTAAATGTTTTCTTTACGTCACACTACCTCTTTGCGCAAATTTTCACTCAGTTAGATACTATGATATACTATGTTTTGGATAGCGTGATGCAAAAGATAAATCAATTTATTGAAATAAATAATTTTAATTTATAATGCAAACTCAGTGAAAGTATAATTATTTGACAGTATATTTGAGAATTAAAAGCACTGTTTCAATATGTAAATGTACTTTATTAGACAAAACAAAAGTAGTTTTAGTGGAATCTAAAAACAAATCTTTTAAAATAACACCGAGGCGCCACTGGAATTTTTATATCATTCCTTTTAAAACTGTTATTTTGAATTTAAAATGTAAATGAAAAAGCATCAGTAAGTGTATTTTTATATATCTGTCTGATCTTAAAGCTAAAAATATTACGTTTGCATTATAAATATAAATAAAAGTAGAAAGTAAATAATCAAATAAGAAAATCTCTGTATATTTTAACTAATTGCAAAGCGTCACTTAAAATTTGATATCATTATTTTTAAGACTCATATTTCAAATTCTTATAGCCATAAAGTAGCGGCGTCACAAACTTTTAACCCCTTAAGGGTTTTTTTGTAATGATTTATATACAGTAAAATTGCACTGGAAAACTTGTATTGAAAAGTAATAAATAAAAAACTTTGTATAGACAACGTAAATTGCTAAAAATTTACAACAATTGTTTCAGATTGAAATAATACCACAACACTTCGCCAGGCAAACAAAGTAGGCATGAGTGCTGTAAACTGAGTGGCAATGCACAAAAACAAGGTAAGCAGGGTCTGCAGAGCTCCTATTTTCAAAAACTGTTACTATTTCCCATTTTTTAACATCTAAACGAAGATCGCAACATGGTCCAATTTTTATAAACTTCAAATTTTGACTTTAACCAATGTCAGCTTCTGTTATCTTCTATTCTAGTTATTTTATCTGTGAAATCGCTTCATTGAAGATAACAAATCTAATTACTTTTAAAGTCTAACTAAAGAACCACACAAATCATCATATGTATGTATAAATAAGTAGAAAAAAAAATATCCATGCAAGGCATTGCGTAATTAGTCCGCTGACTCAGAAAGAGAGAAGCTGGCTGAAAAACTGCAATTTTTTTTAAATGAATTTCCGTTTTTCACGATTTTACATTTCAATTTTTTGTTGTACTTATCATCACGATAACTTTCGAAGTAATGCTCCAAATCGAATCATATTTTGAGGGTGGACTTATCAACTTATCTCACAAATATCTTGGATGAGTTCATTAACTAAGTTACTCAGCCATTTTGTTTCCAAGAGGCGACCACTTGAAAATTTCAAATCCACACTGTAAAAAGCACATTTAAAACAGGATTTACTTAAACATTAATGCATACATAGATCATATAAGGGTTTCCACCAAGTTTAGTAATCAATTCGATCCACCGATTTGAAACAAAATGGGGGATGCCTTAAATTAAGGGGGCCACTTGAATTCAGGCTACCACTTAAAAATTTATCATCGCGATAACTTTTAAAATAGAGAATTAATTCACATAAAAATTGAACAGTAGACTTATCTATCAAACATCTTGGATGTGTTCACTGAGAAATTTACTCCACCATTTTGTTTCCAAGTTGCTGCCACTTAATACCAGACTCTCACTTGAAAATTTGTCAATTTTTTAAATACTGAAATTATTCGAACCAGATTTGGGCAGTGGATTTATAATATAACCTAATAACCTTTTAAATAACCCTTAATGCATATTTGCATCATTAAAAAAAAAAAAAAAAATGGGTTTTTGTAATTCCTGGTGAAGTTTCCATTAACTAACCAATATATAACATACAAATTAGCGTATTACGCAAAAAAAGAAACCTGATATATTTTATTCTTTTTTTCCCGTTGAATTTTCTGTGCAATAAACTTATCTTACATTTGAATACAATCTTTTGGAAGAAATAAAAATCATGCATTTAAGAGGACTCTCTACTTCTCGTCTTCGAAAGCCGAAGCCAATGCTATTCTATGGAAAATTTTGCCCCTTTGTAACTCATTTACTAATGTATATTTTTAAATTCTGTTTTCACATTTAGGAAATTCACAACTGCTTAACAGTTTATCGCTTTCTAAAAATTGATTTTTTAAATTTTTAATATTTTATTTTTAAGTTCAAAAATGCAAAATTTCACATTGTGAAAATTCATATTTTACGACCTCGAAATAAAACATTAAAAATTAAAAAAATAAATTTTTAGAAAGCGATAAACCGTTTAATAATTGTGTATTTTCTGAATGTGAAAACGGACTTTAAAAATATGTATTAATTAATGAGTTATAATGGGGCGAAATTCTCCATAGGATAACATTGGCCTTGGCTTTTGTTCATGATAAGTAGAGAGTCTCCTTAAGGGTTAATGCAGTTACATAAATATAAAGAAATATAATTGAAAAATGCAGCACGCATATAGTTAAAACTTTCTCTCTCTCTCTCTCTCTCTCTCTATATATATATATATATATATATATATATATATATATATATATACTAGCAGGCTATGCCCGCTTCGCTGGTCACTATTTTTAAATGAATCATTATAATTAGTGAATTCTCAAAATTGCATTAATTTTTATCATGTGAAAAAGAAAAAAAAAAAAAAACTCTGATCGGTAAAAATGTCGCACCGGGTCCCCACTGCCTTCGGCCGCGTAGACCCGTGCGTGATGCGCACGCGCGAATGCATATATATGAGCGCCCTAATAATTTTACAAATTCGAAAATATCCGCAATCGATAAGTATCAAAAACCTCTATGCACCAGTTTTGAACGATCTATCTCTATCTTAATTTTTTTGCCCTACCGCTTCCTCCCCCTTCCCGCCCCTCCCAATAATTTTAAAAATTCAAAAATATCCGCAATCGATTTGTAGGTATCGAAAACCTCGATGTACCAATTTTGAATGATCTAACTCTATTTTTTTGCCCCTCTGTCCCCCCCCTTCCCGTCCCTTCTAATAACTTTACACTTTCGAAAATATCCCCATTCGATTTGCAGGCCTCTAAAACCTATCTGTACCAATTTTGAACGGCCTAACTGTATTTCTATTTGTTTTTGCCCATAGCCCCCCCTTACCGCCCCTCCTAATAATTTTACAAATTCGAAAATATCCGCAATCGATTTGTAAGTATCGAAAACCGCTATATACCAATTTTGAACGATCTAACTGTGTTCTTATTTTTTTGCCCCCCCTCTCCCCTCCCCTCTTCTCGCCCCTCCTAATAACTTTACACTTTCGAAAATTTCCCCATTCCAGTTGCAGGCCTCTAAGACCTGTTTGTATCAATGTTGAACGGCCTAACTGTATTTCTATTTGTTTTTGCCCATAGCCCCCTTACCGCCCCACCCCCTTCCCACCACTCCTAATAATTTTACAAATTCAAAAATATCCGCAATCGATTTGCAAGTATCGAAAACCTCTACGTACCAATTTTGAACGATCTGACACTATTTTTATTTTCTTGCCCCCCCCTCCCCCCCTTCTTGCCCCTCCTAATAACTTAACTATACACAATCGAAAATATCCCCATTCGACTTGCAGGCCTCTTAAACCTATCTGTACCAATTTTGAACGGCCTAACTGTATTTCTATTTGTTTTTGTCCCATAGCCCCCCTTACCGCCTCACCCCCCTACCCGCCCCTCCTAATAATTTTACAAATTCAAAATCATCCGCAATCGATTTGCAAGTATCGAAAACCTCTACGTACCAATTTTGAACGATCTGACACTATTTTTATTTTTTTGCCCCCCCCTCCCCTCCCCCCTTCTTGCCCCTCCTAATAACTTTACACAATCGAAAATATCCCCATTCGACTTGCAGGCCTCTTAAACCTATCTGTACCAATTTTGAACGGCCTAACTGTATTTCTATTTGTTTTTGCCCCATAGCCCCCCTTTACCGCCCCACCCCCCTACCCGCCCCTCCTAATAATTTTACAAATTCAAAAATATCCGCAATCGATTTGCAAGTATCGAAAACCTCTACGTACCAATTTTGAACGATCTGACACTACTTTTATTTTTTTGCCCCCCCCCTCCCCTCCCCCCTTCTTGCCCCTCCTAATAACTTTGCACAATCGAAAATATCCCCATTCGACTTGCAGGCCTCTTAAACCTATCTGTACCAATTTTGAACGGCCTAACTGTATTTCTATTTGTTTTTGCCTCATAGCCCCCCCTTATTGCCCCACCCCCCTACCCGCCCCTCCTAATAATTTTACAAATTCAAAAATATCCGCAATCGATTTGCAAGTATCGAAAACCTCTACGTACCAATTTTGAACGATCTGACACTACTTTTATTTTTTTTTTTTTAATCTTATTGGTCATTGGTGTTTCAGTGATCTTGTATCTGTTGCTTGGCTTCTACTATGCTTAATAGATCATCTTTATTATATTTACATTTAAAATTAAACCTGCTGCAATTGCGCATAAATTTTGAATGTATTTTGTGTTTAATAAAACTTATTGCTTTGTCATTTAAATTATCTAATATATGAATTTCATATATTTAGATTTGTCTTAAATTGGCATTAACACTATTTTTTGTATTATACACTTTGTATAAAGCTGCATTTGCGCTCTTACAATTTGTATTATTTCTGTAATTTCTGTAATTTTTTCAATATGTTATTTACTGATTTAAAATTTATATTATATAATGATTCTTGTAGTGTTGTGAAGTTTTGCGACAGTATTTTGTCACTGGCCCTGGATCATTTTTAACTAACTGTATAGTTGGCAACTTACTTTAATAATTTATTCTTTAATTAGATAAATATCTTTAGAATATCATTCACTGATCCATCGTAAATCATGATAAAAAATATTTTGTGTTTATGTAGTCGAATATTTAATTCTAATTATTATTTAGCATTTTGTGCCTGACATTTTGTGAATTGTGATGGTTAGTTTTTCTTACTTTACTTTAAAAAAATGGGCGGACTTTAATTTGTAATTGGAACCAAATCAATAGATTAGGTCAAAGGAGGTTTAGTGTAAATATGTACATATTCTTTAATTATTATTATTATTATATATATATATTTTTTTTTAGTTCTCTCTTCACTTTTCATTAATCCAGATACTTATTAATCAAGAATCAATTTAATTAAGTAATTGAATTTGGTATAGCCCACTTTCGATAAAACTAATGTAAATACTTACTTGCCTTGTGATTTTTAATATACAAAAACATTTTTTCTCTATGACTCTGTTTAGTAAATTTTTAGATCCTGGCAAAAAATACTTAGCTTCACAGCAGTATTGTGCCCGGTACAAGGATATTTATAGGGATATCCTTGGATCGACATCCAGTTACCTATTATCTCCTCCTCCTTTACTTCAATTTAGAACATGCGGTTCTAATAGATGTAAAACTTGCCCTATGGCCTCTCAACCCAATTGAATAATAATCACTCTTTGGTTCCATTTTGTCAGGCATACAATGTTATTTATAAAATCAGTTGTGGTCATTGTAAACTTAGTTATATTGGTGAAACTTCAACTCCTCTACATCTACGCATTAATCAGCATCGATCAGATTCTAAAAACCTTTCAGCTGCACCTTCTAAATCAACTATAGAATTACAACACTTTAAATCACATAATTTTAATTCATGTACCACAGAGATTGTAAAAATTCAGAAAAATAAAAGTGAGCGTCTATTTCTTGAATCAAAATTTATGCAATATTATAATACTATTTATCCATATGGCCTAAATTCCGAATACTTTAGTAAAACTATTAAAGCATATTCTAACATCAACCCTCTACATGATTATTCGACTATTTATGCACAACTCAATCACAAAATTAACAATAAAACTTCTAGAACTAAACGAGGTAGTAAAAAAACAGATTTAATCTTTTCTAAAAGTGCCATTATTAAACTCATTTCAGATCTACAGACTAATTACTTATCTAACTATAACTGGTTAATTATTCGAAAATTTATTTTTGCAATTAAAAAGAAATACTTAGTAAACTTTCTGAATGTCTTTCAAAGCCAATCCTATAATAAACATTTTTCAGACATTTTTTATGATATTATAATGTACAAAATCAAACAATTTAATTTAAAAATTAATAAAAAGCCCAACAAATTTAAAACAAATACTCAATTAATTGTGAATTTTACAAATCAAATATTGAACAGTATTAATATTACGTCTATCATTAATGACAAAGAATGTTTGTTTCCGATTAAAGATTTAAATCTATCTCGTACCTTCAAATATCCTCTTCCTCTTGGCAGAAAGATATTCAATTATAATTCTGTATCTAAGTCTACCTCTTTTACTAACACTGTAACCTGTAAATGCAATGATCCTTCTTTCTCAAAATTTATTGACAGAGACCATGGACACATTATCACGGGTAATCTCAATATTATTGATAATTATCAATTAAAAAAATTCATGAAATTTGGCACCAAATTTAGACTTCCAGTTAAAACTAGCATTCCACAAATCTTTCAACAGTTTTCTTATGACCTAGATTTATTTATTTATAAAATATCTATTACTCATAATAAACCTATTGCCTACTTCACTCAATGGAAAGTTTTAGTGTTACAAAAAATCAAAAATGCATTATTTATCAATTCTTCAAATCTGGTGTTATTTAAAAAATCTGTACTTCTTAACTCAATCAAATCACTACAGGATGACTTTGTGATCACTTATGTTGACAAATCACCTAATAATTATGCCATTATTTGTAAATCCTACTATCTCTCTATTTTAAACTCTTCAATCAATAATAGTAATATCTTCAGTTTAACTAATAATAACCTTATTATTAATAACCGAAAAATACATAATTACTATAAACTACTTCAATTTCCCTTCAATAACTTTAATTATCCTTATATAGTTCTCATACCTAAGTTTCACAAATCTCCAATTAAATTTCGCACTGTCACTGTTGGGTGTAACACTTATAACAACAATGGATATGCTGGATATTCTAAAACAAATTTACAAATGTACTTGCAAAGTTGATAATTTACACTGTCTTAAAAATAGCTTTCAATTAATTCAATACATCAAATCGCTCGATTCAATAGACAATATTATGACTTTTGACTTTCAAGATCTTTTCAATAATATTGAGTTATCAGATCTTAGTAATATCATTTACAGTCTTTTTCAAGAATATAAAGCTCAAATTAATCTTCCTTACAATTTTAAAGCAGAAAAATTTAAAACACTTCTTAACTTTGTTATCCATAATAATTATATCTTCCACAACAACGATATCTATTTGCAACAATTAGGCATCCCACAGGGAGGTTGTAGCTCCAGTGTTTTGGCAGATCTCTATCTTTATTATTATGAAAAGCAAATTTGCAATGATGATGTTCGATTTTATCGTTACATCAATGATGTTATTGTATTTTATCTCAACAAGAACTCACAAAATGGCTTTTCCTTCAATTATCCACCTAATTTAAAGCTAACTCAAAATACTCTGACTAATAAATCAATTAACTTTTTAGATCTCAAAATAATCATCGACGGTAATAAACTTTACACAGATATCTATGACAAACGGCAAGATTTTTGTTTTAATGTAAACTTATTTACACATTTTAATTCATGTCTGCATCTTTCGGTATTTAGAAACATCATCATTAACCATTTTCGAATTAATAATTTATGCTCTGCAAAGTTTAAAAACAAGAATATTAATAAACTGATCACAGCCACTGCTAAAATGGGTTTTCCTAAAAACTTTGTATTTTCTATTTTATATCCTTAACCATGTCTCTGTCAGTACAAAAAAAAAAAAAAAAAAAAAAAAAAAAAAAGCTGTGTACACTTTTGTGTATATCAACAAAAAAAAAATTATAAAATAATAAAAGACAATAAAAAAGGTGGCGGTTGGGTGGGCAGATGTTTGATTACGGAGGTGGGGTGGTGTTGTAAGGCTGGATGGTTCGGTGGGTTTGTGAAATTAAATTAAAAAAAAAAAAAAAACAGTAGAAGGCTTGTTGCATTTGCTTTGTATTACTATGCAAACTTTCATTTTCCAATAAAATTTCAGATTTTTCCTTTTTGAGTTGTCAACTATATTTAATGTTCTAATTATACTGTTAAACACAATGTGATCAATTGGTGAATTCGTGGTTTCATTGTTGTTCATCTGCTTTGAAATTTTGCATTTTTAAATCCATATGGTTCCTGTTCTGGTTGTGGCAGGCTGGGGGAGTGTTGCCGGCATAAAACTAGTGTAACCCCACAGGCAAGTCACAAGTCTTGCCGCCTGCCTCCTTCTTCCTATCTTGTGTTTCTTGGGTTGTTTTTTCATTAATTTTGATAAGTTTATGGTTTTAAGTTAAGATTTGTTGTTTTACTTTATTGATTCGTTTGTTTTGCAGGATGTTAATTAATAGATCTTTACATTAGTGTATTTCATCTTTTCTTTACATTAGTGTATTTCATCCACTGATGATTTTTTTTTTTTTATCTTATTGGTCATTGGTGTTTCAGTGATCTTCTATCTGTTGCTTGGCTTCTACTATGCTTAATAGATCATCTTTATTATATATATATATATATATATATATACACTCTTCGCTATTATTTAAATATCGACGAGTAAAAATAACATTTAAACGTCAAAAAAAAAAAAAAAAAAAAAAAAAAAAAAAAAGTAATACTTTTTTTTTCTCTGATATTTGAAAGATTAATATTTAAAAAAAAAAAAAAAAAAAAAAAAAAGAAACTACTATGAAAAATATGTATAAAGTTTAACGCTCTCAAATATTTTATTGTGTTTTTTTTTTTTTACATATTCATTTCCTTTTTCGGAATGTATTGCATGGAAATCCACAGACAAAGGTCAAAGAAAAATTTAACTGAAGACAAAGAAAACCAAAATACAAAGAAAAATTTAACTGAAGATACTGACGTGAATTAATATTTTCTCTATACCAATTATGTTAGTACACAAATTACAATTACTTCAGGCGTTAAGTATGTTTTAGGAATTAACATAAGATCCATAATTATATCATTATTATATCCGTCACCGTTATCATTTTTTTTTTTTTTTTTTTTTTTTTGAATTAACTATTTTTTATCATTACCCATAAACTATAATGTATCTGAAATATTTTGTGAATCCCTAGATGCAACAGTCACATTAAATGCACAATTTATTTAAATCAATAAGAAATTAAATAAACAAAAAGAAACATATTTATAAATTTTATTTTTAAAACGGATATGTATAATAATAATAAATATTAAAACTTTTCAATTGTTTAATTTAAAGATTATTATGAACTCTTCCCACCTGACGTCAGAGGTCACATGATAGAGGAAAAACAAATAGCAGACGAAGTCTTGTTTATCTAGACCAATTGCTGAAATAACATATTTTCTATTCTTATTTTTGATCAATCATATTTAATCTGTGTTATTTTTTATAAATCATGATTTTTAATCCATTTTATATCATTATTCATCATCTTTTGTTTGCTGTATACATTTACAATCACCATTTAGTTTATACCTGTTATTGATGTTCATGAAGACCATGTTTAAATTCTCTGATTTTTGGTACTTAAATCAGTGACAGTGCAATATCGTACTACGTAAATCCATTTAGACCAGTAACTAAGTTAATTAACTTGTTGTAACACCTTTATGCAATTAAATTAAATGAAAACATTTTATAATCCATAACCATTCCACAAGAACAAGCTATTATTTATTGCTAGATCAGTTAATGTATCAGTTAAACTGGAGCATACAAAAATCGATTCTTACAGGTGAAAATAAATAAACACATAAAGTGTTTCTTTAAAATTATTAAATTTACAAATACAATTATTCTACTGTTTACAAATGCACAATATTACTTTTATTTTATTTTATATTAAATATTAACACTTTTGTTCTTAAGAACAATATTTAATTGAATTCGATTCTCAGAATTCGATAATTCGTTTTCCTCTATCATGTGATTGAGCAGATGACGGTGGGAAGAGCCCATTACCGTGATCAATCCCCAAAGTTTCCAAAATCAAACTAAAGTAATTACCAAATAAATAATTAAAGTAGCCTGAGAAGGATCATAAAATTAACATTATTTTTAATTGGATTTTTTTTTCTATCATTTTATTTATTTTTAATACAACAGAAAAAGCGCAATTTTGCAGCTATAAAATAAAGTACTTAAAAATTTTTGTTGAAATTTTAAAACTGTGCTTAAGTAGTAGCAAATTGTGTAGAAATTCATTTTAAAGTAAAAAAAAAAAAAAAAAAAAAAAAAAAAAAAAAAAAAATTAGGTATTCCAAAATTATTTATGGGATTCGATGTGTGCAGAAAACAAAGAGATGGTCGGACAGAAAAAGAACCGAAATCAAATAAAAACTTTTTAATTTTATTGAAAAGTTTCAATAAAATAGGCTAAATTTATTTTTAATCTTTCTACTTAATTTGGTAGCTTTTTTCCAGAAAGGGGATTTCAAAAATCTACTTTAAAATCAGAAGATAAATGTTTACACTTGAAATTATGTTTGGAAACGCACTAGAATTAACAAAAAAAAAAACAGTTATGCTGATGAAAGTTATTCTTTTAAAATAATGTCTTTATTCAATGCAAATTGTAAAATGTCATTTTATAGAAACTAAGGTCGCAATTTACTAGCGTCTCACTTATCTCATAAGCTCATAATCTCAAGTAATAATGAAGTGTATATAATGTTATTTTCAATACATTAACTTCTTTTGTGTGTGTAAAATAGGATGACAATAGGACATCTCTAATTGATCGACATAACTTTAGCATAAGTAATAATTTTTAAACTAATAATTATTAAATTTTTCTGAAACGTAAGCTTTGGAAATTTTTTTTTTAAATTAACAATTTTAAAAAGAAAAGGAAAAATAGTGGTAAGGATGTATTACAGTTAGGTGAAGACGCACATGCCTTCAAATGTCAAACTTAATCCTAATTTTTCTTTCTATATTCACATTTTTTTTTAAAAAATATAATTACTAATTTGTAAACTATGAACTTCACCATAATAATAAAAATGTCGATATATATATATATTTCTAACGAAGCAGTTTTCATGTTTGTATGTATATTTTTTTAAAAAGTTATTCACATGCGAAAAAAAAGAAGGAAAATCAGGAAGAAAAATCTGGTTTAATTCTAACACATGCATGTATATGAATCTTCACTGTGTTCATTTGTTTAAAAATTACGCGCAAAAGAAGGAAACAAATTGTTGCTTTAATTTTGTACACCAGTGTACAGTAGAAGATTAGCTATATTAATTTTTTAACGTGCAGTTTTGAGACATTGCCTATTTTTAGTGTTAAAATTAAAAAAAGAATAAAAATATAACAAAAATAATATTTTTTGCAAATTTTTACATAGATATGCATTAAAGATTTCAAATCTCTATAAATTTGATATAACAGTCATTAAAGTACGAGATTTATCAAGTTTTTATGCTGAAATATTACTAATTACAATTTTATTATTCTTATTTGGCGATTCGTCGTACTTGGCGATATTTTCAGCGGACGCAGTTGACATAAGGAATTAAAAAAGGCTGTCCGTAGTTGGTATAGGTGGGGGAAGAAGAAATTGAAACACCTGGTATGTCGGGCCACAGTTGGACGACACAGGTTAAATGTCATGAATTAGAAAACGCGGTAAGACGAGGATTATTATTTGAAAGAGTAATACGCAGTGAACAATACTTTTTCTTTCCCCTTTTTTAAATTAATATAATTAATATTTATTAACTTTTATCAGATTTTTTAAAACAAATTTTCTGTTTTTATCTTGTTGTGACATTTTCGCATTCGTTTACTCTACCGTTTATGCTATTTAAATTTTACCACATAACGTAACATAATAAAATATAAAATTTTTGTTAAATGTTTTTTTTTTAATACTGAATAATATAGTGGATTTTTTTTTTTTTTTTTTTTTTTTTTTAAGTTTTTTAAATCTATTATTGAAACAAAGCGCAATATTATTTATTTTCGATTATTCTAATCACGGCGTAAAACTGGCGTCACATTTATCACGGAAATGAATTTAAAACAAAGTAATATGTCTTATTACTTTTAAAGATATAGATTTTACACATTTAAAATTAAAAATTCAAGTACAGTAGACGACTGCAGAACGGGCAATACTTGTTCTACGCAATATGAAACCGTTTTTTCTATATCCATATTTATTTTACATATGAATATACATAAGAATTATACTTTTTCTAGTGAAAGCATTTATATTATTACTATTTTGTTTATATAAATATGAATATAAGGAATATTCTTAAGGAATATCGTAACACACAAATTGTGAAAGAAACTTCCACTGGATGAGTTACAGATTTCCAAATGACGAGAATCTACGTCAGCGGTCGAACATATCCTTTCTCAGATTTTAGCTTAAATCTTGTTACCTATATTTTTGTATATTATGTATTGTTGGTTTGTACGCCTAAAATTAAATGTAAAACTTTATAGTAACACCTTCATGCGGGGTTTACTGTTTAAAATAAAAATATACCCAACAGAAGTAGATAATTCTTTTTCTTAAATATTAAACATTTTTTTTTTTTTTTTTTTTTTTACCGCTATTAATACTATTATCATTATTACTATTATTCTTTTACCTTGGTATCTAGATTTTTGTAATTCGAAATTGTAGGGTTCATATAATTCAAGCTATTTAATTTTCTTCGTATGAAGTGATGTATTTAACTATTCGATGTTTAATAAATAGAAACCAATAAAAATCTCTTAATTCATAAACTAACACAAAGAGTTCTGCGAATTAGAATAATTTTTTATTTTATAATTAATATTACTGAACTTTTTTTCCGGTGTGAAACTTAAAAAAATAATGTATATTGGGTGGTAGATCACGATTCATTTTTTCTAAATGTATAGACGGACCCCTAATACATTTTCACGCGTAACTCTATTTAGAATTGATATAAGGTATATAAACAGGCATGTTTACCGTACCGCCATTCGCATAGATTCCCGTTCCAACCTTCGTTGCGAGCGGACGTAGATTTTTGAGCTCCGCGCTGCGCCATCTATCGGCCAGCGTATTAAATAAAAGTTCTCCTCCAACGTCAGAGAGTTGACTCTTTCGCAGTGTTTCCCGGCCTTTTTCAAGGCCGACCGTGATCAACTAGGGCGGCACTGCGGGGATCTCTCTCGAGAAGATCCTTTTTTATTCTGTGATACTTTAATCAGTTTGTTTTTTCATCATGAATGATATTTCTCCTTCAAACATGGAGATGGGGATTGGCGGCGGCGAGTCTGACCTCCAAACCTCTAGTAACCTCGATAAGCCCGTCATAACGGCTATGTATCCACAAGTCGATTTGAGACTTCTCTCTCCAACTGAGGCAGAGGAGCTCATGCTTAAGCTCAGAGCGACCATCGCCTGCAATGATGCTGCTCTGGCAAATCTTAGAAAAAGAAAGATGGATGACCCCACCTCAGCTGCTAAGTGCTCGTCACTTCAAAAGGAGAGACTGATGGCTTGGCAGGCCGCCACCATCCTCTCCCAGGTTAGTGGCGTTTCCATCTATTATACGGCTACTCCACCCATTGCCAATTCTCCTGTTGAGGGAATTTCTAGTACTAATGAGGGTACATCTCAGAATAGATCCGAGAGCACCGAAGCTGTGCTGGAGGCGCCATCTACCGACGCGGAGATGAGCGAAAGCTCCAATCAGCTTAAGCGCTCTCGTGGGGAGGAAAACGGCAGTTCTTCTGAGGAAGATGAGATAAATGATAACAACTGGTAGGAAGTTAAGCGTAAGAAAGGTTTGAAGGCTACTCCTTCGACCAGTTCTGAAAATAATGATAACAAAATTAGAGGCAAGAAGGTTCCTGCCTTCCATATTGTGCCACCACCCCATTGGCAAATTCTGCTCTCAGGGATGCGGAACTTGGTTCCAAATCTTAAGAGTAAGGCCCAGGGGCGCTTTTTAAAGTTAAATGTTGAGGATGAAAATGAGTATAGACTTATTCAACGCTTACTTATAACTGAAAAAATCCAATACAAGTCTTATCTTCTTGAGACGGATAAGTGCCTCAAAGCAGTGATTAGGGGACTCCCCATCAATACTGCTCCTCAGGAAATTTCTAAATTATTATCCATTTCTGGGTTCGTGGGTGTCACTGTGACCCAAATGTACAGGGGACCTGTCTCCAACAAAGTATTCCTCCCACTTTTCCATTTGGCTATCCCTAAGAATCAGCTTGAAGTTGAAGCTGATTCTATCTTTCAACTCACCGAGTTTATGGGAACTGAAGTCTCCATCGAGATATACAAGGGCAAAAAAGGGCCCTCCCAATGCTATAATTGCCAGGGCTATTTCCACTCAGCTCTGTCATGCAACCTTGCTCCCCGGTGTGTAAAATGCGCCGGTGAGCACACTTCTAAAAACTGCAGGAAGCACTTTGATGCGCCCTGCAAGTGTGTTAATTGTGGAGGTGCCCATCCGGCCAATTTTCGGGACTGCCCTAAGTTCCCCAGTCAAAATCATAAAAACGCTAAATCAAAGCGTAAGCCCCGGGAAGTCACAGAGACACCCAAACCTAAGGTCTTTCAAAGTAGGAAGGTGGAGCAGACCTGCAGCTTTGCAGGGGCTGCCACAGGGCGCAACGAGAGCTTAGCCCCGCCCCCAGCCAAATTGACCAATCCAAATTCTTCGGTCCCAGCTGACGCAAGTTCGGAAACCGAATTTCTAAATTACGTCATGACTTTAGAAAAAAGTCATGACAAAAAATTAATTGTTAAGGCCTGGAAAGAGGCTCTTCCAAAAATTCGTGTTGCGTCCACGAACATGGATAAAATATTTTTCTTATACGAGAGTTTAATAACTCTTGAGGGCTAGGGTTTTTCCCCCCTGTTTCTCATTCCGGCATTTTTTCCACTTTCACCCCCCACGGGAATCTGAATTCTTGTTTTACGCTTGGTTTCTGGAACGCCAATGGCCTCCGGAGGCAAGCGTCTGAGTTTAAAGATTTTGTGTATAATAATAATTTAGATGTCATCTTGGTTAGTGAAACCCACTTTTCCAAGGGTAATTTCACCAAAGTTGCAAATTATAAATTATACAATGTTGACAGGCTTTATAATGGCAACCACTGTGGCGGCACTGCTATTTATCTTAAGAACGGCTTCAATGCTACTTTCATTAAAGTCCCAAATCTAAATTCCATTGAAGCTACGCCTATTATTTTAGACTTCCCAAATATTCCAAAATTACTCATTGCAGCGGTATATATTCCTCCTAATTCTGCAAGGAATGACCTGCTCGAGCGAGAACTCTCCCATCTCACTAATCTCTATTCAAATTTTATTATTGCGGGTGACTTTAATGCCAAGCATTTAACTTGGAATTGCCCCTCTAATGATCGTAGAGGAAATATCATCAGAAGGTGGGTAGATCAAAATCATGCTGAAATTATAGCCTCCCCTGAACCCACCTCAACCAGAAGTAATAATGTTATAGATTTTGCTATCACCCGCAATTTCCCTTATAATTATAGCATTCAAACGCTACACGAGCTTAATTCTGATCATTTGCCTGTAATTGTCAGTTTCCGGACTGATAATTATCTTTTGGATTTACCTGCGTCTCTCACCACTAGGTGGAGCCACTACACGGAGATCCTGGCAGACACTCAGCCGCCCTCAATTATTCCATCTACTAAGTCTGAAGCTGAGAGTGCTATCAGTATGCTTGAGGAAAAACTTCAAGATGCATATAGCAATAGCTCAGTTCCTAGAAAGAGGGCTGGTAATTATTTCCGGTTACCTGACGATATCAGACAGATGGTCAGAGAACGAAATCGTGCTCGTAAACTCTGGCAGGTCAATAGGTCCCCGTATTTTAGAAGCAGGTTTAATATGCTTGCTAGGAGGGCTAAAGCTGCAATTCTGGAGTACAGTAAAACTCACTACAACAACTTTGTCGAAAGTCTCTCGACTAAAGACAACACAATTTGGAAGTACTCTTCCCGTATTCGTAGGCCAGAAACACGCATTCCGGCTATTGACAGCCCCAACGGGATGGCAGTTACTAACACTGAAAAGGCTGAGGCAATTGCTCTCAGTCTTAGAAGTCAGTTCTCACCTCACCACGATGTTTTAAATCCTAGGATAGCTACCATAGTTGATAATAGTGTCAATAACTTGCTCAACAAAAATACCACAAATACTCTAAAACCTACTACTCCTTCTGAAATTATCAACTATGTCTCTGGTCTCAAAAAGAACAAGGCCCCGGGCAAGGATAATATAACCACTAATATGCTTATTAACCTCCCCCTTAATTTTGTTTTTTATATAGCTTTTCTAATTAACCGCATGCTTATTTTAAATATCTTCCCTGATAGCTGGAAAGCCAGCGTGATCGTTCCAATTCCGAAGGGCGCTGGAACGAATGCGCATGCGCCGGAAAACTACAGGCCAATTTCTCTTCTCAGTTGCATGTCGAAGATCTATGAATATGTTCTAGTAAAGCGCTTGAATGAGTTTACTGACTCTCATGACGTCATAATGCCGGAGCAATTCGGATTTCGTCCGAAACACTCCACTCAACATCAATTATGGAGAGTGAGTGAAATCATTCATGACGGGCTCCAAAATGGAGTCACTGGAATTATATTCTTAGATGTTCAAAAAGCTTTCGATAAGGTATGGCATGACGGCCTTGTCCACAAACTAATATCTATCGGTCTCCCAGACCAATTAACTAAAATATTGCATGACTATCTCAACAATAGAACCTTTTCTGTTAAAGTTGGTAATTATTATTCTAATCCTTCACCCATTTTTAGTTCTGTCCCCCAAGGTTCCTTGCTCGGACCGTTTAGACCAAGCGGCGGCTGCAAAAAATTGACTTGAGAAGGTACGAAGCTGATTTTTTTCCTATACATAGAATTCATTGTTACAATGAAAATCTGATAGGGTTGCCTGGTCAAAGCCGTCAAGTTTAAGAGAAACAACCTCACTTCCGGTCACAATTTAAACGATTTTCGAACCCCAAAAGGTATGAAGATGAAACCGGTGCTAAAATGTAGAGATTAATATGCTCTTTAAAATGGCATAGGGTTGCCTGGTCAAAACCGTCAAGTTTCAGAGGTTGCCTCGATAATAGGGGTCAAATTTAAACGATTTTCGACCCCAAAAGGTATGAAGATGAAACCGGTGCTAAAATGTAGAGATTAATATGCTCTTTAAAATGGCATAGGGTTGCCTGGTCAAAGCCGTCAAGAAACAGAGGTTGCCACGAAAATAGGGGACGTATTTTACGATTTATTTATCCAAGTAAAAAGTGATTTACCAAAGTGTAAAGATGAAACCGGAGCTAAAATGTAGAGATTAATATGCTCTTTAAAATGGCATAAGGTTAGCCCGCCCGACGGTTTTGACCAGGCGGTACCGTCAAGACTCGGAGGTTGCCTCGAAAATAGGTCAAATCTGTCAAGTAAAGCAGTGAACCACAAACATATAGGCGAGTTTTGAAGATTTCTTAACGAAGTGTAAAAAAATACGAATAGCATTAACAAAGAAAATGAATAAGGATGAAATTATATGAATATTTGAAAGGTGTAGCTGGTTCTAGAATGTACAGCGTAGGAGTTATTTTAAAATGGCATATGTTTGCCTGGTAAAATTCGTAAAGAAATAGCGGTCAGTCTCCAAAAAGCTAACAAATATTAAAGGTGTTTAACACAAAGTGAAACACACATGAAGACTATTTTAAAAAGGTTAAACACGAAATGGTTAATATTTAAAAGATGAAATTGCTAGCTAAATGTAGAACATACAACACTTTTCAATTTCCTTACGATTGTGCTTCAAACCTGTCAAGGTGTAGCGGTCAGCTTAGAAAAGGAAGCGAATTTCAATATTCGTTTATTTTATTTGTTTAATGATATAAGAGATTTTAAAGCATACAGAAAATTAAATTATTATGCGTGACCATTCTTTTTGTAATCTGTATAAAACTAATTTCAGCTCATGAGCTCGTTTTTTCCCCCATTTTTCAATACTTAAAATATTCAAATTGTGTCAAAGTATTGAGAAGATAATTCCCTGAAGCGACTGCTTTGTATTCGACTGCTTTGTAGAATTTTATACGAAAATATTGGGTTGTGCCGATTTTGTTATATTAAGAATTTGTTAATTTTAGAAAATTTTCTCAATTAATTTTTTTTTATATCTAATTAAAATAATCAATAATACCTTCTGCAAATTAATTATGGGTACAAATAAAGCGAAAAACATTTTTAAAAAATTGATAAATTTTTCGCGTTTCTTAATAACAATGAATTTATTTATGAAACTGAAATTTGTAAATCTTGCTGCAAATCTGAAATAAGAGTTTTTTTTTTTTTTTCATTTTATTTAATTATTTATTTTGTATACTAACAGAATTTTTTATTATGAGTTTCTTGGGCATTATTATCTTCATTTCTGTTAACTTTTGCGGTCGTATTTTCTTATCCGTATCCGCATGGTACATTTTTAATTTTTACTATTAATGCGTTGTTTTTATGGGAAATTTTAGAACAGTTTCATTACAGTTTATTTGTTTTTTATTTTTTAAATACTTTTTATGTTTTTTCTTCACATTGTATAAAAAACCCTTCAAAATTAGCTTTTTTTTTTTCTTTCGAGGCAACCACTATTTTTCGAGATTTTCACCTGGCAACCCTATGATACTCAAAAGTGAATATTATTCCCTATATTTTATAAACGGTTTCATTTTTAAATATGTTAGGGTAAGAAAACCGCGAAAATTCGCCCCCCCCCACACGCACACACTTTTCGTGGCAACCTCTTTTCTTGGCGGTTTTGACCAGGCAACCCTATGCCATTTTAAAGACCATATTATTCTCTACATTTTAGCATCGGTTTCATCTTTACACTTGGGTAAATCATTTTTTACTTGGGTAAATAAATCGTAAAATACGCCCCCCTTTTTCGTGGCAACCGCTGTTTCTTGTCGGCTTTGACCAGGCAAACCTATGCCATTTTAAAAAGTATATTATTCTCAACATTTTAGCACCGGTTTCTTCTTTACACTTGTGGGGTTCGTAAAGCGTTTAATTTTGACCCCTATTTTCGAGGCAACCTCCGGGTCTTGACGGTTTTGACCAGGCAAACTTATGCCATTTTAAAGAGCATATTAATCTCTACATTTTAGCACCGGTTTCATCTTTACACTTGGGTAAATCACTTTTTACTTGGATAAATAAATCGTAAAATACGTCCCCTATTTTCGTGGCAACCTCTGTTTCTTGACGGCTTTGACCAGGCAACCCTATGCCATTTTAAAGAGCATATTAATCTCTACATTTTAGCACCGGTTTCATCTTCATACCTTTTGGGGTCGAAAATCGTTTAAATTTGACCCCTATTATCGAGGCAACCTCTGAAACTTGACGGTTTTGACCAGGCAACCCTATGCCATTTTAAAGAGCATATTAATCTCTACATTTTAGCACCGGTTTCATCTTCATACCTTTTGGGGTTCGAAAATCGTTTAAATTGTGACCGGAAGTGAGGTTGTTTCTCTTAAACTTGACGGCTTTGACCAGGCAACCCTATCAGATTTTCATTGTAACAATGAATTCTATGTATAGGAAAAAAATCAGCTTCGTACCTTCTCAAGTCAATTTTTTGCAGCCGCCGCTTGGACTAGTTTCTTTTTAATATTTACGTCAATGACATGCCGAAAGATCCGGATGTCAAATTGGCGACTTTCGCTGACGATGCTGCCATCTGTTGTCACAAACGCACAACAAAAGCCGTTTTTGAAGTACTCCAGACTTATTTAAATAAATTTTCGATCTGGTTAAGAAAATGGAGAATCAAAGTTAATAACTCCAAAAGTGCCGCCATTTTCTTCACAAATAAAAAATATGACGCCTCCACTAACTTCCTACTTAATAATCAGCCGATACCCTGGGAACTTTGCTATAAATACCTAGGAATTTACCTAGATTCTAAATTAACGTGGTCTCGTCACATTTCAGAATCTCTGATAAAAGCTGACAAGGCCGCAAAAGCCCTTCATTCTCTTTTAGCTTATAATAGCCGCCTGTCTCTTAAGAATAAATTATTATTATACAAATCTATGATTCGTCCGATCATTACCTATGGGTGCATGATCTATGGTTCTGCTGCTCAAACTCAGTTAAGAAAAATTCAGACATTCCAAAATAATGTTTTACGTAGGTTTATCAAAGCTACTCGTTATGTCCGCAATGATGCTATTCACCGAGATCTTCGAATTAGGCCAATCTTTGCCGAAATTCGAAAACTTACGATGAAGTTTCACAGATCTATCCCCAATGTTGGAAATCCTCTGTTGAACTCAATTCATCGCTACGATCCTGGAGTCGGTCGTGGAAAGAAACGACCCTTAGCTATTTTAACTAGGGGAATCGACTTTCTGCCCGTCTCTAAGAAGAGTAGAATTATTACATCTGGAGTTACATAACAGTGTATTTCCTCACAAAATTATTTTTCTCCCTAGAGCAAACGAAATGTTTCTCTAGAGTTGGCTAACCCTAGCATCAGGCCTAAGTACTGTTTTATTTTTTACAGACGCGATTTCCACCTCTCTACTCATGAATTCCTCTAAATTTTTGTTGTCTCCTTTCAAAATTATGGACTGCCGTTTTTTATTTTTTATTATTTGGCTATTTTTATTAAGTTTTATCGTTTTTATTAAGTTTGTTACTTCTGTTGCTGACTTCTGACGGGATGCCCAAAAGCGATCCCGGATTGGTCAGAGCCTCGCGCTCTGATTGGCCGGGTCGCCTAGGACATAATTCCGTCGTTTTTAGCTCAAAATTTTTCAGAGAGGATTGAGAATAACTTGCTGTTTGCTGATTGGTCCACGGATCCACCTCAGAACTTAGTTTCTGGATGGAAACTGGGATTCGATCTGAAACTGCATTTTATTTCTCTTTAATCCTCCTCTGTCCTTTTTATTTTTATTTCCTGATAGAATTCTTAGGGGAAAAAAAAAAAAAATGTATGGCCCCCTTTTTTTTATTAATTGCGGGACTCCGAGCGATTTCCTGTGCCCCTTGGGGCGCCCTGCTCAGCTCTTTATTCCTTTTCACCGTCCAGACTGTCTTCGTCAACGCACGCAGCTGTTTTCTGCTGCACTTATATTTTCAAGGAGATTTAAAATTTTTTATTTATTTATTTATTTATTTATTTATTTATTTATTTATTTTTTTATCTCCTGCTGCTTTACTCAGGTTAATTCCCCTGCTAACGTGGGAGAGTTTCTGAGACTAAATTCTAAATTTATTTTTTAATTAAAAAGCCTTCGGCTTTTTAATTTTTTTCTTTTCTGTAAAATTATTTTTATGTTTTTTGGCACTTTCGATGGAGGTAAGCAACGGTTGCGACCGATTGCAGGTACTCCGAATCAACTACGTTGACGTTGACGTTGATCTCAGAAAATTGAATATGAGGTCAAAAATAGGGATCATCATTGAAAAAAAATGAAGTTTATGCCTGTTTTAACATGTAGATGACCCCTTGAGCAAAATCTAACTACACCGCTAAAAACTAAGCGTTATTACAGATCGATAGGTACCAGCTGCATGTTTCTATGATAATTTACGGCGAAATTAGGTGGGGAGGGGAGGGCGTTTTTTTTTTTCCCGTTTGTACATATAGGCGTTTAAATCTAATCGGTAATTTTATCGAATACAATTCACCAGGTTAGACTTTCGTTGTTTTCTTATTTCCATGAGGGAAGGAAAAAGCTTACAGAAAACTTCTTTTTATTTGCTTATGCGAAAAGTGACGTATATTGTATATTTTAGGATGAATAAACTGGTTGCCACACTGTGAGGTTTGCGTTGACGCAGACCCCATCTTAACTCAATGATTAACTTAGTTTAACTACATAAGTATTAGATATGAAATTAGCACAGAGTCTCAGGTATATGAAAATAAAACCAAGAGTTTATTCAACCAGATCAATGGGAGGACGATCTGGAATTGCGGTAGCTCAGTCAGCGTATTTAAATTCTTTATCAAATAAATGTATAATTACTAATTTAAATAATTTGAAATATCACACCCCAGAATAGTAGAAGTTATGGACGGATGCACTCCTTCACGTAGATACTGTGACTTTGCAACTGATTCGTGGATTCCCGGCCGAATCAGTTTCCATTCACAAATTTTCGCACTGAAGCATCACTACACTTATCAAACTGCTTAAGCACCACTCAATCTCAACTACTGAAATATAACTTTCTCCACACTCTACTACTTAGCCGTTGTATTAGGCAAACGTCGGACAAGACTCCACTACTCCACACTTTTTTACGAAAACCATCTCCATCTTATACTACTTTCTACCAACTTCCTTTCTCTTTATTTCAATCAAACTTTCAAAATCGCTTCCAATTCATTTACCTCTCACAACTGAATTCCTTCGCTGCAGCTCCATGTTGACGCAAAACTAATCTGACCTAAACTTTCGCCGAGTCACTGGCGTCGAAGCGATTTAACCATCCTAACTTAATACTTTGCTGGATCCAGCTTAATTTCAAACAAACTGTGGTGACCTTCTGCAATCTCAACCTCACAACACTACTAGTAAAAAAAAGTACCAGTAAGCGATAAATTAATACTAAAGCGATTACAAGGTCAACGGCACAACATAATGTTAAAATAATTATAAGATAAAAAACTTTTTATAAACCATATTTTTAAATTTTCTGTTGAATCATAGATATAGAACTAACTACATTACCACTTTATCAATGCGTATGAAATCTTCAAACCGATTGTGACTTCAATTTTTGTGAGATACATAATTTAACTTTTTACAATTTTTTAACGCTCACGTTTAGTTAAATGTATTTATTTTTATGTCGAAAGAAAATGAACTCGTAAATTTTTTTTGGCAATAATTAAATTATCTATAATAATAAAAGAAGATGTCTGTCTCTCTGTCTGTGCATCTATACGTTCAGCCCCTACTGAACGCAGAAGTATAAAATTTGACATACGGGTGCTCAGAAGCCTTCCCGAGTTGATAGTGAAAACAGAATTTAAAATTTTTAATTAGTTCCGGAGATATTAATTAAAACGTCGACCAATGTCTAATTAAAAAGCGAGCGGATCGTAATTTTCGCCCTTCAGCGTGTTCCTCAAAAGAGAAAGCAGACAGAGAAAAATTTCGCGGGTTTTTCTAAAGTGATCGCTGCCAATCTGTTGGAAATATCAAAAATACACCTGTACCACGAGAAAGAGCATTTATTACCGATTCTTACGGTACAATTTTTTTTTAAATACGGATTTTTTATATTTTTTAAAAAAGTTTTAAAAAGGGTCGAAAATTTCTCTTTTTCTCAATCGTCTTTTTTAAAACGCCCTGTACGACCGAGTAACTGTTCCATTTTTTAACAACTGGTATATTTGGAAAGGACATTTAATCCTCTTTCGATCCATATAAACATTTTTACAAAATATGGATTAGCGATCCATATTTTTAGATTTTACGAAACATCGATTTTTTCACAAAACATTTTATAACTCAAAAGCGTTTAGAGATAAATCATTTTTTTTTTTTGTGTATATAGATCTCGCTTCAACAATTCAATTCCCAAAAAATTGAGAGAAAATTTTAAAAACTGAATGAGTTATAATTTTTTTAATTTTCAGTATCTCTGCAGTTTTCGATGAAATTCTGAATCGACGTTTCTGAAACTCTTGCGTTTGTCATTCGAACAACAGTGGGGTTTTTTGTTACCATGGCAACTTCGCAGACGATATTTTGAAAGTAGAACGAAAGAGAAATGAATATCTTTTACTGTCACATGTTTTTGGACTGCGATAAAAAATTTCAAATTTCAAAATTATTCAATTTTCCTCTACCGTGCACAAAACTTACCATACACCTTTAACTTGCAGAATAAACAAAAATTTACATTTTAATTGCAAATTAAATTTTATTCTAATACGCGTATTTCATTCGAGATTTCACCCGATTTACACGTTTCGAGGTTTCCTGATTAGGTTTTCTTTGGTATCTCAGCTACTAATTAAAATACATCATTTGAAAGGTTTGTTGATTTGGAATTAAACAGTTCTAAAACCGGGATAAGGCGCCTCAGTCGTCACCGAGCGGGACTTTGCTGAAGTCAGAAATTTGAAAGATCATAACATGGTGAGCGAACCGGTTGTTTCAGATATTGAAACTGGAAGAGGGGGAATTTACTGAGATTAAAATTTTCAATTAAGCTATTTTCACTATATGACACTAAGCTGTTATTCCAAGACCTGAAACGGGAAAAAGGTGCCACCGAGCGGGAGTTTCGTAAAGTCGGATTTTTCAAGGATAGCGAACCAGCTGGTCGCCGAAGGCGGCTAGTAACTAATATTTTAATGGCTATTTATAAGGTACTAGCAGGCAACGCCCGCTTCGCTGGTCCCTATTTTTAAATGAATCACTATAATTACTGAATTCTCAAAATTGCATTAATTTTTATCACAAAAAAAAAAGAGAAACAAAATCTGATTAGGAAAAATGTCGCACCGGGTTTTCACTGCCTTCGGAAAAAATTCCCAAAATATGCTCTAACTCTTATTTCTATTATTTTCCCCCTTCGCCCCCCCTCCCGTCTATCCTAATAATTTTACAAATTCGAAAATATCCGCAATCGATTTGTAAGTATCAAAAACCTCTATGCACCAGTTTTGAACGATCTATCTCTAATTTTATTTTTTGCCCCTCCGCTCCCCCCCCTTCCCGCCCATCCCAATAATTTTAAAAATTCGAAAATATCCGCAATCGATTTGTAGGTATCGAAAACCTCTATGTACCAATTTTGAATGATCTAACTCTCTTTCTTTTTGCCCCTCCGTCCCCTTTTCCGGCCCTCCTAATTACTTTACACTTTCGAAATATCCCCATTCGACTTGCAGGCCTTAAAACCTATCTGTACCAATTTTCAACGGCCTAACTGTATTTCTATCTCTTTTTGCCCATAGCCCCCCCCCTTATCGTCCTACCCCCCTTCCCGCCCTCCTAATAATTTTACAAATTCGAAAATATCCGCAATCGATTTGTAAGTATCGATAACCACTATATACCAATTTTGAACGATCTATTTTTATTTTTTTGCCCCCCCCCCCTCTCCCCTTCCCGGCCCTCCTAATAACATTACACTTTCGAAAATATCCCCATTCGACTTGCAGGCCTCTAAAACTTATCTGTACGAATTTTCAACGGCCTAACTGCCCCCCCCCCGCCCCTCTTGGGGGCCGAATTCCGAAAATTCTAGAAATTGGTTTTTAGACGTTTGTATTAGCTATATTTTAAAGCAAAAATTTTACGGATATCTACTTTTTGTTTGAGATATGAAGGATTTTGTGAAATCACGTTTAGCCTCCCCCTCCCCCCCTCCTGGGGGGCGAATTATGTAAAATCGCTTCTTAGTGGATGCCTACGTCATAGAAAGAACATTGTCACAAAATTTCATGCTTCTAGGTCTAGGGGTTTGGTCTGGGCGATGATGAATCACCCCCTCACTCAGTCAGGCAGTCAGGAAGAACGATTTTATAAAGGGGAGACCCTTGTACCTAGGGCCGCTTTTTTTCAATGTCCAAAAACAGAGCCCTTGACCTGTTTAAAATTATTAAACTGATATGTACATATCTTTAGGACTAATTACTTCCAATTGGGTTTAATATAAATATCTAAAATAATAAATTCCGACAAATAGAAGGTTTTTAAAAAACGTCACTCGTGGCCCTATGTACAACACCCTCTTTGTACCTGGGGCCAGACCTCATTGTACCAAGGGCCATTCTCTCAAATTTAGATTTCACTTTGTAATGAATAGAAAATAAGCATATAAACATGTATTTTATCAAAGAAACAATATGAAGTAATATATTTATTTATCATATAATAATTATCATGTTGTTACCTTAATTTAAAACACGAAATTTTTCACTTTTTTTTTCTTCGGGATATTCTAAAAGAATGTTTTTTTCCCCCTTCAATTTCTTTTTTTTTTCTTTTTTCTGAAGTGTCTCTTGGATTTCTAGATCTCTCTGGTTTTCGGTCACATCTTTTCTTTGATGTGGGAGGTTTTGCTTTAGGTACACGTTTTGCTTAGGTTCGTACCTGTTAAAGCATGACACACGAAAAGATGTTAGATGTTGAAGGTTTCGAAATTTCAACAGGACACGAAACAGAGACATCCAGTTCTGTCATTGTTGGTTCACTTTCTTCCTGAATTTTTATTTATTTATTTATTTATTTATTTATGGAGGGATTTTGTCTTTCAGTCACATTTGAACTTAAATATTCATCCTCAGTCTCAGTGAATGCGTTCTGATTTATTGGCCTATGGTGAAGATATTTACCCAGATCCATATTTCGAATGGCCGTGTCGAAGTTTATAAAATCTGTTGAATGGAACAAAATAAATAATTACAGCTAAATTGATTTAATCCTTTCGGAGAAATGTATAAACACAATTACTTTTCAAAAACCCCGATATAAAAATTGCTTTATATTATTCCGAGAGCAATGTGTTTGTAATTTACGGGAAATTCTATATAATTAATTAATTGAATTACATAAATTTAAAAAGATTTTTGTTATGTAATCTCTATTAATCCCTCCTTTTTGTTATATATTAAATTTGAATAAATAAATAAACTTTTAAAGAACACATGTGTGAACACTCACACATGGCCATATGCCGGATGCACGAAAGCCTGATAGAATGTTTACAGGAGTAAAGGCCGACGGATAGGACTTGCCAACATTTTCAGCAATGTCATATGTAGTGATTGTTTACCAGGGTTTGCCAGCATCCAACTACTACAGACTGTACTGTGTTTCTTAACACTTTTGCGACCGCTGACGTAGATTCACATCATTTGAAAATATAAAACTCCACCAGTGGGCGCTTCTTTTGCAATTTGTATGTTATTTGTTTCTAAAAAAATATACACAATATTCATATTTGTAAAATCAGTATACTATAGATGCAAATACTTTGATTAGAGAGAGTATGATCATAATGCATATCCATTTGTAATATAAATGTGAATACGGAAAACTTTGTTTTGAAAAATTGTAACTTATGAGAAAAACTCCCACAGGCGGACCTTACTGTCAAAAACACAAAACATATGGTTGCGAAAGTGTTAAAAAGTCCAAGCACACTGGCCCTAGGTACAAGGCAGCTATGTGGCCCTAGGTACAAGTTCAAAATGCTTTCTAGGTTCAAAATGCTGTCCACGAAAAAACCCACAGGCAGAGAGGACTAATTAAATATCTCATTTATTGCTCAATATAAAAGCAAAATTATACACTAGAAATGAAAGAAAAATATTTGACTTGCCTTTGTAAAATAGCAAAAGAGATGAGTTGCAAAATTTTACTTCAAATCATGTAAATTCGTTTTCTACCTGCAGCGCCGGCTCAAGCAAATTCGCCGCCCTAGGCGAGAATTTTAGATGGTGCCCCTTTTTCATTTTCTTAAAAATGATATATGTTATTCAAATTCACTATGGAATGTTCCCTATTTTAAATAGCATTAGCAGGTCCTGTTATAAATAATTTGTGTACAGGGATACCCCGCCCCCCCTCCCCCCCCCCCCCCCAAAAAAAAAAAACCACTGTGTTTTAAGAAAGACACTTTTATAAATCACATTTAAATAACTTACTACTTCAAAAATCATAAAGATAATGGCATTTATTGTTAATTCACTAAAAAATATTTTATATAAAATATGAAATGATTAACCTTCAAATTTACAGGGCTGCTCTAAAATATTCAGATACATTAAGGGCTGCATTTTGTTTGTTTTAAGCATTTTCAACACTTTCTAACAATGTTTAGGGGTGATTATGAATTCAATTAGTTTTTCTCTCTGCCTTTATGCCCTTCCGCTGTGTCATAACATAAACAACTAGTATGTTGTGGCCACCACAAGACTTTCTTCTATATTTTCCTATACATATTCAATCAGTAACAATACTAAAAAACAAAAAAGATTTTTTTTTCCTTTTTTTTTTTTTTTTTTTTTTTTTTTTGTGAAAATTAATACATATTCAATCACTAACAATATTTAAAAAAAAAAAAAAAAAAAAAAAAATAGAATTTTTTTCTTTTTTTTTTTTTTTTGGTTAAAAGTAAAAAAAATCGATAACTTTGTTTTAAATTATCACAGATTTATAATTCAACCATTCGTTTTAAAGGTATTGACGAGACCTTTCGAATGATACCCATCTTCAAAATTTACCCCCCCCCGGGGGGGTACTTCCCCCCCAGGGGGGGAAGCGATGCCCCCCCATGCACAAAATTTTTTTCCTAGTTACGTACTACTATTATCAATAATTCATATTAATTTTACAAACACAAGTGTAAAATAACTCTTATTATGCACATTTATACGAATTTTTGTCCTATGCTGCCATGTTAAAAATTTAGATAAAATGCTATCACAGCGCCACCTGTTGAGCTATTGATCCCCAAATATAATCAGCAACAGTTTATGTCGGGGACCAACTAAATACCAAGTTTGGTAAAATTTCGTTAAAAAAAAAAAAAAAAAAAAAAAAAAAAAAAAAAAAATACGATTATTTTTCTAAGTTTTTTTTTTGTTAAAAGTAAAAAAAATCGATAACTTTGTTTTAAATTATCACAGATTTATGGTTCAACCATTCGTTTTAAAGGTATTGACGAGATCTTTCGAATGATACCCATCTTCAAAATTTAACCCCCCCGGGGGGGTACTTCCCCCCCAGGGGGGGAACCGATGCCCCCCCATGCACAATTTTTTTTTCCTAGTTAACTACTACTATCATCAATAATTCAAATTTATTTTACAATCACAAGTTTAAAATAACTCTCATTATGCCCATTTATACGGAATTTTGTCCTATGCTGCCATGTTAAAAATTTGCATAAAATGCGATTACAGTGCCACCTGTTGAGCTATTGATCCCCAAATCTAATGGGCACCAGTTCATGCCAGGGTGCAACTAAATACCAAGTTTGGTTAAATTTCATTCATATGTTCGTGAGATACAGCGTCCACAAAAAAATGATACAGACACACAGACAGACAGACAGACACACAGACAGACAGACAGACATTTTCTAAAAACTATCAATTCGTGTTCAGGACATCCCAAAACGTGTAGATCCGTCAAAAAACGGAGGTCGAAAATTTTCGCGAATCCAATACTTTCTCTATATTACATATAGAAGAAAGTAAAAAACATTGAAATTTATATGGTATAACAAGTACGTACAGCTGGAAAGTGTTAATGATCAATGCATACCGCACAATTTTTCGTTCTTGTTTAAAGATGTCACAGGTTATTTAATTTAGTTATATATTAATTCATTTTAGTTACTGAGGATTTCTGTTATCACATGTTATTCTAAATATATACTATTTTGTTACTATATTTTATATATATATATCGTAAAATTCCGTTGAAACCTCCCTTTCAATCTGCAAAGAAATCAGAATATGTTTGAGGAAGGAGCAGATAAACGGTAAAAACATGCAAAAATATAGAAATTGACATGTACTTTCCTGCAAAAAAAAAAAACTGTCGCTTTATCGGGCAGAATCTACCGCTAATCGCAAGGGGTGTTTATTCGGTATTTTAAGAACAAAAGAAATTCATGTGAAAAGCCGGGAGAGGGGGCGTCTAATCAAAAGACGCTATTGCGGTATTTAACGATATGTATAATTTTATTTAAGCGCTTAATTTTCTCAACTTGAAAAAAAGCATCTAAAAGAAACTACCAAAAAATTTAATATTTAAATATAAGTTAAATTAACATTTAAATATCAAATATTATTAACATATTAGCTAAATTAACATTTAAATATCAACTACTATTAACATATTAGCTAAATTAATATTTACATATTAGTAATTAAATATAATCTAGTCATTAAAGACAATTGTATCTCAAAAACATCATATAAATACAAAAATTACAGAATTTTTTCGTAAGCGACAGAAATTGAGATTAAAATAATAATAATGAAAAAGAAAACGTTTTAAGATTTTTAGTTCAATATACTTTTTATTCGATAAATTGAATGTTCTTCCTGCTGCACATTCTTATAGTAAAATTTAGGTTAGAAAACGAAAAGAGGATGGAGCACTCATTTGACTAATTTTGATTAAAAATTAAAAGAAATTTTGATGGAATAATTTATCAGATGCATACTTAATCACAATGTATAATAACAGTATAGTTTTAACTACAGTATAACAAGAATAGTATAACCATAGTATAAATATGAATAGTATAATACAGTATGATAATAATAACGCATAATAGAAGCAAAAATTAATTAAAATAAATCTTACCGAAAATTAAGATTATCTTCTTTAATAAGAAATGAAGAGTTTTCGGCAGTAGGCCATAGAAAAATAGTGCAGACCAAAAAAAAAAAAAAAAAAAAAAAAAAAGTTTGAAAATAATTAAAATGACTGTAGTTTCCCGAGAGTCTAGAACAATGAAGTACAATCGAAACATCGAAAGAGATTGCATCATCTGGTTGGTGAAGACAGTTGTCTGCAGCGAGGACGATATAGAGAACTTTATTTTTTTTAAATTTTTTTTTATTGTTCTTTATTTTTCTACGTGAAAAAGAAATATGTTTGTGAAATGAGTTATGATTTCGCTTGGTTAGCGATAACATCTTATGCCTGTGTGGCTTGGCTTGGCTTTTTTGTTATTATTAATCTGAAACGGGTCCTAAGTGGACTTAAGTTTTGTTTAGACCTATGTGGTCATACCTTAGTGTAAATATTTGTACATGTTTATTTTTTAATTATGCTTTAATTAACTTGATAATTAATTAGTAAAGCTCTTTCTAAGCCTTTCTTTACATATATACACACAAAGAGAGAGAAACGTCAATTATTGTTGCAACATCAGTGCCTTCCCCCCATTCTTTTCCCTCTGTTTTTCGGCCACCTGTCGCGACAGCGGGAATGCTTTATTTTTATTTTTTATTCTCTTTTGGTTTTATTAGAATAAGATGCACTTTCGATTCGAAAGTGGAGTGTTAAAAAAGATGTAGACTTGAAAGGAAAGGCACTTTTACGGTGTCTTAAAATTTATTATGATTCTGTTTTATTAAAGAAGAAGAAAACTGAATATTTTGAATATACAGAAAGTTATTCATTATGTGAAGTAGAAATAATTTGAAAATTGTTTTATTAATCGTCAAATTTTGTACATATATTTCATTGTACATAGACCTCCATCATCATCATTTAATTAAATATGTTAAAAGCAAAAGTTCCAGAAATATTATTTTGTGTCATCGATATTCTCTTCTAACTCCCTAAGTTTCAAGTCGGCCGTGAAAAGAAGAAAGGGTGAGTACCTTTTCGATAATTAGTTGATAAATAATGAATATGATTGATTATAATTTTAAAGATATTTATCGCTAGTTATAATCTAATTTAAAAAGAACCCATGAATATAAAGATTATATTAAAATTATAATCGAACAGAAGAGATTGCATCATCTGGAGCCAGACTCCTAAATTAATATGAGCTATCAAGGATGTGACTCAAGAACCTTTTTTTTTTTGTGTGTGTGTTCTTTCTTTCTACGTGTTAAGATGTTAAGAAGATATGTTTTGTACAGTTAGTTATGATTTTGCTTTGCTAGCTGTTAGCTGTAGCAGCTAAAATAAACCTTTGTGGCTTTTTGTTCTTATAGTTTTTAAAATTATAAAGTAGTTAGTAGTATAAAAGTATAGCATTCCCTTCCCCTCCCCCCCAAAAGAAAAATATCAAGGTTCGAATTTCGCACACTGCTAATTGCATATGCAATATTGAAAGCCACGTGTTTATGCATGCGTGATAGTCCGCAGTAGGCGACCGATTGTGGATATTTTTGGTGCAG
Organism: Salticus scenicus; assembly: GCA_963930645.1. Lineage (NCBI taxonomy): Eukaryota > Metazoa > Arthropoda > Arachnida > Araneae > Salticidae > Salticus > Salticus scenicus. Next base: position 311,793,290 of record OZ005649.1, read on the forward strand.
CCAGACAGTCGGAATTCACAAGGAGAAGAACTTAAACATCAGCGGAAAGAGTCAGTTGTATTATGTTTATACGAATTATGAAAATAAACAAACGATACTTAGACCTTATATATATATATATACATTTTTTTTCGTAGTAAGCGGGCTTATTTACACCAGACAAAAAAAAAAAAAAAAAAAACGCTGTTTTATCGCCGCCCCACAGATTCCAGCGCCCTAGGCGGTCGCCTAGTTTGCCTATATGGTTGAGCCGGGCCTGTCTACCTGTAACTTTTCAAAACTTTCTCCTCAAAAATTCCAAAGTAGTTGTAAAAGTAGCAATTGGTGTTGTTACTTGCCCAATTGAGTGTTAAAATTAAATATTATTCAAATAAAGTGGGGTGGCCCTAGGTACGTGATGGCTCTAGGTACACGGGTTTCCCCTATATAGATTAGGAGGTTATTATTTTCATATTTTAATTAATTATAAGAAAACTATTAGAAAATCCGAAAATCGGACTTCGAGGTATTGTGTTGTCATCGGGTTGTGAGCTATTGTGAAAGTTTCAAATGTCTAGCTAGTAGGGAAGTTAGTTAAAATTCGATTGCAAGATTTGTACCGGACAAACAAACAAACATACAAACAAACAAACAAGAATAGAAGTTAATAAAAACATTGTAAAAAGTCTACCTTTAGCAGCATGAACTGCCAGGAAATCTCGCGAAAGCAGTGACTGGCTGTGGTCGTGCGGCAGAAATGCCACAAGCAGCAAAATATTACAAAAGTAGACAAAAAAATAAAATTAATATATATAATGACCCTCATCTGTCATGAACGAATCCGGTAAGTACCGCTTCAAAACAGAAACTTTTGGCAGCCATTTTTTTTTCCGTTTGTTTAATTCAACTTAAGAAACATACATATCATTTTCATACATGTTTTGTATCGCACATATTCTTATTTATTTCCAAAAAACTTTGAAAAACTATTCAATTGTAATGTTTAAATGTCTAAATTAAATATAACGGATCACTGGCTATTATAAACATGAACCTATAAATAGAATTATGTAACTTCATGATTACAAACAATGCAATATCAAATGAAAACCATAGAATAATAATTATTATTATTATTCTGTGATAAAAAAAAAACCAAAACTGTTGCCATTCAGAAAATACAAATTCCAAATGGGCAACTTTTTAATTCCGAATGAACGACTCTTTGACTGTTTCATTAAAAAAAACGCTTAAAATATTTCTAAAACATATTAAAGCCTTAAAAATCTTAAAATATTTGTAAAAACGCATTAAAGCCTTTAAATATTTTTATCAAACTTCATTGTTTGTTTACATTGTAAGGTATGATTGGCGTCGAGTTTAGTACGTAAATGCCGTCAGTTGATTTTAGTTTTGAAATTAGTGTAAAATGATAGTTGGGATAGAATGTTTGGTTGGGCAAGTAAAAGTCACCAGTTGAAATGAGTATTGAAAGTAGAGTAGTCTAAGGTGATAATGTCGAGTCAAGGTATAATGTTCGGTTGAGAATGAGAAAGTCCCTAGCTGGATCCTGGATATTTTGGCGATGTTGCGGGTGAGATAGCTGGTTGGAGGTATCGAGTAGAGGTGAATTTGGGTTAGCATGGAGTGTCTGTAGTTATTGGATAATTAGTTAGAAAATTTGAAAACAGGATCTACGATAGTCTTAAAAAAGAGTATTTTGGTAAAATGAAGTGAATCGTTTTTTCTTATTATGAGGGCTTTAAATACGCAAGCGAAGTGATGACGTCACTTGCCGTTCGTGGATACAAGAAAAATATTTCCTATGATAAACGCCCAATGGATTTTTCGTAAAAAATTATTAAAAATCGAGGGAAATTATTTCCCGATTTTAATCCCCATATTTAGGTTTAGATATGTATTAGTTATCATGCGCATGCGTTAGATTAAGTTGTTTTTGTTCTAAAATTGATAAAATTTGAATTTTAAATTTCAAAACTCTAGATAAAAAAAAAAACTTCCATATTCCATTGAAAACATAAACATTTCATTTCAAAGGATGATATTTACACAATAAATATCCAACTAATATACTAATTAAAAGAAAAATGATAAATATTCTATCATAATTTGAAGTGAAATTTGTTTTCAAATGTCTAAATAAAGTATCTGATATAAGATACTAATATGTTGCAGCGGAATAGATTTGATATCGGTAATCCTTGGCAGAAAAAAAAATATATATATATATCGCCAAATTATCTGGCGAATATAATTTAATTCCTTTCAAAAATCATGGTTATTTTAAAAACTTATATTAAGAGAGTAATGAATAATATGAAACAATATTTCGCACAATACATATTACGAAAATAAACATCTGGCATGTATATTTTCGTAGTACGTTTTTGATCGCCAAATACAAAAACGCCAAGGACAACAGAGTTTTGAAATTTAAAATTAAAATTTTGTCAATTTGACAGCAAAATAACTCAATCTAACACATGCACATGATAACTAATACATATATATATACCCAAATAGGGCGATTAAAATCGGGGGAACAACTATAGTATTTCCCTTCAGCTAGATTTGGCGATTTTTCATTGGCGATTATTGCTAAATCATAAATCTAAAAATCATAAATCACATAGCATAAATGATAAAATCGTAAGCTAAATTATAAATCATAAATCATAAAATCATAAATCCAAAATAAATAGCATGTAGGCTGCCATATTATATCGTAAACAATCCAGAACGACATCGTTATCGTTCAAATCGGCGCCAAAGAAAAATCGCCAAATCTAGCTGAGGGGAAATACTATAGTTGTACCAAATCGGGAAATAATTTTCCTCGATTTTTAATAATTTTTTACAAAAAATCCAATGGGCGAATAACATAGGAAATCATTTTCTTGCATCCACGGACGGTCAGTGGCGTCACACTTTGCTTGCGTATAGAGCACTTAATGGAACACTGGGATGTGTTGTTGCTGTTGTGTTGTCGGGCCTATATTTTTTGTCAACCAGCAGTTTTTTTTATTGTCATTCATATTTATTGATCGGATAGAATTTTTTTAATTTCAGAACGAAAATTATAAAATATCGAAACACATTTGATTTATAAACAAAAATTGAAAATACATTTAAATGATCACGTGGTAACCATCATGATCTAAACATTGTTTTCAAGATTTATCGTTCACATTCCGTCATTTTTGACGGGGTTATATACTAGTAAATAAATAAATAAAAATAAATAAATAAATGTATACATTCAAACTGTCTTTGCGAAACCTTAATATTTAAAATTGTATATAATTGCTAACTTAAGAAAACTGTCAATACAGTGTTTTTATTTATTTCTTTTTTCTTTTCTTTTCTTTTTTTTTTTTTAATTAGGAGGCTCTGCCCCTTGCTCGCTCCGCTCACCAACCCTCGAGAGAGTCTTCGCTCCCTCCGACTCTCTTCACTTATTAACCACTGCGGGGCTCTGCCCGCCTATTCGCTGCTTTGCCTTTCACTAAATAGGAATATTAATAGTGCATAACAAAAGATAAAAGCAGAAAAAATTTATAAAAATCTCCAATGTCAAAATTTAAATATTATATAATATTATTATTATATTATATACTGTTATATTATTATATTATTTTATATATTATTATTATTATTATTATTATTTACACATTATTTTGTTATTTTTTTTTTTTTTAAAGAACAGAAAGAAATTTGCAATATCTTTGCGTTACAGCTTTAGTATAAGAGCCTTTTGGTGACTTTTAAATTTTTAACACAATTCGTTGATGAAATTTTTAATATAATTGTTTATTAAAAAAAAAAAAAAAAAAAAAAAAAAAAAAAACTAGTACCTATTTTTTTGTAATGCCTATACTTTTTCTATTCGATATTTTTAGTTAACTGAGGGCAGTATATAATATTCTATGGATATTTCTAATGCACAGCTAGGTAATATAATTTTACTTATTCGCATATATCTAAAAACAAAAAAAGTTGGTGCTTTTCAATTTCGCCGGCGCAGGCGATAAATTTGTCAAAAATGATACAATCGACGCCAATCATTAAGCACCTAAAAAAGAGTAATTGTTTCAAACCACTTCGAGTAAAAATTATAAGACATTTCAGAAAACACAAACGTTTACTAAGTTATTATTATTATTTTTTTTTTAAGGAATTCAATTTTCCGAAATTTATGTATTTGAATTCTCTTGGGTATCCCTGTACACGAACCATTTGCTTGATCTCAACGAAAAGCTTACTGTAGTATCCCTATATGATACACATTTAAAATACCAAGTTTGAACTTTCTGCTATATATTTTTTTTAGATATGCAGACACACAGACAGATACATACAGACCAACCGCTAAAAACATGATTTTCGGATTCAGGGGACCTCAAAACGTGTAAATAATACGAAAACTCACGTTCGAAAATTTGACCCTAAAACAATACTTTCTTTACCTTATGGGTAAGAGAAGGTGAAAAATGTAATTGTCCGATCAATAACCTGTTTAATCCGACGGATTCAGAAAAATCGCTCCTTTCATTTGGTACCTTATTTGTAACGAATTTTTATTAGATTTTTTTAAATTAATTAAAATATGAATATAACAGCTTCAAATAAGACATTTAAATTTTTAATTGTTGCCCTTTTTTTTTTTTTTTTTTTTCCAGCATATGAAATGAAATATGCTTTCACGTGAAAAAAAAAAAATTTATAAATAAAAATAAAATAAAATATTAAATTTGTTCATGCATATGAAAATATGACGTCTATGAAATAATAATAATAATTTTAAATTTTAAAAGTAGGTAAATAAAGTGCGAAAATTTCGCACGGGCTTGCTAGCAAATGAATTATTTGAAGTGAGAAAGAAATAAAATGAAATTATCATTTTTCAACATTTCTACAACTAACTAGTTTGTTTATATTTTCTCTTAGCTAATGTGCAACATATCAAAATTTCTTAATAAGATTAGATAATCAAAATTTAAATTAATTTGAACTGATTTAATGTTCTATAAGTCCCTTTTAAAAATAAAATTTACATTTCGAGTCAGTTATTGAAACTCATTTCTTAATGGCTATTATATTAACCAGAAAGAAACTTCTTAGGAAGAGGACTCAGTTTGCCCCTAAAAAGTCAAATCAACATAAAGAACACAGAGTATGGAAATGGTGGAAAAAGAAAAAGAAATATTCTGGAAAAAGAAAATGGGTAACTTTAGAACATAATGGACCTCTTTTTGCACCAGATTATAAACCTCTTCCACGAAATGTTAAATTTTACTATGATGGTGTACCAATGATCCTTAGTAAAGCAACGGAAGAAGTTGCGGGATTTTATGCAAAAATGTTGAACGATAAATACACAAAAAAATCAATATTTAATAAAAACTTTTTTGAAGATTGGCGAAAAGTAATGACGCCAAAGGAACAAGACATTATTACAGATTTTAAAAAGTGTGATTTTTGGGATATTAACGAGTTTTACATTGAAGAAGCAAAGAAGGCAAAAGATGCAAAGTACAAAAGTAAAGAAAAACAAGAAAATGAAAAGCTTGTAGCAAAATTTGGATTCTGTTTAGTTGACGGAAAAGTTCAAAAAATAGCAAATTTTCGAATGGAACCACCCGGCTTATTTAGGGGCCGTGGAAATCATCCTAAAATGGGAAAAATCAAGAAAAGAATTCTACCCGAAGACGTCACAATTAACATTGGAAAAGATGCTCCTATTCCTAAACCACTACCAGGTCACGAGTGGAATGAAGTAATTCATAACAATACTGTATCTTGGCTAGCAAAATGGGCGGACAACATATCGAGATCTATAAAATATATGATGTTACACCCAAGCTCTAAATTAAAGGGCCAGAATGAAATTGAAAAGTATGAACTGGCTAGAAAACTTAAACGTCGTCTGCATGATATAAGACTGAAGTACCAAGCAGACTTCAATTCACCAGACGAGTACGAAAGACAAAAGGCTGTAGTAGTATATTTCATTGATAAATTAGCCTTAAGAACAGGATATGAAAAAGATTTGGACACGGCAGATACCGTTGGATGCTGTTCGTTGAGGGTAGAGCATATCTCCTTGAGTTCGAGGTTTGAAGGCCAAAAGTACGTCATCCACCTTGACTTTCCAGGTAAAGACAGCATCCGCTTCTGTCGATCCGTTCCGGTTGAGGCCAGTGTTTACAAAAATCTTCAAGAATTTTTGAAATACAAGACTTGTAAAAGCTTAATATTTGATACTTTGAACCCCATTTTACTCAATGAATACCTAAACGAGTTAATGGAAAATTTGACAGCTAAAGTATTTCGAACGTGCCATGCATCAACGGAATTAGAAAACCAACTCAAGAAATTGACGAAAGAAAAGATGTCTTTAGAAGAAAAATTGTTAGTTTATAATAAAGCGAATAGGTCAGCCGCTATTTTATGTAATCATCAACGGGCTGTACCGAAGACGTATGCCAAAACCCTAAAAAATATTGAGAAGAAAATTAAAGCTAAAACTAAAGAGCTTAAACAAATGGAAACGGAAGTTAATGAATCCAAAAAGCAAACGGTGAGAGAAGACGCAAAATCCATTGCAAAGCGATCAAGAAAAATCAAACTTCTGCAAAAACAGATTCAAAAGCTTCAACTGCAATATTCTTGCAAAGTGCAAAATAGAGATGTTGCTTTGGGTACAACTAAACTAAGTTACTTAGATCCCAGAATTAGTGTTACTTGGTGCAGAAAATGGGACGTACCAATTGAAAAAATATACAATAAAGCACAAAGAGAAAGATTTCTATGGGCGATAGAAACAACAAATGCTAATTTTAAATTTTAATCTGTAAAATAAATGCTTAATGTTTTAAAAATATAAATTTTGACATACAAAATTTAACTAACTAAATTGAGTTAAATTTTTAACTTATACAGAATTAGCGTAATGAATGAAAGTACAAATGGGATGTTGGGGCACATTTTTGGCGAGTTTTTTTTTTTTTTTTTTTTTTCGCCGTTTGGAATGATAACGGTGTCGTGCTGGATTCTTCGGCAACATATTATATGACAACCTGCTTGTTGATAACAATGACCACCCGTACGCCGCTTATTTTTTACGATAACCTGATAGCCATTTAAATAAATATCCTAGGCTTGTCGTTGAACTACGATTGGGTTGTATCTTTGCATTTTATTATTATTTTATATTAGTTTTTCAATTTCTTATTAATGATTTTGTTTAAGTACATCTTCTAGTAGTAATGATTCAGTGAAAATGGTTATTGAAAATTTTAGTGTTTGCCAAAAGAGAAAGTTAGCATGCTTGTAACGAATGGTAGGTCTATTTTTACTTTCTTCTATCTTCAATAGAAGAAAGTATTGGATTCGTAAAAATTTTCGATTTCGGGTTTTTGATGGATTTACACGTTTTGAGAGCTGTAGAACATGATTTTACCATTTTTAGAAAATGTCTGTCTGTCTGTGTGTGTGTGACAAAATTTTGTGGCAACTGTATCTCTGGAACTACTGCACAGAATTTCATACAAATTGGTATGTAGTTGCACCTTGACATAAATTAGTGCCTATCAACTTTTGGTAAAAATCGTCTTACAAGTTGCGTTGCCATCCCGCTTTTTCTAAATTTTTAACAGGGTGATATAGGCAAAAATTTTCAAGATGGGTATCTTTCGAAAGGTCTCGTCAGTACCTTTAAAATGAATGGTTGAACTATAAATCTGTGATAATTTAAAACAAAGTTATCGATTTTTTTTTACTTTTTACGAAAAAAAAACAGAAAAAAAATCTTTTTTTTTTTTTTTTTTTTTCTCTCCCCTTAATTTTATCAAACTCCCACGGTTTCCGTGTTCTGACAAACTTAAACTAATTTTTGCTTTTTTCCCCTAATTTTGTCAAAGTCCTACGGTTTCCATGTCTTGACAAACTTTAACATATTTTTGCATTTTCCCCCTAATTTTGTCAGTCCCACGGTTTCCGTGTTTTGACAAACTTTAACAAATTTTCACATTTTACCCAAAATTTTGTCAAAGTCCCACTTTTTTTTTTTCTCTCCCCTTAATTCTATCAAACTCCCACGGTTTCCGTGTTTTGACAAACTTAGAATAATTTTCACATTTTACCCAAAATTTTGTCAAAGTCCCACTTTTTTTTTTTTTTTTTCCTCTCCCCTTAATTCTATCAAACTCCCACGGTTTCCGTGTTTTGACAAACTTAGAATAATTTTCACATTTTACCCAAAATTTTGTCAAAGTCCCACTTTTTTTTTTTTTTTTTTTTTTTTTTAATTATTGTTACTGAGTGAATTTGTATAGGAAAATATAGAAGAAAGTCTCGTGGTGGCCACAACATACCAGATTAATAAAATCTTTTTGTAGAAAAATAGAACAGACTCCAAAAAGCAATTATTATTTAAACAACTAAAAATGAAATAAATTGTAAATTGTGCCTGAAAGTATGAAAAAATTCTTTCGCCAAACAATATAAACACTACAATAAATCACAACTTTCACAGTCGGAGCAGAATTAGATATATTTTTACTTTCTTCTATATTCAATAGAAGAAAATATTGGATTCGTAAAAATTTTCGACCTCGGGTTTTTGAGGGATTTACACGTTTTGAGAGCTGTAGAACACGATTTGACCATTTTTAAAAAATGTCTGTCTGTCTGTGTGTGTGGTGTGTGTGAGACAAAATTTTGTGCCAACTGTATCTCAGGAACTACTGCACAGAATTTGATAAAAATTGGTATGTGGTTGCACCTTGACATAAATTAGTGCCTATCAACTTTTGGTAAAAATTGTTTTACAGGTTGAGCTGCCATTCCGCTTTTTCTAAATTTTTAACATGGTGATATAAGACAAAAGTTTGTATAAATGTGCATAAAGAGAATTATTTTTTAGTAATCATTATGAAATTTATAGGAATTCTTTATAATAGAGATAGTCAACTGGGAAAAAATTTTTGTATGTGTAGGAGCCTCGCCCCTCCCCCCCGGGGGGTGAAGTCCCCCCTTGAGGGGAGTAAATTTTCAAGATGAGTATCTTTCGAAAGGTCTCGTCAATACTTTTAAAACGAATGGTTGAACTATAAATCTCTGACACTTTAAAACAAAGTTATCGTTTTTTACTTTCTTCTATATGTAATATAGAGAAAGTATTGGATTCGTAAAAATTTTCGACCTCGGGTTTTTGATGGATTTACATGTTTTGAGAGCTGTAGAACACGATTTAACCCTTTTTAGAAAATGTCTGTCTGTCTGTCTGTCTGTCTGTCTGTCTGTCAGTCTGTGTGTGTGTGTGTGACAAAATTTTGTGGCAACTGTATCTCAGGAACTACTGCACAGAATTTCATACGAATTAGTATGTAGTTGCACCTTGACATAAATTAGTGCCTATCAACTTTTGGTAAAAATTGTCTTACAGGTTGCGTTGCCATTCCGCTTTTTCTAAATTTTTAACATGGTGATATAGGACAAAATTTTGTATAAATGTGCATAAAGAGAATTATTTTTTAGTAGTCATTATGAAATTTACAAGAAATATTTATAATAGAGGTAGTCAACTGGAGAAAAAATTTTGTATGCGTAGGAGCCTCGTGAACCCCCCTAGGGGGAAATCCCCCCTCGAGGGGAGTAAATTTTCAAGATGGGTATCTTTCGAAAGGTCTCGTCAATACCTTTAAAACGAATGGTTGAACTATAAATCTGTGATAATTTAAAACAAAGTTATCGATTTTTTTTACTTTTAACAAAAAGAAACTTAGAAAAAAAATCGTTTTTTTTTTTTTTTTTTTTTTTTTTTTTTCTTTTTTTTTAAACGAAATTTAACCAGACTTGGTATTTAGTTGGCCCCTGACATAAACTGGGGCTGAGTAGATTTGGGGATCAATCACTCAACAGGTGGTGCTGTGATCGTATTTTTTCTAAATTTTTAACATGGCAGTATAGGATAAAATTTCGTATAAATGTACATAATGGGAGTTATTCTTAACCTGTGATTGTGAAATTAATATGAATTATTGATAATAGTAGTAGTTAATAAGGAAAAAAATCTCGGTCATCGCATCCCCCCCCCCTGGGGAAAGTACCCCCCGGGGGGGGGGGGTAAATTTTCAAGATGGGTATCTTTCGAAAGGTCTCGTCAATATCTTTAAAACGAATGGTTGAACTATAAATATGTGATAATTAAAAACAAAGTTATCGATTTTTTTTTTTAACGAAAAAAAACTTTGAAAAAAAATCGTTTTTTTTTTTTTTTTTTTTTTTTTTAATATTGTTACTGCGTGAATTTGTATAGGAAAATATAGAAGAAAGTCTTGTGGTGGCCACAGCATACTAGTTTTTTTTTTTTTTTTTTTTTCTTTTATACTTTTAATAATAATAAAAAAAAAAAAACCTAGAAAAAAAATCGTATTTTATTTTTATTTTTATTTTTTTAAATACGAAATTTAACCAAATTTGGAATTTAGTTGGCCCCTGACATAAACTGGTGCTGATTAGATTTGAGGATCAATCGCACAGGTGGCGCGGTGATCGTATTTTTTCTAAATTTTTAACATGGCAGTATAGGACAAAATTTCGTATAAATGTACGTAATGAGAGTTATTCTTAATCTGTGATTGTAAAATTAATATGAATTATTGATAATAGTAGTAGTTAATTAGGAAAAAAAAATTGTGCGTGTGGGGGCATCGCTCAAGTACCACCCAGGGGGAGGTAAATTTTCAAGATTGGTATCTTTCGAAAGGTCTCGTCAATACCTTGAAAACGAATGGTTGAACTATAAATATATCATAATTTAAAACAAAGTTATCGCTTTTTTTTTTTTTTTACTTTTAACGATAAAAAAAAAAAAAATGAAAAACGTATTTTTTTTTTTTTTTTTAATATTGTTACTGAGTGAATTTGTATAGGAAAATATAAAAGAAAGTCTTGTGGTGGCCACAACATACTAGTTTTTTATTATTATTTGTTTTTAGACAGATAGCTAAAAATGCTGTTGCTCCGAAAGATCCATCTTCTTAGTTTCCTTTATTATTTTATCACCATATGCAATTGGTCCATTAGTCAAAGAATATCTACTACGAGAAGAAGGAAAGCTTTATCAAAGCGTAACTATTGCCATCTGACGACGCGAATAAAGCATAAAGGAGAAGCAAACATACAGGCTGAACGGCTCGTAAGAACCGCGTAGTAGATATTCTTTGGCCGAGATGTAAGACTCCTATATATAAGAGCTGGCGCATCCGACATTTTTTTGCCTTAGGGTTGCTGCATGTACCCAGCGTGATAAACAAACGGCAGCCATTGTTTCTACCGTCTTGCTCGTAATTTTAGTGAAATAAACTGCAATATGGGAGGTTGTTCAGCGATAAACTGCTGTAAACACTCCAGAAAAGGATACAAAATGTTTAGGTTTCCTTCGGATAATGCAAGAAGGAGAAAATGGGCAGCGAACTGTCGTCCAGATTCTTGGATCCCGGGACTTAATGCACAGCTTTGCATAGTAAGTTTTATTGTTATTCACTTATACTTTTCTTTGCATTTCTGACATTTATAAAGTAAAAAATTTTAAAAAAGAGTATTATTTAAATCTAAATATGTACTTTAATAACCATAAATTATTTTAAGAAACGCTTTTTTACTGTGTGTTTGTAGAGTCTTGGCGACGTTTTTTTGGTTTGCCAAAGTTGTCTTGTTTCCGTGTCCTGATAGTATTAGGTCGTTGCAAAAGGTCGTGCTGACGCGGATCATTTTATTGCCTTCAAAGACGAGAGCTTGTATCGCCGTTATTTGTTACCCGAAAAATGGGCAAAGGTTGTAGAAAGTTAATTGAGAGTATTTTGATTAAAATTTGTCATTTGATTTGATGTATTTTTATGAAATGAAGCAATAAAAAACCGCACGAATTTATGCAAACACCTAATATATATATTTTTTAATTGAACTTTTGATTAATTAATTAATTATTTTGTTCTATCTTTAGATTTCTTTTTTTGAGATATTTATTTCATATTACAATTTATGTCTGCTTTCTAGGGGGGGGGAAATAAAAAATTCATACTTTTTCTTTTTTTTAACTTAAAAAAAAAAAAAAAAAAAAAAAAAAAAAAATATGCATTGAATTGAAATAAACGTCTCTATATTAATATTACATATACATCACGTAACTGTACATAAATTCATATTAATAATGACCGCTAACTTAATTCCTTTAAAACTGCAACTTATTTTTTTTTTAAAGTTTTGTTATGAAAGCGATATAAAACAGTAGTATGAAAAAAAAAAAAAAAGTTATACCTGACGGGACTAATGTGCAAGTTGCACCGAAGGAACAAACTATTTCTTCCAACGAAAATGCCGGCAACAGTTAGAAGTTGCTGAACCACTTTAGAATGTAAAAAATCGTCTGTGTATGAGTAGGCATGTATTAGAACATAGTTTTTTTTTTTTTTTAGTTACTATATCAATGGCATCCTTAAATTACTAACTTTTTCTTTTTTCATGCGCACTTTTTAATTCCTTATTCAAAAAAAAAAAAAAAAAAAAAAAAAAGAAAGAAAGAAAGAAAGAAAAAAAAAAAAAAAAAACCTTTTTCGATATCGTTTGTTTCGATAGTGATTATTATTTATTTTATTTTATTTCCTTTTCAAAAAAAAAAAAAAAAAAAAAAAAAAAAAAATGATTTTGATGAAATTCTGGCAAAAGCAGAATTTAGTTTAGAATGGAGGACTATTTTTTTTTTCCCTCGGAAATCCATTCCTTATTTCTTTGCCCTGGATGAACCGAAGGATAACAGTAAAAGCTAATTTTCCTGGAGATAAGGAACATTCAAATCGAATTATCATCTGAAATCCATAATTCTAAATTTGTTTTTAAATCGTATGAGCAGATATTACTTACAAACTTTGAATAAACACCATAAAATGCAATAAGCTCGCAAAAATTGTTTCGGGTCGAAAAAACACAAGACCCTTCATCAGGCGAATAAAGTAAGCACGAGTGCTGCAGTCAAAGCGGTAATTCAAAGTTTGTAATTGTAATATTTTTTACAACGCCAGTTTTGTGGTGCTTTTTTATTAAACGTTTGAGCAGATTCCTAAATAAACAGGGTTCTATTATATTTTCTTCCCGGCGAAGCACGGGTCACCAGCGACTGTAATAATCCTGAAGAAGAAGATAAGACAAATCGATTTTTCAACTCAAAAAGCATTTACCCTCTCACCCCCCTTAAAAAAAAAAAAAAAAAAAAAAAAAAAAAAAAAAAAAAAATCGTTCCTGATATTTTTAACGAAATCAGGTTTCTGTTGTATTTTCCCCGGGGGAGTGCAGGTTGGCAGTGGACGCCAATTATCCTGAAAATGAGGTTATATAAGATCTAATTGTCATCTAAAAAACACACTACTTTTAATATTTATCAAATTCATTCTAGTACTTTTAAAGAAAATAATGTTTTTTTTCTTTTTTTACTGCAACCCCCATCAACTCCCTTTCAACTACAGTGCATTTATTTATTTTATTTTATTTTATATTTTTAAGAATCAAGGCTGTTATTAATTCGTCTTCAAAATTTTTAATCTTGATCAAATTTTTCAAGTGACAACCTAATGTAAATTTTAAAAAAAAAAAAAAAAAAAAAAAAGTTTTTTTTTTTTTTTTAGTTATTTGTTTTTAAGTTATGCTGATAACAAATATGCATACATATCAACCGCTAAAAATTGGACTCTCGTTACCAGGGCAACTCAGATCGTGTCATTATACTTAAAAAAAAAATAAATAAATAAGTAAATAAATAAAAATGAAAATAGAACTTTAAAGAATTCTTTGTTTACAGTATGGGCATGAAAAATTAATTTACCTTGCTGAGCAGTTCGCTGACATAGTTAATGTAGCAAAGTACTTCCATAAATTACATTCAATAGAACGTTTAGCTCAATTTTGGGTAGCCCTGTATATTGTCTATGAACAATATAATAAGAACTATAAACAATATTGTGTATTTATATTTAGTTTTATATGAAAAGCATCTAACACAAAATGAATTGCAATTCTAGCAATTTCCAAGTATAACCCCAATCTATCCAAATACTTTTGGTAGCCCTGTAAACGAACGATGAAGCATTTCCATACCACAATCAACAAAAAACATGGTTTTATGCATGTTTTCTCTATTTTTATTTATTCATTTCGTTTTGTTTAAGACAGCCTAGAGATGTTACACTGTGCTTTAGAGGTCTGTTTGAGGCCCGGCCCAGTACGAAATCGAAAAATCCGGGCCTAGCCGGAAAAATCCGGGCCGTTTATTTTTACCAGTGTACGGTCCAACCCGAGCCGGACAAAAAACGATAAAATCTGGCCCGAGCCGGTCCGATTCATAAATATATAAAATAGCAAAAAGAAATCATGCTTTTTTATGAAAAATAATTTTATTATGTGTTTTGTAGAGGTTTTATATAGCTAAGCAATAGAATGTTCTTTAACACTACTTCTTTAATAAATTTTGTTCACAAATTTTGTTCATTTGTTAAAGAACAACTTTTGTTCTTTAACAAATACTTACAAGATAATTATAAAAAACAGAAGTTCATTATTCAGACATACAGAGAAGGCAGAAAGACTGACAGAAAGTCAAATAAAAAATATTAGCATTCATCAAAAAATATAGGAAGGTGTTTAAAATGATTAATACTACTAAAAATGCACTTTCAAGCATTTCCTCTTATATACTGTAATGTATCCGAATCTTTCATGTGATCCAGTAAACAAAACTTTAATGCTAATCTAACCATATTCAATTAAAAAGATGCTTTTCCACATGCTAAAAATGATGATACTTTTATCCATTGACCTGGAGAAAAGAAAAAGGATCCTTAGAGAAAAAGTTAAAGCGGAATGATTTTTATAGCCTTCATCGCTTCATACCACCTAAACTCTACAGACTATAGGACATAACACAGAGTAACATACACAGTAAGGGCACATAGTAACGTATTTAATTTCTTTTGTTTGTACATGTGCCAAACTAGTAGTGGCAAGCATTCTATTTTGAATAGGAAACCATCTAATATTACTTTAAATAAAATATATTAATTTCGAGACATGCTAAAAATATTTGCAGAAAATCAGATCGCGAACAGACTGATAGACAATTAAATTGAAGTTACAGACATTAAAAATATATATATATATATGTGTGACATACCAGCCTGTAAAATTATGTAAAATAAATGACTGAAGATTTTATCATTTTCCTTTTTCGTTGTTTAACGAGGAAGCTAGAAAAAGATTCGGGCCGAAACGGCCCATAAAAAATTTCCTCATGGCCCGGCCCGAGTATACACAAAAAAAAAAAAAAAAAATGACCGGCCCGGCCCGACAGCAAATTAAAAAATTCGGCCCGAACCCGGCCCGTAAATCTGACCCGTACACACCACTAATGTGCTTATCAGAAATTACTCCATAGACGTAATGTATTGGAATTCTCTAGGATGTTACTGTACACGAACGATTTCCTTGATCTCAACGAAAAGTATAATGTGTCATCCCTATATGATAGACATTGAGAATACCGATTTTAGACTTTCTGTTACTACTTGTTCTTCACACAGACTATCCGCTAAAAACATGATTTTCGGATTCAAGAGACTTTAAAACGTGTAAATGGGACAAAAACTCAATTTTAAAAAATTAACTTAAAAATAATACTTTCTCCATCATATATATACGAGGAAGAGAAAAGAAAATTAATTAAAAAACTTTCCAATTTTAATTGGTACGCTCTTTTTTTTTTTTTTTCCCTCTCAAATGTTATGAATTATTTAAGAAACAGAAACAGATTACTTGTGTTGCTTATCATTTTTGGCCGATTTTATTTTTAGATGAAAATTTCTTAAAACCGCCAGTGAAGCGATAAAATCGCCAAGCGGAAATACTGTTCTCTTACGAGGCAAAAAAATGGCGGTGATGCGCCGGCCTATTATTTATTTAAGGGGCTCTACCGAGATGCTGTAATTCCGCGCGCATGCGCTCTCTAATCGTAAACAACGAGGCGAGAGGCAAGTGGTACTGGTAATCCCTTGGTGGGTAACGTGTTTTCGCCGCCATTTTCGAATTCGGATTTCAAATCTTTTTCTTGTACAAGTATTTGCTTCGTAATTTATTCAAAAATACTAGCGTGCGTAGTATGTATTTCACGTGTATTAAATATTCCTGGGGATTTAATCTTTTATTACTCACTTTTTCTGTAAAATACATTTTTTTTAAGCTGCATTATTTTATCGTGTATTGTTGGTTTTCGATTATTGCTCCTCAAGCCAAATTGATTAATTGGATTGATATTCTAAATCGGAAGAAGATATTTTTCAACAATCAAGATAGTCATTTACGCTAGTTGATATAATTTTGGAAGGCATTAAATATTATTGCTTTTACGCCTTCCAAGATGACTATTTGCTGGCTTCTGAGACTAAAGAATATTTAAAAATTGATAGTGATGATGGTTTCTCAAGATCTAAAAGGTATGTTTTCTGCACCTTTAAATTAGGTAATTCATTATAAAAGTATGTCCACATGTTCTGAATTATTATTTTATTTTTATTATTCACATATCTATTAGCATATTTAAAAAATAACTTAGGTTTTGTATTAATTATTTTAACTCCCCCCCCCCCCACACACACACAAGATATAATCAGTATAGGAATTAATGTGGCTATTACTTATAGCTCTTATATGGAAAACATAAAAAAAATTATGAGGAATAATTGATATTTTGATTAACAATAATGCCTACATTTTATAAAACCATAATTTGTGATTTTCTTTTTCCTTTAAATACAGTGGCTGTATTAAAGAAATGACATTAGTAAAAGAAAAAAATATCACCGTCTTAGTATTTTAGGTGGGGGGGGGGGGGAGCTATTTGTTGGAAAATGCAATTATCGTTAACTGGTTTACAGATAAATAGTTTTATACCGTATAAGTAGACAGAAAACATGATAAAAAATTATCTTTATTTTTTATTTAAGATGGCAGGTATCAACACCCTTACTACATCTTAAAGTTCTTTCATTTGGTGACTAATATTAAACACAAATCAACTAAAAAAAATGCATTGTAATAGTGGAAAATTTATGAGTACATTTGTGATGTAGTAAAGACTGTATAAGTGGAGTTAATAAATTTTTAAGAACTGTTGATACAATCAAAGATTGGGAATAACATTAAGCACACTTCAATAATTATAAAATGGATTATAAATAAATAATTAAATTAGAAGTATATATAAATTTAGATACAAAAGTATGGTATCCCATTAAAATAGAAATATATAAGACAGTAAAATTTTTTTTCATATGCCATCAATTCTTATTACACTGAATTTACTTTATTCCATCTTTACCTTATATCTGTACTTTTACATTAGATTATACAATTCTAGTTATAAATCACAGATGATTAAAAAAAAAAAAAAAGCAAAATATTTAAATTAGAGAGAAAGTCTATATAGCTTTTATTAAATTTTTTATTTCATAATTCTAACTTAATATAAACGAGATTTTAAATACATATTTTTTCTTAGAAAGCAGATTATAGTTTTAGTTTAAAAAACATTTTACTGAATGTAAGAGACAATAGTATAACTATATTGGTTAATTACATTTTATAAACTTAAAATTGGAAAGATTTAACAAAAAATGCAGTATTTCATTTCCAATAATAACTGAAATACAAATAAAATTATGTTTTTTGAAACAGGATTAGTAATTAATGAGACATACATAACATTAATTTTTTTTTAAACTTATATTAAAAAAAAAAAAAAAAAAAACTTATTTCAAAAATTGTTGATATTGTTTACATTTAGATATTATACCATTTTTTCAATCACTTATTTTTAAATATTTATTTTATTTTTATTTTTTTCTGTGAATTATTTGAAAAGGTTTTTCATATATATATATATATATATATATATATTTCTCTCTCAAGCTATTGTTTCTACAAAATGATTAAAGTGGGTAGAGTTTAATATTTTTGACAATGATTCCTTTCATTAACAATCAAAATAGCTTAAAAAAAGTATTTTTATTATCATTATTACTATTTATTTATTTTGCAATGAACAATAAAACTAATGATCTAAAATTGGATGAGGCAATTTCAATATATTTTGTTTACAAAAGCATTCATTACTGCTCTCCTAATAACTTTTGGTATTTTAAGTTTTTTTTTTTTTTTTTTTAATACATATACACAAACACATGTATACATTTTTGTGTTTTACGGAAATTAAGTTTTTCCCCCCTTCTATTTTTATACAATGTACACACACACCCATACATTTCTCTCAAATTATAATTTTTACAAAACGATTAAAGTTGGTAAAATTTAATATTTTGACATCCATTTTCATTCAATAAAAATGAAAAGTTTAATAAAAAAAAATCACCCATTAAAAACATTAATAAATATATATATATATTAATTTTCTTATGGTAAAACCATATTTTAAAATCATTTTATTCCAAAAGAAAACATTGCTAAAGTAATTTTCTAATTTGGAATGTTTCATAAAACCCAACGAAACTGGATCAAAACTGAAAATTCTACGAGAATGCCTTCACGTCACTTCCCTGTAAAGTTTGCTATACAACAGTACCTACACGGCGCGCTTGCTCAGACGCGCCCAGTTCGCGTTTACATTATTTCTACTGGAGCTTTCCTTCTTTTTGTAGTAGATATTCTTTGCATTAGTAACATCTGCATACAATAGAGAACATCCTTCGTAATTCAGTATTTATACTTCTAAAAAGTCACTAATGTTTTCTTTACAAACTTGGTATAACTTTCATATTTGTCGTTCTCGGCAGTTTTGGGATCTGGCAATCAAATCGTAATACAAATATATACACGCGACGTGTATATTTCGGTAATATATACTGTATAAAATATTATTTCATATTCTTAATTGCTCTCTTAATATACCTTATTAAAATAACCATGATTTTTCGAAGGAATTAAATATGTTTGCTAGATAATTTGGTGACTTCTTCTTCTTCTTTTTTTTTTTCCAAGGACGACAGGTACCAAGTCAACTTCACAAACTTTTGCTGCTTACGAAATCTTAAGAGAATTCTCCAATTATCATCAACAGAAACCAAGGCCAAAGTTATTCTATGGAGAATTTTGCCCCATTATAACTCATTAACTAACACATATTTTTAAATTCCGTTTTCACATTCAGAAAATACACAATTATTAAACGGTTTATCGTTTTCTAAAATTTGATTTTTTTAATTTTTAATATTTTATTTTGCGGTTGTAAAATACGAATAATCACAACGTGAAATTTTGCATTTTTGAACTTAATAATAAAATATAAAAATTAAAAAAATCAATTTTTAGAAAGCGATAAATTGTTAAACAGTTGTGAATTTTCCAAATGTAAAAACGTAATTAAAAAATATGTATTAGTTAATGAGTTATAATGGGGCAAAATTTCGCATAAAATAGCATTGGCTTCAACTTTCGGCGACGAGAAATAGAGAGTCCCCTTCAAAATAGTTTTCGGCTCTGTTTTAGAGATTCCAAAGTGAGTTCGAATAGAATTTGATTTTTGTATTGCATAAAACTCACTTTTTATATAATTTTGCGCCGACTTCAAAAGTTATGATTAATTGTAGTGTTTATGTTGTTTGGCGAAAGAATTTATTTCATACTTTTAAGCGCAATTTACGATTTAATTTCATTTTTAGTTGTTTGAATAATAATTGTTTTTTGGTGTCAGTTCTATTTTTTTACAATTTTTTTTTTTTTCAGAGAAAATGTATTTATAGCAGAGCAAGAGAAGACGTGCGATGACAGTCTCACATATCGCAAACCGAAAAAAAAAAAAAAAATGTGAAACAACTCTAAAAATGGTAATTTCAAGTTTATGTCACTGAAAAATAGATAAAGTGCCCCAATGTGCACAAAAAAAAAGTTACATTTAAATCTCGAAAAGTATTCACTCTAGCAGCAGTTGAGTAAATTTTATTCTGGTCAATGCCTTATTTGTATGTTGATTATTCTCCAATTCTGCATTTTTAGTTTGTGTCACTTTCTTGCCTTTATGTGATATGAGAAAAAAAAACATATACTGAATCCACATACATTAAATTAGAAAGGTTTTAGAAATGTAAAGAAAGGATGCGCTACATTCGTAACCAAAAATCCTAGACACGTAGTATAAAAGTATCCAATATGAGTAAACGGGAAAAGCAGCTTGAAAAGAATCGACGAGTCTCTGTTATTCATGTAACACTATCAAATGAGGCTCCAGAGAAAAAAAATTACAGCGTATGCCTTTAATAAATTAAAACAGACATACAAACAACGATAACCTCGGCTGCAATGCACATCTGGATTACGATTGAATTTTACAGAGCGTACGCATCACCCGATACGCTGGAATGTGCGCAGCATTCAAACAAGGATCCAAGTATGCATTGCAGCTGACGATAGAAGTTTAAACTTCGAAATAAATGTATTTTTGCTTTCTAAGATCACTTCGACATGTTACAGTGTAGGAAATTCTGCTTTTAACATTCACATTTATAAGGTATCATTCTGTATTAATCGAAGATGCTCTACAACTTTGTAATTCACTTTTATCCCCTACTTCATAATGTTTTCAAGATAGAAACGCTAATTCCGCTATTTTCCACCGAAATCGCTGTAAGCGATCGCATCTCGTTGTGCATGGCTACATTACTACATTTACAAGTGTAGCTGCCACCGTTTAGCGTTTGAAAGAGTAAAAATGGACACACTATAATTTGTTTAGATCTTACTGAAATCATAATGGGTTCTATTTCATGCCAAGATCTTTACAACAAAAGAAAATATTAAAATCGATACATCTCTTACGAATTTAAGCTAACAAACAACAACAACAGCAAAAACATATGTTTGAATTAAGAATCCCTCCTTTGTTAAGTCGGTTAAAAACGACTCTGCACTAATCGATGTGACTGCTTACAGTAACCGTACTTTGAACTACATAGAATACGTGTCACCAGCTACGTTACAACGTGTGCAAAGTAATTCAAATATGCATAGTATAAGAAATTGCGAACAAACGAATGCATGTTTTTAGCGTTCTACCTTTAGTATCAATATCTACAAACTGCCTTTTTGTACTAAATCGATGATACTCTACAACTTTGTAATTCACTTTTTTCTCTATCTTGAACCGTTTTCGAGATAGGAACGTTAATTCTGCTATTTTCCACCAGGTGGTGCTGTAAGCAGTTAAATCTTGTAGCGCATAACCACTTTACTATACCTACATACCACTTTTATGACTATAACTGGAGGCGTTTAGCTGTTAAAAAAGTTTGGACTGACTTTTTTGGGCACCCTGTATTTTCCTTAGAACGTAAAGGTATTACAATGGGACCTGTTTCAGACCAAGATCTTTTCAACCACGGCCCTACTAGATCACTCCTCGGCGCCAACGTCGTGAAAACGGTGGCATACCGCGAAATTTTGTAGAAGTCAGGTAAAATGCGAAGTGTGTAATAGAAGACATAAGATTATGTGTTCGGAATCTAAAGCAGATAACCAAGTTGAGGATAAGAAACCGATTTCTAAAGAAAGTGAGGTTACTAATGATAAAGTACTGGGGAATAGAACACATATGAAAGATGTTTTGTTGCAAACTGTGACTGTTAAATTAAGAAATGGTAAGAAAGAAATACTTTGTAGGGTAATTTTTTATACAGGATTAATGCGTAGTTACGCAACTAAAGAAATTATTTCTAAAATGGGTTACGATGCATTAGGACAAGAGAAAATGACACAGCCTTTCGGAGGCATTGAAGAAACTAGAACACATAATAGTTATAGAGTACATATAAGTTCTCTTTCTGGAGATTATTTATGTAATTTTGAGGTCTATGACCAGGAAGTAATCTGTTTTAATATTCCTAAAATTAGAAATGGCCCATGTGTAAGGAACAGTATGGGATAAAATTTTCAGATCTGGAAAGTTTTAATAAAACTCTTGACAGAAATAATAATATTGATATATTTATTGGTGCAGATATTTATGGAAAACTTTTGACGGGTAATCATATAACATTATCTAGTGGGTTAGTTGCTGTAGAAACTCTACTGGGATGGACCTTAATGGGTAAAATTACTGAAACTAATTGTAATAGTGATAGCTCTATGCTTGTAGTCTCTTTATTTTCTAGAATTAAAAATGAAAAAATCAGTGACTTATGGGAGTTAGACCTTTTGGGCATAAGAGATCCCGTTGAAAGTAAATAAAGAGATGATTTGAATAAAGAAACTCTAGATCTATTTAATTCAACAGTTAAACGGGATTTGAACGGAAGATACGTTGTTCTTGTTTCTCTTCCCTGGCTTAAAGATCATCCTCCAATACCCTCAAACCGCAAATTAGCAGACAAAAGATTAATATCAACATTGAGATCATTCAAAATTTCTGGAAATTTAGAGAAATACCGAAATGTAGTTAATGACTGGCTACATGAAGGCATAATAAAGAAAATATCTAATTCAGGCGATAGTGGCCAATTTTTACCTGACAGAGATGTAATAAGGCAACATGCCACAACACCTAAGGGTCCTGTCTTTTACGCTTCAGTTAAAGAGAAATTTTCCTATTCGTTAAACGACTGTCTCGTAAAAGGTCCAAATTTAATCGAATTAATACCTGCAATTTTACATAGATTTAGAAAAGTAGGAATAAGTGCCAAGATTAAAAAAGCATTTTGCCAGATTGGTTTGAACAAGAATGATCAGAACTTTGTCAAATTTTTGTGGTTCGAAGATGGTGACGCTAATAAGTTACAAGTATATCAACACTGTCCCCGTTGTTTTTGGGCTAAATGCTTCTCTATTCTTATTAGCTGCTACTTTAAATTATTTGACAAAATCGAAGAACCTTACAAACAGATAGCTAACAAACTGAAAATGTCATTTTATGTAGATAACTGTATTTCCAGTGTAGACTGTACAGAAGAATTGCGAGAATTCCTCTCTCTCTCTCTCTCTCTCTCTCTCTCTATATATATATATATATATATATATATATAGAGAGAGAGAGAGAGAGAGAGAGAGAGAGAGAACCTTACAAAGAGATAGCTGTCTATCTATCTATATCTCTGTCTATCTATATATATATATATAGATATATATGTGGGATGGCACACTTTTGTAGGCGTTAAACAAAAACTAATACTTATTTACTAATTATAAATTTAATAAAAGATTAAATTGTAATTTACATATATA
Organism: Salticus scenicus; assembly: GCA_963930645.1. NCBI lineage: Eukaryota > Metazoa > Arthropoda > Arachnida > Araneae > Salticidae > Salticus > Salticus scenicus. The sequence continues at coordinate 311,816,621 of OZ005649.1, forward strand.
CAGGAATGCTAATAAGCATTTAGAATTAACTATCGAATGTTCATTGCATAGTTCAATTAAAACAACTTGCGGTACAGACATGTCACTTATTAGTTCGCTTTTCAGTTACGTCGAAACACAAAGTTCGTAAAGAGTACCAAGCTCCGGCACTCGTAAACATCGTCTAAACAAGTATTCGTCAAGATGTGCCTTCTCAATCGGCCGTCAACTGCACTCTGAACTTTCTCTCTTCCGATGCTGTTAGCAGGCGCGCGTTCCGGAAAGACGTCATTCACGTCATGAGCACGCATTTCCTCTCAAGTGCTGGTGCTCCGTCACATGATCAGCTGGCCACGGGAAACAGAAACTAAACTGCCTTGGATTTCAGGAACGGCAAAGAGAAATCAAATAGCTTTAGGTTCCGATATTGCGGGAAAACCAGGTCATGGGGAAAAGGATACTTCATATATATATATATATATATAGATAGATCTCTGTCTATCTATCTATCTATATATATAGATAGATAGATAGACAGAGAGAGAGAGCTATAAAGGCTTTACAAGCCTGTTATAAGTTTTAGTATTTTAAAGATCGTGAATTCATGAAAAAATTTAAACTGTAAAAACGCAATTTAAAGATTTCAAATCTTTATAAAGCAGTTTATATATAAAAGTTGTTAACACAAATCATGCCTAATAAAAGTGAGAGATTTATCAAGCCTTTTATGCTGAAATATTACTAGTACAATTTTATTATATTTTTTTGGCGATTCGTTGTACTTGGCGATATTTTCAGTCCGGACGCTGTTGACATAAGGGATTAAAAAAGGCTGGCCGCGTTTGGTATAGGTGGGGGAAAAGAAATTGAAATACCTGGTATGTCGGGCCGCAGTTGGACTACACCGATTTTATTTCGACCCGAAACCACTTTTTTCCTTTTTAAAACTTTCCAACAAATTTGAAAAGTGTTTATGACTTCGGTTTGTCTGTCTGTCTCTCCGTACTATAACTCCCGTAAACATTAATGGAATTTCTTAAAACTGATACATGTTGTTTAAGTTCACTATGGAATGTTCCCTATTTAAAACGAAGTAAATACTACTACCGGTTTACATACAGGGGCAACCGAAGTGTTTACGTTCTATGATTGGTATAAGCGACCGTCATTTTCATGAGGAACCGCGTACCTCAAAAGAATAAGTAGAGAGAGAAAATTTCTTAGGTATTTGTATAGCGATCCTGCTTGAACGGTTCAAGATATCGAAAATACACCTGTACCACGAGAAAGAGCATTTATTACCGATTTTTCCGGTACAATTTTTTTTGTGAAATACGGATTTTTTATATTTTTAAAAAAAGTTTTAAAAAGGGTCGAAAATTTCTCTTTTCCCGATCGTCTTTTTTGAAACGCACTGTAAGAAATAATAACAGACCAATTTCTTAACAACTGGTATATTTGGAAAGGGCATTTATTCCTCTTTCGAACCATATAAACATTTTTACAAAATACGGATTAGCGATCCATATTCTTAGATATTACGAAACATCGATTTTTTCACAAAACATTTTATAACTCAAAATCGTTTAGAAATAAATCATTTTTTTTTTTTTTTTTTTTTTTTTTTTTTTTTTTTTTTAATATATATAGATCTGGGTTCCACAATTCACTTCTCAAAAGATTGAGAGATTTTTTCAAAAACTGAATGAGTTATAATTTTTTTAATTTTAGGCATTAAACCATTGAATTGAATACGGCGACCTTCATTTGAAATTGAATAATGCGTTCGTTGCCGTTTCCATGGCAACCTATTCACACAGGAAACGATGTTTGCTCGGGAAGAGAGACATTGACATCACGTGGTTTTTCTACTAGGAATAAAAATTGCAAATTTCAAAATGCTTCAATTTTCTTCTAAATTCTTTCAAATTTACTGTGCGATGTTAATAGCACAGGGGATAGTTGTAGTTTAAATTTCATCGATTTTGGAAAAAAATTACATTTTAATTGGAAATTACATTTTATTCTAATACGCGTATTTCAAATTCTAATTATGATTAATTTATTTTTAATACATCATTCGAAAGATATTTTAAAGTACTTTTATATTATCGAAAGTGGAATTCGTGATTTCACCCAATTTACACGTTTTGAGGTCTCCTGATTAGGTTTTCTTTTGTAACTCAGCTACTAATTAAAATAATTTCATAAGTCATTTCATTTCATCATTAGAAAACTTTGTTGATTGGAATCGAACAGCAGATTACAGAAATTTCTACCGCCAGATGGCACTGTAATATTTTAAAATTTCAAAATTTCAATTTCTAATTATGATTAAATTATTTTTAATACATCATTCGAAAGATATTTTAAAGTTCTTTTATATTATCGTAAGTTTTCACCAGATTTACACGTTTTGAGGTATCCTGATTAGGTTTTCTTTTGCATCTCAGCTAATTGAGTTAGACCGTTCAAAATTGGTATATATAGGTTAATTAGGAGGGGCTGAAAGGGTGGAGAAGAAATAGGTGTGCACCGCATGCGTATCCCCTAACTTGTGCGCGCAGCGTGCACGGGACTGCATGCCGAAGGCAGTGGGGACCCGGTTCGACTTTTTAACCGATGAGAAATAATTTTTTTAATTTTCTTTTCTTAAGAATAAAACTTTGATTTGAGAAGGAATATGTGCTCGCGCAGCGCGCATGGGTCTGCGCTGCCGAAGGCAGTGGGGACCCGGTGTGAGTTTTTACCCGATCATAAATGATTTTTTTTTAGGGGCACGAAGGGTCAGGGAAGGAATACGCGCGCGCAGCGCGCACGGGATTGCGCTGCCGAAGGCAGTGGGGACCCGTTCGACTTTGTACCCGATGAGAAATGATTTTTTTGATTTTCTTTTCTTAAGAATAAAAATTTGATTTGAGAAGGAATATGTGCGCGCAGCTCACGTATACTTTCACACGTGCGCGTGCATGGGTATGCGCTGCCGAAGTCAGTGGGGACCCGGTGTGAGTTTTTACCCGATCAGAAATGATTTTTGTTTTAGGGGGCACGAAGGGTCAGGGAAGGAAATATCCCTTTACTCGTGTGCGCGCACGGTACTGCGCTGCCGAAGGCAGTGGGGACCCGGGGTGGCTTTTTATCCGATCAGAAATGATTTTTTTTTTTAAATTTCTTTTCTTAAGGCTAAAAGTTACTGTTAGAGATTCATTAATTATAATGATTCATTTGAAAATACTGACTCGCTAGCGGGCGAAGCCCGCTAGTTATTGGAAATTTCCTGAAATTGCATTTTCGTTTACATTAAGCATTTTTAACACTTTCTAACAATTTTTAAGAATGAATATGATCTGAATTAGATTAACTGGCTGTCTTACTGTATGCCTATCTGCCCGTCTCAGTGTACGTAAATGTTTTCAGAATTTCTTAAAAATGATATACGCTATTTAAGTTGACTATGAATGTTGAATATTTGAAATGGCATTAATAGGCTCTTTATAATTTACACAACTTACAAATTACTTGTGTAGAAGGATACAACCCTTCCCTCCCCCCCCCCCCAAAAAAAAAAAAAAAAGAGTTCATTTATGACTCACAGTTAAATAACTATCTACTGCAAAAGTCGTAATTGACATTCATTGTAACTATGTTAAAAGAATGTTTTGTATAGAATAGGATATGCTTAGCAATCATAATTATAGTGCTACACTACAATATTCAAATGAATTAAGGGCTACAATAGGAAATTGCTAGAATTGCGTTTCATTTGTGTTAAGCATTTTAAACACTTGCCAACAATGTTTAAGCGTAATTATGAATTCAGTTAGCCTATCTATCTGCTTTTCTGATCTTCTGTCTATCTATCTGGTGACAACGTAGGCAAAGAACATCGAAGGTTAAACGATGTGCAGTAGGAATGTGTAGTTGTAAGTTCAGTTGGAAAGTGTAATAATCAATGCGTACCGCTTACTTTTTCATTCAATTTTTTCCCGCTATGTGGTACTTATACATACTTTTTGATTTAATCTTTCTGTTTGCAATTTTTTTGGGGTCGTATTTCATGATTTCAAAATGTGAATTCTGGCATACTAGTATTAGAAATTTTAGAGGTGATATACGCTGGTGGACAATTGCTAAGGAAGGAAGACAATAGCTTAGTTATTGTCATCCGTCCTTAGCAATTGTCCACCAGTGTATTTGTAAATTATTTTAAACGATATTTTTTATTAATATATAATTTTAATTTATTTAAAAGAATATGTATATTTGTGGGGAGGCGATGTTCGTAGCCCTTCTTGATTTTCTTTTCATTTTTCAATAAATAAATCAGGCTGGAGTCTTTTTTTTTTTTTTTGTATAAATAGTGTGTCAACACACTTTTCTTTTATTTCATCGTGATTCGAAAGTAACCTAGAACCTTCATTATTTTTATTAGATTCCAACATGGGACACATAAATTTTAAATGTTTCTTACTACAAATCTGACACCTAATGTTTGATTTACATGAATTGGCTACGTGGCCTTAACTAAACAAATTTGACATAATCCCTTATTTTTAATAACTGAAAGTTTCTCGCTTAAAGGGATATGGAATGCTTTTTTACAAAATTGCATTTCATGATCTTTTGAACAAAACGAACATAAATTATTTTTTGAATCATGTGTAATTAGTTCCATTGCGGATGGATAAATCTTTCACATTTTTATATATTGTTAAACCTTTATGTTCGCGCTCAGGAAGCGTATTACAAAGATCAGTTCTGCTCAATTTAATCTTTTCTTCGGACTGTACTTCATTTCTTAAAAACAGAAGTATGGCATCAAGACTCGAAATTTTATTTTCAGTTTCTAGAATTTTTCTCTGTCGTTCAAATAAACGTAACATATTTATGGGTAAGGAACTTTCAACTAAGGGATATAAAATTATGTCACACATTTCACTAGTAACACCCAAAGTGCCTCGCTCTCGTAACTGAGTAGATAATTTATTATATAAACCGCTCAAAGAACCATTTTTCTTCTTATTAGAATTAAGAACAAGCTTTAATAATTCACGAACATAAAAATCGATCAAAAGGTCTTCTAGACCATACCTCTCTTTTAAACTCTGTATAGCTAAATCATAATTTTCTTCTGTTATGGGATAGGACTGAACAATTTCTCTAGCTTCTGATTTAATTTTAATCGACTGAATCAAATAATGAAATTTATCTGATTTACTTAAATTTTTATTCTCATGAATATTCTTAAATTGATTCCAAAATGTGAGCCAATCTTTTAAATCTCCCCCGAACGTGTAAAGTTCAACTTCAGGAAGACGCTGACATAATCTGTTACCCGATTTGTTATCCTCTAACTGATTATCATTATCAACAATATTACTTTCTTTTACATTTAGTTTTTTGTGATTTTCTAAAAAGCGTTGAGCTCTTAATTGAATTCTCAATGACTTTTCCCTATATTCTTCTACAGAATCAAATTCTGTTTCAAATTCCTGTTCTTTTAAAGTATCTAAATATGTATTATGTGTTAATTCTAATGTGTCAGATTTTTGTTTAAATAAAACTAAACTTATTTCAACTTCTTCGAACGAAGAATTTTCGTCTGCTAGTATATTTTCTAGCTTATTATATGCCCTCGTGAAGGAAGCTCTGTGTGCAGTTTTATTTCTTTTGATTATTTCCATTTTTACTATCAAATAATATAATACAATATTCACTCAATATTTATTTGACTAAAGTTTACTTAGTAAATTTCGTTTTGATAAATTTGAAATCACCACAGTACAAACTTCAAAACCAAAATATTTTCCTTTTACAAACTTTCAATTGACAATCGTAAACTTCAAAATATTTCTATTTTCATTATATCAATAAATAATACACTCTGTATTACTATCTAAATGATATAATACATTCTACAACAAAACCCAAGTTAAAATTCTTGCTGGTATTTGTTTGCTAGTCTAGCATTAAATGCTGTATCCCAGCAAGTAAAATAGCATAAAATACCAAAAATATTTGCTGGTTCCACCAAAATTACCAGCAAGTCATGGTGTGTATTGGCACAGTTTATTGCTTGTCCAGCATACATAATCCAGCTTCTGTTGCTTGAATAGTATGTTGCTGGTCCAGCAGTAATTATGACTACTATTTGCTTGAAATTTCTGCTATACTAGCAGTAATTCACAACCAACAGATGCTTTTTTGTTGCTATTTTCTCACTTCTCACTGGCATCTAGCATGCCAGGCTATTTCTACTTAAGCTGCCGACATAACATATTACGCTGGCAAGCATAGAAAAGCACATAATAGCTTGTTAAGGTACATACCTCTCCAGGCTTTGGAAAAGCTTAAACAACAAATAAGCATAAAATGCTTGTATATAGCTTGTCGTGCTATTGCTGTGTAAGCTAGCTAATATAGCATTTTATGCTGGCTAGCATTATAAAGCATATAACAGCATGAAAATCTAGCAGACAAAGCAAAACATAGCAATAACCAGCCTATTTTCTTTGCTGGTACTAGCATGGATTTTAACTTGGGAATGCATTCATTTATGAAATATTCTTCGTAAGTTTTGATTTAATATTCTTTATTCAGATCATCAATGAAAAAACCTCAAAATGGAAATAATCTAATCTTATTACCTCTTAATTATTAATCGTTCTATTCTAAAAGACGTCAGGCCCACCCGGGGGCCCCAAATGTTGATTTTCTTTTCATTTTTCAATAAACAAATCAGGCTGGAGTCTTGAAAACGAAACATAGAACGATAAAATAATTTCAATATTTTTAATGAAACTGCACACACACTTCACAAATTACGATCAACAGATATTACTGAACATAAGTATTTACATCCTATAGGGTTAAATTATATACAGAGGGCCCAAAAATTAAATTCAAAAAATACTCTCAACCAGAGCTTCCTTCTACCTTCGCCGGTAGCGGTAAACAGAGAGCCATTCCGGTTTCACCCGCTTCAACTGGAGCGGAGTTTAGTTGTTCTGCTGCTATTGCTGGCCTTATGGAAGGAACTATTCCAACTGCTCTAGCTTTGCAACAGCCCTAATGGTACCGGGGACTTCAGATGAATTAATCGGTCACTGATAGATTTTTCTTTTTAACCGACTTCAAAAAAGAAGGAAGGTTCTCAATTCAAACCGTATGTTTTTTTTTATGTTTGTTAGCTCATAACTTCTGAACGGATGCTCCGATTTTGATACTTTTTGTTTTGTTGAAAATGTCTTGGTCTGAAATAGGTCCCATTGTAATATCTTTACGATCTAAAGAAAATACAGGGTGCCCAAAAAAATCAGTCCCAACTCTTTTAACTGCTAAACGGCTGCAACTATAGTGATAAAAATGGTATGTAATTATAGCAAAGTGGCCATGAAGTACAAGGTTAAACCACTTGCAGCGCCACCTGGTGGAAAATAGCGGAGTTAGTGTTCCTATCTCGAAAACAGTTCTAAAGAGAAAGTGAATTACAAAGCTGAAGAGTATCATCGATTTAGTACAAAAAAATAGTTTTGACATTGATGCTAAAAATACAAGGCTAAAAACGCGCATTTTTTAGTTAGCAATTTCTTACACTATACACACTTGAACTACATTGCTCACGTTACAGCGTAGCTGGTGAGACATACGCTATATAGTTCAAAATACGGTTACTTGATACTTTTTGTTTTGTTGTAGAGATCTTGGTCTAAAGTAGGTTCCATTATAACATCTTTACAATCTAAAGAAAATAAAGCGTCATCTGGTGAAAAACAGCGGAATTAATGCTCCTATCTCAGAAACGGTTGAAGATGGGAGAAAAGTTAATTACGAAGTTGTAGATCATCATCGATTTACTACGAAAAGACAGATTTTAGACATTATTGCTAAAAATAGAACGCTTAAAACGTGTAGTTGCTTCTTCGCAATTTCCTACACTGTGCACACTTGAACTACGTTGCGCACTTTGCAGCGTAGCGGATGACACGTATACTCTATAGTTCAAAGTACTGTTACTGTAAGCGGTCACATCGATTAGCACAAAGTCATTTTCAACCAACTTCAGAAAGGAGGTGTTCTTAATTCAAACTATGCGTTGTTGTTGGTGTTTGTAAGCTTATAACTTCGTAAGAGATACTCTAATTAACCGACTTCAAAAAGTAGGAGGTTCTCAATTCAAAGCGTGTGTTTTTTTGTTTTTGTTTTTGTTTGCTCATAACTTCTGAATGAATGATCCGATTTTGATACTTTTGTTTTATTGTAAAGGTCTTGGTCTGAAATAGGTCCCATTGTAAGATCTTTACGATCAAAAGAAAATACAGGGTGCCCAAAAAGTCAGTCCCGACTCTTTTAACTGCTGAACAGCTGCAGCTATAGCCATAAAAGTGGTATGTAGGTATAGTAAAGTGGACATGTGCTACGCGATTCAACCGCCTGAAGCGCTACCTGTTGAAAAAGAGTGGAGTTAGCGATCCTATCTCGGAAACGTTTCAAGACAGGGGAAAAAAGTGAATTATAAAATTGCAGATCATCATCGATGTAGTATACAAAGATAGTTTAGACATTACTGCTAAAAACACAACGCTTAAAACGTGCATGTGTTTGTTCACAATTTCCTATTTTGTGCACACGTGAACGACATTGCATATGTTGCAGCGTAGCGGGTGACATTTATGCTATGTAAAATTCAAAGTATGGTTATTGTAAGCGGTCACATCGATTAACGCATAGACGTTTTAAACCGACTTCATAAAGGAAGAGGTTCTCAATACAAACCATGTTTCTCGTTGTTGTTGAAATTTGTTAGCTTATAACTTCGTAAGAGATGGTTTAATTTTAATACTTTTTTTGTTGTCGTAATGATCTTGGCCTGAAATATGTTTCATTATGATTTCATTAAGATATAAACAAATTACAGGGTACTCACAAAAGTCTGTTCTCATGCTCTCTGCTGCTGAACGCATGCAGCTACAATGGTAAAAGCTGTATGTAAGTATCGATGTTGAAACTTCTGTCCGTCAGCTGCAATGCATATTTTGCTCTTAGTTTGAACTTTACGCTGCACAATTTTCAGCGCAGCGAGTGACACGTATTCACTGTAAAGTTCAATATATATGCTTAACAGAATTTTCGGTTACGAATACAGCGTATCTGTTCTTTACATTTCTAAAGACTTTTTAATTTAACGTATGTTCGTTCAATAGATAGTTTTTTGCTCATATCCGATAAAGGCAAGAAAAGTGACACAACTTAAAAATGCAGCATTTGAGAAAAATCAACTTACAAATAACTTGACTAGAATAAAACTGCCACAACTGTCTCTCGAGTGGATAACTTTCTAGATTGAGGTGTAACTTTTTTGTTCACATTGGGTGCATGTCATGTATTTTTCAGTGACATAAACCATTTTTTGAGTAATGTCACTATTCTTGGAAGTTGTGATTTGTGAAACTTCCGTCAAACGTCTTCTGATGCTCTGCTATATAAATAAGTTTTCACTGAAAAGAGAAAAATAAAATCTTTTTGTAAAAAAATAGAACCGACTCCAAAAAGGAACTACTATTCAAACAACTAAAAATGAAAGAAAATTGGCAGAAAATGGAACTGTAAATTGCGCCTAAAAGTATAAAATAATTTCCTTCGCCAAACAACCTATAACACTACAATTAATCATAACTTTTGAAGTCGGCGCAAAATTAAATAAAATTTAATTAGTTTTTAAAGGTTTGGTTTTAGATCGGTAGCACCAAATGCTGTTGTCTCGAATGATCCATTTTCATGTTTCTTTTATTATTTTATCACTATATACAATTGGCGCATTAGTAGCATCTACATAGAACAGTGAACATTCTTTACAATGCGGTATTTATGTTTCTACGAAGTTAGAGTTTCCTTTGCAAATTTGGTATAACTTTGATAATTATCATCTTTGGTGGCTTTTGGATTTGGCGATCAAAACTTAATGCAAAAATATACACGCAAGATGTATATTTTCATAATATATATAGTACGATGTATTGTTTCATAATCTTGATTACTCTCTTAATATACCTTATCAAAACAATCATGATAACCCGAAGAAATTAAATATGTTTGCCAGATAATTTTGCAATTTTTCTTTCACCAAGGACGTCAGATACCAGCATCTTCGCCAGCTTTTGCTGCTTACGAAATCTTATTTGTTTTCTTGAATCAAAATAGTTTTCGGCTGCGTTTTGCAGGTGACAATGTGAGATGTGTATATTGAATAGGATTTGATTTTTGTATTGAATAAAGTTATAAATTTTTATTTAATTTTGCGCTGACTTCAAAAGTTATGATTAATTGTAGTGTTATAGGTTGTTTGGCGAAGGAAATTATTTTATACTTTTAGGCGCAATTTTTTTTTTTTTTTTTTTTAGTTGTTTGAATAGTAGTTGCTTTTTGGAGTCGGTTCTATTTTAAAAAAAAAAATATTTTATTTTTCTCTTTTCAGGGAAAATTTATTCATATAGCAGAACATCAAAAGACGTTCGACGGCAGCTTCACGAATCACAACTTCCATGAAAATTGACATAACTCAAAAAATGGTTTATGTCACTGAAAAATACATGAAATGAAATGCACATAATGTGAACAAAAAAGTTACATCTCCATATAGAAAGTTATCCACTTCTGAAACAGCTGTGCCAGTTTTATTCTAGTCAAGTTATATTTAAGTTGATTTTTCTCAAATGCTGCATTTATAAGTTGTGTCACTTTTCTTGTCTTTATCAGATATGAGCAAAAAACTATCAATTGAATGAACATACGTTAAGTTAAAAAGTCTTTAGAAATGTAAAGAACGGATACGCTGTATTTGTAACCAAAAATTCTGTTAGGCATATATATTAAACTTTACAGTGAATATGTGTCACCCACTGCGCTGGAAATTGCGCAGCGTAAAGTTCAAACAAAGAGCAAACTATGCATTGCAGCTGACGGACAGAAGTTTCAACATTGATACTTACATACTGCTTTTACCAGTGTAACTGCATGCGTTCAGCAGTTAGAATGAGTACAGACTTTTTTGAGTATCCTGTAATTTCTTTATATAACTTGATGAAATTATAATGAAACCAATTTCAGGCCAAAATCATTACAACAAAAAAAGTATTAAAATTAAATCATCTCTTACGAAGTTAAAAGCTAACAAATTTCAACAACGACAACAATGAGAAACATGGTTTGTGATGAGAACCTCTTTCTTTATGAAGTCGGTTTAAAACGTCTATGCGTTGATCAATGTGACCGCTTACAATAACCATACATAAAATTTTAGATAGTATAAATGTCACCCGCTGCGCTATAACATATGCAATGTCGTTCAAGTGTACACAAAATAGGAAATTTTGATTAAAAAAAACAAATAAGATTTCGTAAGCAGCAAAAGTTGGCGAAGATGCTGGTATCTGACGTCCTTGGTGAAAGAAAAATAGCAAAATTATCTGGCAAGCATATTTAATTTTTTTGGAATATCATGATTATTTTGATAAGGTATATCAAGAGAGTAATCAAGAATATGAAACAACACATCGTACAATATATATTATGAAAATATACATCCTGCGTGTATATTTTTGCCTTACGTTCTGAACGCCAAATCCAAAAGCCATCAAGGATGATAGTTATCAAAGTTATGCCAAATTTACAAAGGAAACTCTAACTTCGTAGAAACATAAATACCGCATTGTGAAGAATGTTCACTGTTCTATATAGATACTACTAATGGGCCAATTGTATACAGTGATAAAATAATAAAGGAAACATGAAAATGGATCATTTGAGACAACAGCATTTGTTGCTACCGATCTAAAGACAAACCTTTAAAAACTAATTAAATTTTATTTAATTTTGCGCCGACTTCAAAAGTTATGATTAATTGTAGTGTTATAGGTTGTTTGGCGAAGGAAATTATTTTATACTTTTAGGCGCAATTTACAGTTCCATTTTCTGCCAATTTTCTTTCATTTTTAGTTGTTTGAATAGTAGTTCCTTTTTGGAGTCGGTTCTATTTTTTTACAAAAAGATTTTATTTCTCTTAAATTTCTTTCTGATATTAGATTCGAAATTAGTGTCAAACTAAATAAAATAGAATTGGGATGTATCGTACAGGAACATAATCATATAATATTTTAGAATAGAAAGTGCCTTACTGACTCGAAAAGTTTGTTTTTCAATTATGTTACTTAAAATTATTTATAAAATCACAATGAAAAATTATTTATCTCTCGTGAAATAAATATTTATTTATGACTATAAAAGATTTTATGGAAATAATAAAGATAAATGCTTATATTCTTAAACCTCAAACAAACGATATATTTACTCACACATGTAAGACTTAACTTTTACTGATAAAATATTTGCTTGTATTAATATAATCTTGGATGAATAAGCAAAGCAAACAAATTCTTCTCCATAAGATTAATCTTTTTTTTTTTTTTTTTTTTTTTCGGTTAGCTCGTAAAAGATTAAACAGTGCTTGCTCGAGCAATAAACATATATTTGTATTTGTCTTGTTTAGTTCGGAATGAATTAATCTCTAAATTATACATTACTCTAGACTTCTAGGGAGAAATTTCATGAATAATTAATTCGTATTCTGCCTGCATAATTAACATTAATGCGATTTTGTTGTTTTAAAGACACGAATATACTAAATAAATCTCACATTTTTTTTTCTTTGTGTGTGTATATGTAAACGTTATTTGTGCTTAATGCGTTAATAGAACTATTCAAGTAGTCTGGAGAATGTCAAAAAATAAAATTAGGTTTTATTATTTTAACACACTTCTAAAAGTTATTAATCTTATCACAAAATTTTGTGAATGGGTTTCAAAAAATATTTTTCTAGCATATTTTTTTGAGGAATGGATATAAAGGGTGATTTCGAGGTCATGGGATAAACTTTGATGGGAGGTAGAGAAAATCACAAGGATTCAGAATTGCATAGGAACTCATGTCACCAAACGTTATTTTAACCCTTTAAGAACCGAATGATTTTGTGTAGATATGGGCGTGGCTCCCCAAAGTTGCATATAAAAAAAAGAGTTTTTTTACATGCTAATGTTTTCATAAATAAATAAATTCTGTTTTTATCGATGTACTTTATCGGAGTGATTGTAATAATACGAACATTGTGTATGAATATGCGTAATAATGAAGCATGCAAGATTTTAAAATTGCACAGTAGGCGGGGTTAGTAGTACACAGCAGCCTAAAACATTCAGGCTCTTAAAGGGTTAAAATGACGTTTGGGGACATGAGTTTATGTGCAATTCTGAATCCTTGTGATGCTCTCTACTTCCCCTCAAAGTTTGTCCCATGACTTCGGAATCACCCTTTATATATTTTTTCTTTGACGACATTCGGTATTTTTTAAACAAGAAAGAAACATCATGTTTTTTCGCAAAGATTATAAAACGCTTTCCCACTGTATAATAAGAAAGCACCACAGAACTGGCGTTTTAAAGTAATAAGTACAAAACTTTGAATAAACACCATAAAATGTGATAAACTCGTAACACTTATTTCTGGTCGAAAGAAAACACGACCCTTCGTCAGACGAACAAAGTATGCACGAGTGCTGCAATCAAAGCAGCAACGTACTAGTGCAGCACTCGTGCCTACTTAGTTACATATTCATCCTGATGAATATGTAACTAATTGAAATGCTTTACTATGTATATAAGAGAATGTTTTTATTTGTTTATTCTTTATAAAGGCTTTTTTAGCAGTTATATTGTGAAATATTTGAATTGGTTGTATTAAAAATGATACATTGTTGAGTATACATAATGTAATTAAAATTGAAATGCTTATATCTTCGTTATTTAATATGCTATCGTCACATAGATTCATCCATAAATTGAACTGGGTCTTTGTTAACATATCCGAAAGTTACAGTTCATTTCGTTCAATTAGCGATACAGTATGATCATAAACTTTATTGATTTTGCTCAATTTCTTACCGGCCCCCTAAATGTTGTCTTAAACCAATCTTCACTGAAAACATGAGGAAGACCTAGATCTTTAAATACCCAATGTTTGAAAACATTTCATCGAGAGATAAGTTTTTAAATTTTGAAAAAAAAAAAAAAAAAAAAAAAAAAAAACTTTTGAGCAGGAGTGTAGTTGGCGGGGGGGGGGGGGATAGTAATAAAATAAATCAATCATAACCAAATATTTTACAAGGAAATCATATTTTTAATGTGAAATATTCATAAAATCTGTGAAATATTCATACTTCTGCAATATAACCCTCCCCCTCCCCCCCACCTTTTTTTTTTTTTTTTTTTTTTTTTTAAAGCACAATATTTTTTTCCGGTTCAAAATTCTGTAATATGTATATTTTGCCGAACATCGAACGCAAGGCTATAATGCAAATTTCAAACAAATTATTTTGACAATAAAGAGAACAGTAGTGACATCTACAGTCAATTGCCTGAATTATATAGTTGCTATGTATGTGTAGTTTAAGGCGACCAAGTTTTCCTAAAGGAAAAGTGGGGACAAATTAGTTCAGTGTCTCTAATTTCAAAATAAGAAGTGGGGACAGAAGCAGTACTTATAAAAATTACATAATCATCAGTTTAAAATTATATTTTGCGACAAAAACTGCACTTAGAAAGCTGGTTCATTAGGGAGGAATAAAAACAAACTACCAAAAGTGGAGACAGTCCCCTTCAAATAGGGACGTTTGGTCGCCTTAATGTAGTTATTCTCAAATGCCGGTAGATAGGTGTCTATACCCATACCCGGATTTTGTGGAGGTGGAGAACATTTAAAATGTCTGTTCCACATACGGCACCAAGGGCTTTGTAGGGTTAATACAAATTATACCATATTTAGAATTTTGAGGCTCTGTTAATAATTCTATTATCATCGTATTACTGATAATTCTATTCATAGTATTAGTATCTTCATTCAGAAATATGGTGAATAAGATATACTAGCTTTAAGGTATTCTAAAGATATTTTTGGGATTGAGAACGCGCATAGACAGTCAAGTAGATGAACAAATCGAAATTAGTTAGAAATACTTTTGAACTTTATTAAAAAACATTGCTACCAAACTTTTCTGGAGTATCCGTCCGCACAGTTTACAAGATTGTTCAGTTTTATTATACAAGATTCTGTAATTTCAATGTAATGTGAGTTAGATAAGCACTAATATTATTATCAAAATGTTGTATATATTTTATGTGTTATAAGTTATGTATATATTGTTTATGTTACATACACTATATAAATGTAAGCTTGATTTAACATGTAAATGTATGAGATGTAGTTTGCAAACTATAATGTTTCGAAAAATCAAAAAATTCGATCTTGACTTCGGCTTTAATTCCATTGATTAAAGACCTATATTAAAATTGTTAAAGTTACATAAAAAAAGATACAGAATTCTATTTCAAAAACTCAAAAAGTAAAATTTTCATACAAGAGAATTTCCCTTTAATGAAATTTGTTGCATAAGTAATAAAACAATGTACAGTCAGCAAAATATCTCCTCCCTCCCCCCCCCCCCCAACTAATTTCTCCGCAAATCTTTGTATAAATATGCAACTGGTGCTGATCGGTTGGTAATAACATCAAGTTTATAATGGTACACTTAGATTTTGCTTAAGGGTTTGTCTACATATTAAAACTTACACCAATTTCATTTTTTCAAATAGCAACATCAATTTTTGACTGGATCAAATTAGCCCAAAAAATTGTATAGTTTATATATTTCACTCAAATTTTTATAGAGTTATAAGCTATCAAAGTCGGAGAATGCTAATGTTAAATGAATATTTGAGACATAAACTCATATCTTCCCGAAAAATCATTAAATTCAAATTTCATTTTTTCATGTGTTAGAATGATATGACCTAAACCTATTCCATACATATTTTTCTTTAAAAAGGTATTTTTAATTTTGAAAATTATTAATAAATTGATATTTTGAAAATTTAGGAATCATGAACTATACTATCTTTTTGCAGAATAGAACAGCCATCATCAAAAATAAGGGTTTTCAAATTTACAACTCATTACTCTCACTTCCTAAAGGACTTACAGCTCTAAAAGACTTAAAGCACTTACAGCTAAAGGGCCCCTAATCATAAACTTTTTTTTCTTTTTCCCGAAACGTCAGTGGAGGCCTCATGTGGTGACTCAAAAAGATTTTGAGTTCCGTATGTTTGTCTGTCTGTGTGTACGTCTCGCCAAAGCGACCGCAAAAATTACGCTATTGGCTTGCAGTTTGGTGCGCATGTTTATGAGCTATACGGAATTAGCTGTATAGTTTTGAATGTGTATTCTGATGATAGTTCATGTACAGGGACACATCAAAGTTTTCTTATCATTATAGTCCGGTTATAAAATCGAAGTCTGTGCGTTTTTTGAGGGGACCTTTTCTTAATGTTTGTAATTCGTTTTTGACATGATAAAAATTAAATTTAGCATGGGTGCCATTTTTGTAATTTGAGCGTTTAGCCACCATTTTAAAAAACGACGGCTAGTGTTAACAGTAAGAAAAAAGCAAAAATTTTACCTTTACTTGGACAACTTCCACATTTAAGGTGTTGTTGAACAGATAATTAACGAATCTATATATTTCACAATGTTAAAGTCCTTTAATCTGAAAATTT
This sequence comes from Salticus scenicus, assembly GCA_963930645.1. Classification (NCBI taxonomy): domain Eukaryota; kingdom Metazoa; phylum Arthropoda; class Arachnida; order Araneae; family Salticidae; genus Salticus; species Salticus scenicus. Next base: position 311,833,258 of record OZ005649.1, read on the forward strand.
GATAGTAATTAAATTAAAAAATATGAAAATATAAATTTGGTTAACATTGGTTCTATCACTTTATCTGTAATATGTTAGATCTTGCAGAATAAGCCCTACATATTAATATAAGTAATGTTTTTTAAAAGGTAAAAAATATTTATTTTATTCCCTAAGCATATGTGAAAGAGCATAATCATCTTTATACATCTCATATCGTAAAACACTCAAGTACCAAACACTTCATCCTCATCCGTGTCTTCTGTAGCTGAGTCTTACACTGTGGAATGGACATTTTTTTCTTCTGTTTCCCCATCTGATTCCTTTTCAAGTCTTTTTTGGCCTGAAGCTACTGTATTCTAACTGAGAGAGAGGGTACTCTGTGTGTGACTGGTTGCACTCCAGTTTGTCTTCTCTTCCACTCAAATCTTGTTGAAAGCAGATATTTTGCTAACTTCGCATTCTCGTATTCGTAAGTCTACAAGGGGCTTCGAAGACAATATTGTCTAAATGAATCTTTATCAGGAGGCACCCTAGCTGTATCATACTGACGCATCTGGTGCCATTTACGTGCTCGACCTTCACACAGTCGTTCACTCACTGGGTCATTATAGATTATTCTAATAGTTAAAAATTCCAATTGAACGAACAGTTCATCGGATAATTTCTCTTTAACTGCAAGATGATGCATTGTTTGCAGGAGTATCATATTATTTTGCTGAAGAGGACGTTTCACAGTTGACCCTTTCCTCAAGTCAAAAAACCCTTATATTGTATCACAACCTGTAAATGTATACACTCCAAGTGCAGAACTTACTATCTTTTGCTCTGAGAACAAAACGACCAGTACTGATAGAATTTTGCACCTTTTTCCGATTTTTTCCTGTACATATACATGTCTGTTTCAGCCAGGTGACTGATGTACTATGAAGCAATAATCCATACATCAGTATCTTCAAAATAAAAAATAATTGGTTCAGAAACAAGTAATTGAGCTTCAAGGAAAAACACTCTGCTATCTGCTTCACATGACCTTGGTACTTTAAATCGGAGATCATATTCACCAGATGTAAGATTTATTTCACAGGAGATCTATGATGTAATACCAATCAAAATTGTGTTCATATGATTGTCATCTACTCTCATCTCTGCACAAATACTCTTCAATGTATTTATAGACAGCTTGATCAGCAACAATTTGAATTAGGAACATTTTCTTATGTTCTGCTACTATTAACCAATCCAACATGTCTTTAGCAAATTTTTACTTGGTGATTTTGGGTAAGATTTGACATTATAAGTTTTCCATCTTTTAATCTTGCCTAACCCTTTAACGTTCACTAATTATTTTAAGAATTACTAAACTAATTTTTAAAATGGCTTTTAGACACATAGCTGCTCATAAATATTTAAAAAATTAACATTGTTCCTTTTCGAGAAATGTTTGGTTCGAAACATCTATAAGTTAACCTTATTAAATTCAAATAATATTAAATTTAATAAATAAAACATTTTGTAAGTAAACATTATCAACTATAAAAACTCGTAGAAGTTGTTTCAGGTGAAAATAATAGTTCAGCTCTTCATTAAATGAAAAAATCTAGACATGAGTGCATCATCAAACCAGCATTTCGCACTCGGCACACTAAGAAACTTCAAGTGACTTATGCATTTAGCTTCCTTTGAAGCATTATTTGTTAAATTTTGGAATAATGCTGCTATCTACCGAACAGAAAAGGAACAAAAATTTAAAACCTGATTAAAACAAGGGGGAAATTTTTAAAAACTGCTGCATAAAAATTGTTAAATTATGTCAAATGTTTGGTTTCGCTGTGAAACCAATGAACGATAAAGGGTTAAAAGATTGCAATGATAACCAGTGTACGAGGGTACATTTCCAGCCACTTTAATCATTCCATGTAGCGAGTGACAATTAATCTGTGCACTACTGGTATTTGCTCCCTGGATTTCCGATCTCTGCTTTTGGCTCACTGTGTCTGCCATCTTAGCTACAGATTTAACCAATAACAGGACAGGCTAGAGTCCTTTTAACTTCTCACACAGCCATTTATATCCATTAGACATCAAAATTACATCCAATGATCCATAAAAGACACAAAATATTTTAAGAATGTCCGCATTAAAAGTCCTGGATATTTTGTACTAATTATATATCTATTAGATGTTTAAATGTAGACGAAATTTAGACGCGTCTTTTTCAATATCTAGTAGATGTAGCATGTTAGATAAACAAGATTTAGATATTTTCAGTATTTGTTAGGTCTAAAAAGTCCAATTATTGGATATGCAGCAGACATCTAATGGATGTAAAAATGACTGACATTTGTCGATCTAATAGATATCTGTAGGATGTTTATAGAAGTTTAATGGATCATTTTTAAACTTTTATAGATGTCTTATGGATGTAAGTGGCCGTCTGGGTTCAGGCGTCGGTACTACTTATTTTGTATCATTGGCACTTAATTCAATTCGAAAAGATTCTAGTTGAGCCATTGTGATGTTTGTATAATGACTCGTATAACGAGCCTGTTAATCTGTTTTCACAAAAATCGTCATTATCGATCACGATTGTCTTATTGTGTTCTTTAATGCTAATACTGATAACTCATCGAGTACGTCGTTATACGAAATAGCAATTCTAAAACGTTTTAAGGATATCAATAAGTTCCTTGATAGTAGTGAAGTTTTGTACCGACATTGATAGGCTTACTTGTAATGGGTGGCGCTTTTCTGTGATTAAGTGCATGACACTTCGTGAAAAGAAACATACTGCTGTTTGAAAATGCTATTTAATCACTGCATGGTTGTCTTCAGTTTACAATGGGGATCTACTTGAAACGCTATTAAATTGCGAATGTCATTAGGTATACAATCGCTTTGCAGTTCTTGAACCTGACAAAGACTTGGCAATTGCGGCGCTTTCTTATGTTTGCTGTGAAGTATTTTCAAAATATTTTGAATTAAATTTAAAGTGTTTGTACCCCAATTATTTAGGGCACTTTCCAAATACGCCCTCATACTTAGGGAGAAATAGTATGTATGACTCGTTTCGTCAAAATCCCGATTGAAATCCAATATCCTTCTCAAAGTGTGTTTCTAGCTTTTGGCGAAATGATCTAAGGGGTAATTATCAACGTAAGTGGCTCTGATTTCTTCGTTGTTTATAATCATATGTCTTTGGATTTGCTCATATTCATAGAGCAAGTCCCTAAGCATAAATACTTCTTCACGGACATTCAAGTACTTAACAATATACTCACACAGTTTATTGAATGCTTCAGTCTGTTTTTCAGCTACCCAATTCAGTCGCTGCCGTCGTTATTATTATTTTATTTTTTATTTTATTATTATTATTATTATTTTGGCATCACTAGCGGCATCGTTGTATACTGATCTGCAATATATTTTCTATCCGTCTTATGATATTGAATGTCCAACTCAGCTGCTTTTAGGACCTCTCTGCCACTTTCACAGAAAATAACTAGAGCTTACAGTCTATTCTTTCTTTGTTCATCTTCAACGTGGTTAACAGCCTTAAAAAGAGTTTTCGAAACATCTAAAGTTCTTAGTCTATGAAATTTCACAGGTTTTTTTTTCCTAAGTTTATTTCTAACTGTTTTCATCTTGCATTGGTTCATTACAAACAACGACGACTGAGTATGACCTGTATGTTTACTACGTAGGCATGTCGTATTCACCTGGTGATTAGAATGTTCAATACATTTTCATCGTTTGCTCCATGAACAAATCTTTTATGCAATTCTTGTGCTCGTACCAGTTTCTGGCGAACAATTTCAAACTTGCAAAATTTGTGAACTTTCTTAGGAACAGTGTCATCTTTTAATCCTATTCCAATGAAAAAAAGTCGGTGTTGCCATTTGAAATTTTCTTACTGTAACCGTAACTGTTAGAGTTTAACTGTTATTTTTTATGTTATTCTTGAGCGCATACTTTAAAATACCTTCCACCAGAATTTTATTCAGTTACTGTGAACGGTATGATAGCTATGGTCTCATATATCGGGTAGTTTTTTTTATTTTACTTATATTTTTTTTACAATGACCATGGTGAATTGTTTCTGTGAGTATATTTAAACTTCAGTTAGTTTTGTATCTACTGATAACTGATTTCTATTTACGTTTTCTTAAGAGAAAAATTTTAAGATTTGTAGTGAAAAAAGTGATTTTTGTCAGGCATGGTAATACTTGATCTAGTAAGATTTGATAACACACAAAAGTTTGAAGTTACTAGATTTTCTGAATTCCAAAAACTTGCTGTACAGTGTTGATCAGATTATTGGAGATTTTTTTTATTTATTTATTTATTTATTTATTTTTTTATTTATTGTTTATATTTTTACAAAAAGACACAAATTTTTAACAAAATTATTTATTTTGACTTTACTAATTGTCGTTATCTTGTACAAAAACTAAAAAAAAAAAAAAAAAAAAAAAATATGGCTGTGGCTATTGCTACGGCATCCGTAACAATATTATTGTTACGGCAGTCTGACTGCGCTTGCGCAGTGAGACTGCCGGAGAATTTTTAAGAATGATTCTTTATTTGAATGATTCTTGTATCCGGCAGTCTATTTGTTTACTTTTTTCAGCCATGTTTTTTCTTCGATAGCCCAGAATAATGCTACCTGTGTTTGTCGCATTAATAATCTTGTGGACCATATTGATCCTTGTACAAATAAAAAAGCAATGAACGGTTATTGTTAATATTTAAATCTTTATCAAATACATTTTTATGAAATTTATCGAGTGTCAGTTAAAGACGATGAAAAAAATTGCATTTAAGATTAACATTACTTTTTTAATAAATTGTCTTTAGAAAGCTGTACATATTTTACTTATGTGCCGATGTGTATTTTAAATTATCTTTTTTTATACATGTAATTAAAATTAGAATTTACTGTCAGTTTTTTTTCCCCTCAGGTACAATTTCCGTAATTACTTTCTGTTCAATTAAAATTAGTTTTAAGTTTATACTCACTTTGTCTTTCTGTCTCGTTACATAGTTTATCATGTCTTGATTACTAGGTATTAAAACTTTATATTTTACCCGTATTGAAAACCAAAACTACCGTAACGGATCGTAAATCTTTATCAACATTAAATCTACAAAAATATAATAAATTATTCTGCTGTCAAATGTGTACTTCATTAATACCTATAAATTAGTAAGCTTTTCACATTCTTTTCTTTTTCAAGTTTGCAAACACAATCATATATGCTTATGTGTGCAAGCATTATTATTGAAAAGTTTTAAATCATTACAAAATTGATATTTATTAATAATTTAGATGATTTTAATGTTATACACACTATTAAAAATATATTTTTAATGAGCTATTGTTTAGTCTTCAGTAACATTAATAACTTAAATCTGTTGTGTCATATTCTTAATAAAAGAAAAATAGTTTTTGTATACTTCTCTTTTTCATCATCCCCATGGGATTACTAAAAATTTTCATAATAGCTTTATCATATTAGTACTAGTACCTTGACAGTACATTTTTTTATAACAGCCCTATATTATCGTTATGAAAAAAGTACCCCCCCCCCCCTTTTTTTTATTTAGTAAGCCTAAATTATATAATTTTTTTTACCACGTAAAATCATTTATTTCTGCCAAAATAATTATTATGTATATATATTTTAAATATTAAATACGTGAGGTGAAAATATTCTTGGATAACAGGAATATCCTTATGAAACTAACATTTAGAAAATAAGTGAGAATATCCTTTTCTCTTTTAGATAAAATGAAAAACACGTTTAAACCTTGCATGTGAAATATAACTCATTCATTGTTCTCAAAAAGCGTATATTTAGCTTTACTCCCCATATTCCTTTTTCTTTGTAGGAAGAGGGGATATTTTCAATGAAATACAGTTTTAAGATATTTTATTCAAACAAAAAAGTACTTAAGCTTTTTATTTTCATTTTATTTGCTCAGTAACAGGAACATTTAAAACTCATAAACGTTTATTAAATGTTTTAGGAAAATCAGAATATAAAAGATTAAAGATATTAGGTTTAGAAAGCAAGCTTAAAAGCTATCAAGCAAAAAACTTTGAATAAAACACTATAAATTGTGCATCATCGCTTTGTTTGCGGCACTCGTGCCAACTTAATTGTTTTGGATTTTTTGCAGTTTATAGTGTTTATTCAGTTTTTCACTTATTACTTTTCAACAGTTCTCTAGTGTATTTTTTATTATTTTAAGATAGCTAATGAAAAGTATTAAAAAAAAGAGAAAATTCAAATTTTATTAAGAATAAGCTGTTTATTAAAAGCTAGTTTATTTTTTTTAATATTGATTTTAGCGACAGATTTTGGCTTAGGCCCTTGCCTAGGGGCGCCTAAGTTTTAAAGATAATTAAAATTTGAACAGTAGTGGCAGTTAAATTTGAAGGACAACCAGTATTTAATAGGAATGAGAAACATTTTTAATTAATTGTTTTTATTTTTTGCCAATTATAAAACACTTTATCAATCCCTGTTTAACACGTTACAGATTTTTAGATAGTGGTTTGAAATATACGAATAGATAGTGTTATTGAAAATTGATTTTTTCAACTGAGTGAAAATAATGCCCGAATCTTTGACTTACACGGTCTAAGATCTTTGACCATGTAAGTCAAAGATCTGGGGTTCAACTCCTGGTCCTGCAATTATTTTCACTGAGCTGGAAAAATGAATTTTCTCTATATATGATTTTCTTCCCAATCTGTTGATTGTGTGATATTAATATAAAAAGATAGTGTTATATTTGAACGGTTGATCCTCTGGACTAAGCAGCGGCAATATGTAGCTAGGGATGCTGCTGTTTTCTTATGGCAATTAAACGTCCAGCAATGGATTATGCTTAGATCCAGGTAGAGTGTGACAATTTTTTTTAAGCTTATTAAATTCTTAAAAATGATTTAATTTTGAACACAAATCCAAACATTAAGAGCAATCGAATAGATTTTCAGTCGATAATACAAATTTCAAAGCATGATCTGCTCTCTCTGTCATGAGTCAAACATGTTATGATTTGATGAGAGAAATTATTTTCTGAAAATAATTAAGTATGCAATGATTTAAATATAAAATATCGAACAAGAAGCTGTAAAGAAACTATTTTTAAACAAATTAACCTACACTGTAAAAAAAATAACTATTACCAGCTGCAAGAAACTCTCTCTGATTGGAGAAAATAATTATTTTCTCCAATCAGAGAGAGTTTCTTGCAGCTGGTAATAGTTATTTTTTTACAGTGTATCTACTTATGAATCAAAATAAATTCTATTTTGATTAATAAAAATATAAAAAGAAAGTTAGTCAGTTCTTAAGTGATTAAATAAAAAATTAAATTCTGCTTATTAACATTTTTTGTAGGAGAAACCAAATAAAGTAATTGATTTTTTTCATGATCAGATATGATTATTTATTTTTTACTTATGTAATGATTATTATATAAAGATTGCTTAGAGATTGATATATCTAAGAAAAATATTTCTCCCTTAGCTGTATCATATTTATTGCTATTATTACTATTACAAATGCATAATATACTTCAAAACATGGGAGGGGGACGGTGCCATATCGAAATGGGTGTAGGGTACAATCTAACTCAAATCCGCCGCCTCTCATTGTATTTTTATTTATTGCTGCAATCATATTGTAAATAAGCTGCTATTGTTAGTATAAATATCAACAAATGCAGGGGTGAAACTTTTCAGGGGCTGCCCCTGAATTCAGGGTTTTTAAAATTTTTGCTGCTTCTGAATTTTATGTTAAATTATTTTATTTTTATAGAAATTTGTCATTTTGATTGTTTGCCTTAAAATGCATTAAGAACCCTTTAAATATTATTTATTACAGGTAGATATATAATATACCATTATTAAATCCCCCCCCCCTCCCCATCTGCATGCAAATAGCAGATTTCAGGGTTTTTGCATATTAGGTAGTTTTACCCCTACAAATGTCCATTTTGACACACCCCCCCCCTTCAACCTTTCAGCAGAAAATAAAAACTGATATATAAATTGATCTCAAACATCTAAAATATTTTTTTTTTAACAAAAGCAAATGATGGCATGTTAATAATCAATCATTCAAAAAATAAAAATGTGTAACTTAATTTTTTTCTTTTTTTTTTTAAATCTTAGGACTCTAAAAAAAAAATGTGAAAATGATAATATGTAAACATACTTTATAATTCGGACGTCAAAATGTACATTTATGTGTATCAAACATTGCGTACATTAAAATGTACAGGTACAATGTACATTAAAACTAATCACGGATGCATAAAGTATTCAAATTGTATAAGAAAAAACTAATTTTCTGATGTTCATACTAGTAATTGATATTTATACTAACAAAGAAAATTTATTTATTAATTTAAACATCAATAAGTTAAGTAACGAATATTTAATGAAAAATAAAAAATGATTTATAAAGCACGGGAAAATTTGTTTCCATAATTATACATTACTTAATGTATTTTTTTAAATTCCGTTTTCACATTCAGAAAAAATCACAAACAATAAATTAGTACTTGTTTTGCAAAAATTTATTTTTTAAACTTTTAACATTTTATTTTGCAGTTAAAAAATGCAAATGATATACTTGGTTACTTTTTTATATTTAAACTCAAAATATTAAAAGAACCAACAGTTGAGATTTAACAGTTGAAAAATTTCTAAATGTCAAAACAAAATTATAATCAATAATTCTGGAAACAAATTTCAAAGGTTAGGTATTAACTCCTCTTAAGTATTAACCACTTCGCAGGCTGCAGTAATTTGTAGACGGCAGCTATAGTGTGCCTCTGACTAGTTGGTCAAGTGGTTAAATGAAGCTTATTTTATTTTAACATGCAAGCTTTAATATTGTCTTTCTACTAATTTATATTAATAAAATCAGACTTTTGTTTGTAAATTTCAGAATAAAAAAATTTGCAATTGTTGTGTCCGTAACTTTATTTTTGTCCAAGTATCACGCGAGAACGGCTAAACTGAATTGCAGGAGACTTTGCAGGAATTTAGGTCTTAAAGCAACTTAAAATTATATATATCAACTTTTACAACATTTTCTCCCCTTCCAAGGGGGCAGGAGGCAAAAACATGTTTGTAAGCATAACTCAGCTCCAAATTACTTCACAATGAGGAGATTGCACATGGAGAGACTAGATTTGAGGACAAAAAGGAAAAAAACCTTCTATGATTTTTGATTTTTTAGGGGAGGGGTAAGGAGAAAATAAATTTTTGGTGGAAAATTTCACAAATTCCCAATTTTTGAGCAGAACTCTACCAAAAATGGTTAACAAAGATGTTGAAAAGAGCCATGTAATTTCCAAATACCCATTTTTGTTTTTTGTAGTTTTTTAGGGATTCGATTTGTGCACAATGCTAGTGCTTTAGTGCTGAATTTGTCTTGGAAAAACTGTAGGAGCTGAAGTCAAGAATTTCAGTGGGTGGATTATTTATATGTATCTGACATCTATAGTAATGGTATTTTATGACCTCCCCCCCTCCTTTCTCCCTGGAGAGCAGGAGGCAAAAACACGTCTGTAATTGTAAGCATAAGTCAATTTCACATTACTTCACGGTGAAGTAATTGCACATGTGGAGAGTATTGAGTATAGAGTCCTGCATCGGGTTGGGTAACCCAATTTTACCTGAACTTGACCCGACCCATGGGTCGGGTTGACAAATTTTTTTCTCTTGCGGGTCAGGTTTAGCTTTCTATGAGTCAAGTCGACTTGAGAACAACCTTTCAAAAAAAATTTTACAGTTGAAAGCATAAATTTGTAGACATAATTATAGTTTCTTTAACTGATTTTAGACATGTGTTGGAGCTCCATATTCCTATACACAGATATCCACCCGAAAAAAAAAAAAATCCATATAAGCATGAGAAAAAAATATTCGTATATGTTTTCTTTTCTTAAACAAATTTAAAACTGATCATATGTAGAAATTGTATGAAAATTTTAAAGTACTGTATAAATTTTTATTGACTATTGTTAATATATATATATAAGAAATACAACATAACCTCACTTTTATGTTTTGGAAATTTAAGTTATTTCTCAATTTACATTTTTTTTTTTAAAGATATCTTTATTTTCAATGAATTTTAATCCCCGCTTGTATGTAAACAAAATTTTGAATTTTCTTCCATTTACATTTGTAAATACAGCAAATATAAAGGGAATACTTGTCGTGATTTAATTAAAAAAAGTAATGTAAAATAAACACATAAAGGAAACGAATACCATCAAGGCAGATTATATTCTTTATTGTCTTCTCTAGAACGAATAAATAATGCACCAGAAAACTGAAACGAGAAGCTAAGTTGCTGATTATGCGAATTTAAAATGATCAGTGATCCTTAAAAAGCAGATGTTTAACTGCGAATCACATACATGCTACACAAATTATTATAGTAAAGTAAACATCTACATCGGACAAAAGCAATAAAGAATAATACATCTTTATTTTTTTATCCAGACTATAAGTAATAAATAATAAATTCTGAACATTTAAATTGAAGTGCATTTTTTATTTTCTTCTATATTCAATAGAAGAAAGTGTTGGATTCATAAAAAATTTCGACGGATTTACATGTTTTGAGAGGTCTAGAACACGATTTTACCATTTATAGAAAATATCTGTCCGTGTGCGTGTGTGACAAAAAGTTTGTGACGACTGTATCTCCGGAACCTACTGTTCAGAATTATATATGAATTTATATGTAAAGGTACCTTGACCAAAGTTAGTGCCTATCAATTTTTGTCAACTGATCAACAGGTGGCGCTGCTATACAGCAATTTCTGAGATTTAAGAGAAGGCTATATCTCAGGTTCTATTGAGTATAATCAAACAAAGCTTGATATGTAAAAAGGCTATTACGAGACATTATGATGATTCAATTTGAATTCTTATTGGCCAACAGGTGGCGCTGCTGCACAGCGATTTCAGCAGTTTAGGCGAAGGCTATATATCAGGAACTACTGCATAAAATTGCATATAAATTTATATGTAGATGAACCTTGACCTAAATTAGTATCTCAACTATTGGTGTCAACCGCTCAACAGGTGGTGCTGCTATACAGCAATATTTGCAATTTAATGGGAGGCTATATCTCAGGTTCTATTGTGTATAATCAAACAAAACTTGATATGTGAGAAAGCCATAAGGAGACATTATGTTGAATCAATCTGTATGCTAATCGGCTAATAGGTGGAGCTGCTATGCTGCAATATCCCTCGATAATGGGAAGGCTATATCTCAACTTCTATGGCATATAACTCTACGAAACCTGATATGTGAGATAACCATTATAAAAACGTACTTTTTAAGATGCTATTTATAGGCAATAAAACTGTCACTTTGGATATTTAGTGTTAGTTGTCTCTAAGATGAAAATCGTTTGCATTCATCCTGTTAGATAATCTTAAAAAATAATATTTTTAATAAATTATTTGCACTTAGTAAAATATAGGAAAGTATAGAAGAAAGTCTTGTGGTGGCCAAAACATACTAGTTTACTCTTGAATTTCACAACTCACATAAATGGTTAAAAATTATTATTGATCCTTTTTTCAGTTTTAAATTAAACAATTAAGTAACTACATTTCAAATTCTTTTTAAAATAATTTAGCAACTGTATGACAAGGAAAACTAAGCTTATTTTATAATTTAAAAAACTTTTGCATGATTTTTAGATGAAAAAGTAATTTTCATTTAGTTCTCGGGTTTCGGGTCAGGTGCGGGTTGATGAAAAATTTTTAGTCAGGTTCAGGTCGGTTTTCGGGTTGATGAAATTTTTTTTGTCGGGTTCGGGTTGATATAAAATTCATCTGTCGGGTGCGCAGGACTCTAATTGAGTACAAGAAAGCATTTTCTGTGATTTTGAAATTTTCAATTTTTAAGAGAGGTAGGGGGGAATTTTTGAGTAGAGTTTTACAAAAAAGTGGTACATATTCTAAAGAAAATGCATGGCTGTTTTCAGTATATATCTCCAAAAACCCATTCATATTTTTGTGACTTTCGATTTTGAGAGTTGTGTTGCAAGGGGGCAAATTTGTGACCCCCCCTCCCCTTTCAGCACTACATTTGTCTTGGGAAATCTAGGTAAGTTGCAGTCATGTATTTTAATGCATAAATAGTTTATATGTATCCAATACCTATTGTAATGAGATTTCCCTCCTTGGGTTCAAGGGGGGGGGGGGAAGAAAAAAAAAGTTTCCAAGTGTAACTTTGCTCCAAATTATCTCAGTCAGAGTAATTTTAATGTGTGGGTTGGTTATGCATACCCAACATGCACTATAATAGGATTTTGTGAAATTTCCCCTCTTCCCCCTTTTAAAGGTTGGAAAGAAATACATTTTCAAGACTAACTCTGTTCCAAATTATCTTAGGAAAGTGATTTTTTGATGTTGATTGGTTATGCATACCCAATACACACACCACAAAGAGATTTTGTGAAACTACTTTCTACCTCCTCCCATAGGAAGAGGGGGGGGGGAGTAAAAAGAAAGTTTTCAAGGTTAAATCTGCTTCAAATTATTGTAGAACAGTAATTGTTTATGTGTGGGTCAGTTATATGTATCCAATATGTAGTATAAAAAGATTTTCCAAAATTCTCCCCTTTTTCCACACTTTAGGATCAGGGCGTGTGCAAAGACACGTTTTTAGCATAACTCTGCTCCAAATTATCCGAGGAAAGAGACTTTTTGATGCATCAATTGGTATGTGTATGCAACACACACTCTAAAGGGGTTGGGTTTCGCGAAATTCCCCCACCCCCCAACACACACACATACTACCACCGTCCGTTGGGGTAGGCTCAGCAAAAAACACAGTTTCAAGTTTGAATATGCTTCAAATTTTCATGGAATGGCGAATTTTGGCATATGAGTCAGAGATGCTGTTTATGTGCTGTAGTGCGTAAATTACGTGAAAAATTTATTGTGGCGGGTACCAGCGGACACGTAATGTTCATTCTTGAAAAGAATAATAAATAAATAAACGAAGAAAGAAAAAAATAAATTTTAATATATATTTCTTGTTTAAAACTAATATTTTCTTTATATTTTTAAAGCATTCTGCTCTGAAGAAGGAAAAAAGATCTTTTCTTCTTTTCCTCCTACATAATATTAGTTTTAAGACAATTTCAAAAAGAGCTGGTTAAAAATTCCTAAAAATCTGTTTTTCATTTACAATAAAAAAAAAAATTATATCTGTAATGTATAAATTCATTCATGTGGGGACCCATTTTTTGAGAAATTGACCCAGATTTTTTAAACTCATGGGTCCCAAGATTTCGAAAGACTAGTGGCATCACTGTGAGTATTGAATAAGAATATGCAATATTCTCTCTGATTCGATTTATTGAAAATTCTGATTTTCCCGCCAGTGGTGGATCGAGAACTTAACTTTTTGGGGAGGGGGGCTAAGATTTGTCAAGATGTTATTCCAGATCAATGAAAATTTTACAATTGTAATATTCAAATGTGAAATGAATGCCAGTATTTTTTTTTTTTTGGGGGGGGGGGCTGCTTCCCCCCCTTAGATCCGCCACTGTTTCCCGCTGTGGACAGGGGAGTAAATCAGTGCCGAAGGCAGTGGGAACCTGAACTCTTCATGCTGCAAGCGAGAAAATCTCTACTGAATGCGGCATAAACTTTAACTTAGGTTTCAACTGATTTTAGTATTTTTATTTTTGAGATTTTATAATAATGATATGGAATTTTGAGAATTCGTTTAAATAGTGAAGCAGGCAATAGTCCAGTGAAGCAGGCAAAGCCTGCTAGTAAGTTATATAGTTCTTCAGAATTATAAAAAGAAATTTGTGATTAATTAGCATGAAAGAAATTAGCACAATTATTTCAATTAAAAATATATACTGTATTAAATTAAAATTTATTTAAATATGCAGTCATACTTAATTTTTAAAGTTTTAGTTAATTATGGATGAATCTGCAGCTGCACAAACTGTTCATAAATTGGAATTTTGTAACAATTGATCTGTATTTTTTATTTATAATCTTGCTGGAGATGGAGATTACTGAAATATTCTACATAATATTCATACTAGAGATATACCAAATATTTGGCCATATTACTGATTATTCCATTTGGCCGAATCTGAAACTATTTGGCTAGATGAATATTCAGTTTGTCCAAATATCCAATTATTTGGTAAGCTATTCAATTAGCCAAATTTATAAAACTTCATTTATTACTTTCTTCTACATTTTAGTAGAAGAAAGTATTGTATTCGTAAAAATTTTTGACTTTGGGTTTTCAATAGATTTTGATTTACGCATTCTGAGAGGAGTAGAACACGATTTGACCAGTTTTAAAAAATGTGTCGATGTGTGATAAATTTTTGTGGCAATTGTATCTCAGGAACTACTGCATAGAATTTCATGCAAATTGGTATGTAGTTGCACCTTGACATAAATTAGTGTCTGTCAACTTTTGGTGAAAATAGTCTTAAAGGTGGCTTTGCCAACCCGCTTTTTCTAAGGTTTTAACATGGTGATATATCTCAAAATTTCGTGTAAATGTGTATAAAGATAATTATTTTTTAATAATTATGAAATTAAAAAGAATTGTTTATAACAGTGATAGTCAACTGAGGAAAGTTTTTTGTATATGTAGGAGCATTGCATCTGTCTCCTGTAAATTTTCATTATGTACCCAAAGAGCTTTAACTATGTCCTTTAAAACGAATGATTGAACTATATAGATCTGTGATAAAAGTTATTGATTTTTTTCATTAAAAGAAAGAAAAAAATGTATTTTTATAAAATGTTATTTGGAGAATAAAATTGATTTTCTTTGGATATTTGGCGTTACGACTTCTCTAGAAATGTAAATCATCTGCATTTATCATGGAAAATAATTTTAATAAATTATTTTTACTGAGAGAATTTGTTTACGAAAATATAGGGTACAACTTCAGTATACACCCACAGCTGAATTTGGCGATTTTTCTTTGGTGCTGTTTTGAACGATAACAATGTCGTTCTGGACTGTTTGCGATATAATATGGCAGCTTATATGTTGTTTATTTTAGATTTGTCATTTTATCATTTATGATTTAGCCATAATCACCAAATATTGTTGTGGGTGTATACTGAAGTTGTTCCAAATACAGAAGAAAGTCATATAGTGGCCACAACATGATAGTTTTTTTATTTTTTTTTATTCCATTTTCACATTCAGAAAACTATTAGTACTCATTTTACAAATTTGAGTTCAAAAATGCGAGTTTTCATTAAGTGCATTTTTCTCAATTATTAGCCATAAAATGAAATAGTACTAATTTAATGACTGCGAATTTTTTGAATGTGAAAATAGAATTTTAAAAAATACATTAAGTAATGAATAATTATGGAACCAAATTTTCCCATACAATAACTGTCAGTGAAATCAGGCATTATATGCTCGTACCATGCAAAAAACCCTGAAAACTGGTACTTGCATGCAGAATGAATGGCAAGACTTGTTAATGATATATAAAATGGCTATTATTAAAAATATTTATTTACACTAATCATAAATGATAATATGATATTTGCGAAGTTCTAAGAAAATTACAATGCAAATGAAATATTCAAAATGAAAAATTTCTATAAAAACAAAATAACATGAAATTCAGAGACACAACTGAAGCGAATCCTGCAGATAACATACTATTATTAAGTCTTCCTTCACTATTCATTCTGCATGCAAGTAGCAGTTTACAGTTTTTTGCTTTCAAAGCGGTTTTACACCCATCATGTAAATTAAAGCAAATATTTTAAATCTTCCACAGCAATATTAAAAAAGATTAATTACATTTATTATAACAATTAATATTTGAATAAGTACAAATTCTACTATGGTACAAAACAAATAAAAGATATGAGAAAAAACTAGTATGTTGCGGCCATTACAAAACTATGTTCATTTTCCTATAAGAATTCACACAATACAAATAATCTATAAAAAATTATGCAAACGATTTTCATCCCAGAGAAGTATAACGCAGAATATACAAAAAAAAAAAAGTAAATTTTATGTTTTGCAAAATAAATCGATTGTATTTTAAATTATCATAGATCGATGGTTCAATTATTTTCTGATCGAAATCCCGTTCCGAAATCATTATATGAGGGAAATAAATCTCCCACATTGATTTCAACATTTTTTCCCGAACACACTAGCTCAAAAAATAAATTAAAATGCCGCATTCAACAAAAAGCAAGGATAGTAAAGCGATCATTTAAAAAAATAATAAATATAAAAATGGCGTCGTGAATGTCAACATGTGTGCTACGAGATTGATTCACAAAAGAGTCGTTCTTAGTGGGAGCGATAAAGATTCATTGGTGACTGCCGTAACAATAATATTGTTCCGGCTGCCGTAGCAATAGACACTTCGAAAAAAAAATATATATATATATACAAAATAATAATTTATTATTTGTTATGTTCACTTTTAATTTTCAAGAGACTGCAATCGTTTTGGCATCCTTTCAAAGATTTTTTTGCAAAAAATTTCGAGTTCGTCGTCATGGTGTTAGCCTTTCTACTAGACTATGAACAATGTTTCCTTTAAAAATAAAATGTATATCTTAAAATTTATTACCAAATCACATTTAAGATAATTTAAATATTAATATCGCCATTATGGTTCATTATAATGAATGTACTGTTAAAATTCCCTCAAAAGTTTTTACTTGTTGTTTTAACAACAAACAAACGGGTAAACAATAGCAAAAATAGAATTTATAAAATAGCGCGAAAAAAATCCCCATTCTAAACAAAAACACAAATTATTCGCGACCTATTAATCAGTGAATGGTAGAAATGTTTTTCAAAGGAAACTTTTTAACAACTTTAGCATATCATATATCATTCTGAGAAAACAAAAGAAAAAAAATGTTCTGAAAACTTTCCCAACTAAATACTTTGATCTTTATTTACGAGAAGGACTCTGATTGAAACTATCCCATATATTAAGGGACCAGTGACAACTGAGTCATATTTTCCACTAGTGATGTTTGCCGGCAAGATAAAAAGTTTTTAAGATCGATTCATTTTTATAAAAGTTGGTGGAAGTTAATCTGCTTGATTTATTATTCTAAATTCATTCGCTTCATTTCCAGTTGCAATGAAAGAAAGAATTTTCATTAATTCGATTAAAGGATCATTTAAGGTTTTCGAATAAAAAAAAATAATCACTTCTAGAATTACATCACTCAGTTGGAAAAACGCTAATTATTACTTTTTTTCTAATTGCATGCGCTTATGACTTCGAATAAAAAATTTTATATTCTTTGGACTATATGTGATTTAGAGATATACATTTCGAAGAAAATCTTCAATTAATTCTGATTTCACCGGAAGAAGAAAAAAAAAAAAAAAAAAAAAAAACTTTTAATCAAGCTGTTATGATAACTCATGAAGCATATATTAATTTATCTTATCCCGTTCTATCATAATGAAGACAATATTGTAAATGCTAGAAAAAATATATAATGTATTATCGTAGTAAATATGCTAAAGTCAGAAAGAAATGCTATTTTTCCGAGGGTTTATTTCTACCAATTAAACATTAATCTGCGGAACATTAATTTCCCTCATAATCACAATTACATTTTTACAGTTACTTTAGCATATAGATATTTTCTTTTTCTGATATGAATGTAGATTATATAGTATCTTTGAATATTTGATACATCACTTCCCTTTACCTGTTTCACTTTTGAAATGGAATTAAAAGCGAATGAAATTCTCAATTTAAAATATAGATTTAAGAATTAACTTACACTTTTAATAATCTAAAAACAAATTAATTAATCCATAAGCAAAAATAAATATAAAAATGGTGTAAAGTAACTTATCAGTAAAAAATTCATATGGTAACTTACAATTTTTTTCTTGTAGGATTAGCTAATATGTTAACTTAATCTGCTAGAACTCGTTAATCGGCACACTAAACTAAGACAAAAGTCACGTGGTTTTTATTACTTTCTTTTATATGTATAAAGAGAAAGTGTTGGATCCATGAAAGTCTTCTAACTCCGGTTTTTGACGGATTTACACATTTTGAGATGTCCTGAGCAGGATTTGATTAATTTTAGAAAATGTCTGTCTGTGTGTATTTATCAAAAATTTTGTGGACGATGTATCTCACACGAATGAGTGAAAGAAACTTAACCAAACTCGGTATTTAGTTAGAGCGTGACCTAAACTAGTGCTGATTACATTTGGGAATGAATTGCTCAACAGGTGGCGTTGTCATCCATTTTTTTCACAATTTGTAATATAGCAGTATAGGAGACAAATTTTCATATAAATGTACATAATGAGGATTAGTTTTAACGATTTTTTTCACGATTTGTAATAGGAGCAGGAAAAAAAAAATGTATGCGTATAGGATTATCATTCCTCCCTGGGAAGGAAGTTTGTGTAAATTTTCAATATCGATATCTTTTAAAAGGATTCCTCAATACCTTTAAAACGAATAGTTGAACCTTAGTTATGTGACAATTTAAAAGAAAGTTATTGATATTTTTCACATTTTTAGCAACAACAACAACAAAAAGAAATCCTTTTTTCTGATATCGGTACCACAAAATTGACTTTTATTCGGCATTTGTTTCCCTTAGATAAAAACCATCTGCATTCATCATGGAAAATAATGTTAATGAATAATTTGTACTGCGTGAATTTGTATAAGCTGATATAGAAGAAAGTCTCTCATGGCAGAACAACGAACTAATATTTTTTTTATGTTCGCAATTCGGAAGTGGAAAATTTTGCATTTAAAAATTTTAAGACTGTTTATAGATTTTACAGATTCAAAAACAGTAGTGCAATCTTTTGACTGAAATCTGATATTTATTTTAAACTGTTGTAAACGAAATTTATAAACTATTTACAAAAGATTAATAACGTTTATTTGCATACCAATTTAATCAAGGCGTCTCACCTTACGGTTTAGAGCGGACCCGCCGTGATCCCAGGCGAGCCTAGGTCGGCCCGGGTGACGGGACCCCCGTGGCAAGGAGACCATCTAGCTCTCCAACGGCACGGGCCCGGAGAAGCCCTCGGGTAGGAAGAACCCAAAAGCCGCAAGCAAACTAGCTGCTCTCCGGCGGTAGTGCACGGCCGGGTCCTGGAAACTTACTTGAACCTAGGAACAAGGCCAGGGGTGAAGAGTAGGTTGCAGATACAAGCAGAACAACACCCAGCGCCTCGTGCCGCCGGGAACCGCACCAAAACATACAAACCTATTACTTTAGAGCGACGAGTGGTTGTAGCTTCCAACTGACTGGAGGAACTACCGGTCTACCAGCCAGCTTCTGCATCTGTGCCGCCTTGTTAGGGGACCACCCAGGGACCACCACGGGGAGGTGAGGTCGGCCGATGCCAGTAGGACTACTGCCTCAGGGCGAGCCAGTCCCACTGCCCCCAATTTAATCAGACAGCGTTACGTCTACTGTCTTCCAGGTAAAACAAATAAAAATAGAATAAATTGGTGATCATTGTAACTATGTCCTATCTGATTCGTGCCCATATATACTGCTGTCACTACAAGAGGATTTCGTGTGCTTTGCAACTCATAAATTATTATAATATCAATAGATTTAACGGTATTCTGTGTACTTTGCCTCCCTATTTATGGCGATTATTGATTATGTTATGGATTAATATTAATGGGAATAATGAAACTGTTCCTTAAAAGATTAAATGAACTTCAAATGCATCTTCTATTAATTTCTTGAATCTAAATTGTCGAGAATAATGTTTCTTGCACATTTAGGGACTTATCCTGCTTCAACCCTTTCAGGGGCGGTGGTTGCATAGGGCAACGACAAATTTTAATTCAAAATTGCAGAAACTGTTCCTGGAAATTTTTTTAATAAAATTTTTCTTTTATAACTTAGACGAATAACTTCATTTATTTCTTGTCTTTTAAAATTGTTGGTGATTTCTGGTGGCTGTTGGATTTAAATGAAGAAAATTTGCTTGCCCCTGAAAGAGTTAATGAGCTCTTGCCAATGTCGGCTGCTAAATCATGTGATGTAGAAATAATAACGAATCGAATTCAGTTAAATATTGTTCTTAAGAGCAAAAGTATTTATTTAATATAAAATAAAATAAAAGTAATATTGAGAATTTGTAAACAGTAGAATAATTGTATTTGTAAGTTTAATAATTGAAAAAAAAAAAAAACAACATTTTATATGTTTATTTATTTTCACATGTAAGAATCGATTTTCGAGTGTTGTAGTGTAACTGTTACATTAACTGATCCGGTAATAAATAACTTGCTCTTGTGGAATGTTTATGAATTATAACTTGAAATTAATTTCAAATGTTTTCATTTAAATTTAGTGGCGTAAAGATGGTACAACAAGTTAGTTAACTTAGCTACTGGCAGAAATGGCTTTACACCGTACGATGTTGCACTGTTAATGATTTAAGTACAAAAAATCAGCATACTTAACATGTTCTCCATCAACACTAATACAAATATAAACTGCCAAAATTCAGAGTACTTAGCATGTTCTTCATGAACATTAATACAAACTAAATGATAATTTTAAATGTATACAAAAAAAAAAAAAAAAAAAAAAAAAAACTGATGAATAACGATATAAAATGGAATAAAATGATAATGTATAAAAAATAACACAGATTAAATTGGATTGATCAAAAATAAGAATAGAAAATGCGTTATTTCAGCAACCGCTATAGATAAATATAGGCGATTTCGTCTGTTCTTGGTTTAAACTTCAAACATAACTATATCATTCCGTCGTGTTGTTTTCATAAATTTCGTCGGAAAAATTGCGATAATTGCATTACGATGATTTTATATTAAATAAAATCAATTCTTTGAACAAAAACGAACTTAGTTATTAATCCTTAGCCTTATCTCTTACAGGATGCTAAAATTGGAAGTTTTATAACAATATTTTTATAATATTTAAAAGTAGTTTCGTAGAATCGTTTAAAATGTGACCTTTAATAAAATTTCTTTTGTCCTCATCCATGGTGATTGTATTTGAATTTTGTCAGCTTAGCAAAAGAAATTGAAATGATAGGGCGGATGAATGTAGAAAATGCCTTTAATATGATTTCATATTATTAATGTTATTTTTGAATATTCGTCTAAATTTTATTAAAGTTTTATTTTGAAAAGAAGCCTGAATCATCAATTTTATAGATCGATAAAAAATTCTATTAAAATACATATGTATATATTATATTTTCTATTTCGAGTTTTTAAAATTTATGACATCCATGATAAATTATTTGAAAATTTCAAACATTTTCGATGCTTAGAATAAAAAATCGGAAAAGGGGGATGGGATATAAAATGGATTGTAATGTATAGTGACAAATATAAAATGTTTTTCTTTCAAAAAATTTACATTTTAATAAGATAGTGTGACACTTTTCTTTGAATCTGATGTAGTACTTTTGATATTATAAAGAATCTAAAAGCAACATGGTAAAATTCATCAATCACTTTTTTATATTCCGCGTTTTATAATACACTGCCAACACAAAAATTGTTTTTTTATGAAACATTCTGCCATTTATAAATGTCACATTTATCAAAAATATTTTTAGAATATTTATTGAAAAATTGTTGATTTGAAAATAAGACCATGTGATAATATGTATCACGGCTATTCCGAGTTATTATTTACACACAGTAATTAAAAATTTCACTTTTATGTATGATTTGCACTTTATATACATATTTATATAAAACATGATTTAATAAGTATGAATAAGGATGGATTTATAGATATCATAATTACACATGAAAGTATTCCATGAAATATGCCACTCTCAGAAGACAGATAGACAATGTAAACACTCAATGCAGGAAATATGCAAAATGTTTTATTTTATTCCTCCCCCTCCCCCCCCCCCCCGAAAAAAAAAGAAAGAAAAATTTCTATAATTATATTTAAAAACATATGGTACTATCATAAAAAGTTTCTAAAACTTTTCACATTGTTTCTAATGTATCCACACTGTAAAAAAATAACTATTACCAGCTGCAAGAAACTCTCTGTGATTTTATTTTCTCCAAACACAGAGAGTTCCTTGCAGATGGTAATAGTTATTTTTTTACAGTGTAGATACAGATACCGACCATTCTGTGGATCGTAGTAATAGCAATGGCAATTTTTACCAACAGATCTATGTGGAATCGCCAGGCATTTTGTTTTCGTAATTACTTCTGATAAAATAAATCTTTCGGAATTCATATAATTTTTTTATAAATGTTTAAGATGGAGCTCCCACAATTCAAATATCTTTTGCTTTAACATACAGATGCAATCTGCGTAATAAGAAGTCTATCTTATGCATACCAAAATCAGGGACAAACATGCAAGAGAACTTTGTTAATTAATGTAGAAAGATTTTTCTACGTGCTTTTTCCCAATACAGGTGTTAGGTTCGATGCATATGATTTAGGCGATTTAAGTACAAGCCGAATTTGACGCTACTCGATTTTGCAAATATGTATTTAATAGTTACCAGACATTTATGTAAATTTGAATAGTTGAATAATTCAGTAAAGGAACAAGAGTAAACTAGTATGTTGTGGCCACCACAAAACTTTCTTCTATATTTTCCTATACAAATTCACTCAGTAACAATATTTAAAAAAAAAAAAGTCGTGAAAAGTAATAAAAATCAATAACTTTGTTTTAAAATATCACATATTTATAGTTAAACCATTCCTTTTAAAGGTATTGGCGAGAACTTTCGAAATATACACATCTTAAAAATTTACCACCCCTGGGGGGGGGGGGGGAACCAGTGCACAATTTTTTTTTCTAGTTAACTACTACTATTATTCATAATTCATATTAATTTCACAATCACAAGTTTTAAATAACTCTCATTATGCACATTTATACGAAATTTCGTCGTATACTGCCATGTTAAAAGTTTACAAAAAATGCGATCACAGCGCCATCTGTTGAGCGTTTGAACCCCAAATCTAATCAGCACCAGTTTATGTTAGGGTGCAACTAAATACCAAGTTTGGTTAAATTGCCTTCATTGGTTCGTAAGATACAGTGTCCACAAAAATCGTGATACACACAGACAGATATTTTCTAAAAACTATCAGTTCGTGTTCAGGACATCCCAAAACGTGTAAATCCATCAAAAAACGGAGGTCGAAAATTTTCACGAATCCAATACTTTCTCTATATTACATATAGAAGAAAGTAAAAAGTATTCAAGGATGATTAGAAATCTCTTTCCGATATTATAGTACAACAACCCATGCGTAGGTAGGCTTATAATTTACAAAGAGAATATCCTCAAATTCGTAGTCGGAAAATAATGCATTGTTTCGACACATAGTTGACGGTTTTAAAGAGAGACTATTACGATACTAGTTTGGCATTTTATTTGATTGCGCGTTTATGTTTTATTACAATTCTTGTCAGTATTTTCTATATAAGGTAAAACTAGGAGAGTTTCCGCACAATTCAATAGAACGTCATAAAAAATCCAAATATTAAGTTTATGCTGAACTATTCGTGCATAATTTTGAATTGATCCTTCTTCTATGCATTTCCAATAATATTTTGTTTTTCTGTCATAATTTAAAACAACAACTGGAATAAAATCAAGAGAGCTATTTTGCACAATCTCTCTTCATAGGGTAGGAGTGATTGCGCACATGGGTATTAGAGACGGCGCTTAATTATAACTACATTGTTAATAATAATAATTGCAATTAAATGATATTATTATAAGGTATTTGTAAACAAATATTTTTGTACTGGGGGTGGATACTTCAACTCAATAATTAAAAAGTCAGAAAAATAGAAAAAATTTAAAAAGAAAAATACAAAATTTTCTTTAAAGAAAAATATATTAAAGAAACAGAAACTAGTATGTTGTGACTACCACAAGACTTCCTTCTATATTTTCCTATACAAATTAAATAAGTGCAAATAATTTATTAAAACTATTATTTATTAAAATTATCTAACATGATGAATGCAAATGATTTTCATCTTACAGAAAACTAACACTAAATATCCAAAGAAAGACAGTTTTATTGTCTATAAATAAAATCTTAAAAGATGCGTTTTTATAATGGTTATCTCACATATAAAATTTCGTGCAGTTATATGCAATAGAAGTTGAGATATAGCCTACCCGTTATAGAGGAAATTTGCAGTATAGCAGTGCCACTTAGCATACAAATTGAATCAGAATAATGTCTCATAATTGCCTTCTCACATATGATGTTCTGTTTAATGATAAGCAATAAAACCTGATATACAGCCTTCCCTTAATATGCAAAATTCGCTGTGTAGCAGAGCCACCTGTTGAGCGGTTGACATCTAAAGTTTTTAGGCTCTAATTAATGTCAAGGTGCATCTACATATAAATTTATATGCAATTCTGTGCAGTAGTTCCTGAGATATAGCCTTTCTTTAAATTGCGGAAATCGCAGTATAGCAGCGCCACTTGTTGGCCGATAAGCATTCAAATTGAATCAGCCTAATGTCTCATAATGGCGTTCTCACATATTAAGTTTTGTTTGATTATACGCAATAGAACCTGAGATATCCCATTAAATTGCGTAATCGCTGTATAACACCGCCACCTGATGAGAAGTTGACACCAAAAGTTTATAGGCTCTAATTTAGATCAAGGTGCATCTACATATAAATTTTTATACATTTCTAAGCTCTGGAGATACAGTCGCCACAAAATTTTTTCACACACACACACAGAAGGACAGACAGACAATTTGTAAAAATGGTCAAATCGTGTCCTAGACCTCTCAAAAAGTGTGAATCCGTCGAAAACCGGGAGTAGAAAATGTTTACTAATCCAATACTTTCTTCTATTGAATATAGAAGAAAGTAGAAAGAACAAAACCTGATAAAGATTTCAAAATAACATTAAGTTTCTAAATAACACATTTAACTTAAAATTAGTACATTTACTTTTCAGTTTGAATGGTTTCTTATTTGCTGACCGAAATTCTTGTTATCCACAATCATTGCACTTACGTACATGGTGAAGTTATCATGGAACTACATGCCACAAGTGAACCTGTTCGAGACGGAAATGTATTTTCGAGAAAAAAAAAGAGATAGCACACTATATGTGCATAGTTGCCAACTTAGCACTTTTTGGTTACAGGAGAAATTTAATAAAAAAATTTATTTTTTTTAATCAGTGAACTGTAACGGTTTTCTCTGATAAAGTATATGTGTGTGTATTAAAATTTCCTGATAGCCAAAAGGAGCTAAGCTGGCAACTATATATATGTGTAAAATGATGTATGGCCAATTCCACTCCCTTTTAAGCCCAGAATCCGCCCACCGTTTACTATTCATTAAAGTTTTTTTTTCTCCATCTCCGCATAAAAATATTCAAAACACAAAACCTAGATTTCACTTGGTTTGAAATCTTCTCGTTTCGGCTTTAAAATCTTTTACTTTTATTGAATTGATTTTATTTTATTGAAATTTAAACTACTGCAGTCCTTAAAAAAGAAGTTTGTGCAGGCTGATATATTTTGCTTGCATTTGGTTTTAACCCTTCTATGTAAGAAGCCGACAGCTGCACAAAACTTGAACATCATACTTGAAAGTATTGCAAAACTAAATAGATATACAAAATAACATTTAAATACTTTGCGATAAATTTCTCATGGGCTAATATTAGCATTCGAAAAGTAAATTCCACCAGAGGTGTAGCTTTAGTCGATCTTGCCACTTCTGAATAATGTTCAATTTTCAATTCTGGGGAAGTCTCCAAAAAAGATGCTTAAAACGATGCTTTAAACTTAACCCAGGGCTTAATTAATTTCAAGTAACGCCCAGGGTACACATACTTTGGTGCCCCTTTCCCCCTTCGTCCCACTGTGTGCACCAATCAGCAAAGGTACATATAACATATATAGAGACTAAAATGACAGAATTTTGCATTTAATGGTATCATTTTTTGTCATTTTTGGGGGCAAAAAAAGCAAAGTGCCATTTTCAGGGACTAGGGCCCTTGCTACTCAGAGTCCGAAGAACGCGTGCCGCGTAACCCTACGTTAATCACGCTTTGACTTAACCGAAGTTCGCAGTTCTTTTGCATTTTAAAATTTTTATAAATGTAGAGAACAAGTAAAAACTATATGTAAATAAAATAAATAATAATAATAATAATAATAACAATAATAGTAAAATAAATAAATAAATAAATAAAATAAAAACACCCGAATTTAAATTTTTTAGCTATTGAAATGAAATTTCACGTAATGTAATGTCAGAGAGACTATTTTTAAGACTATTTGAACACTCATATAAATTTAATTTCATTCTTTGATTGCTAAATTTTTAATTCTTCTTTTCAATACATTTTTTCGATAAAATTAATATTTCTGAATAATTGCGGGCGTAGAATATTTCATTATTATTTTAGAGAATTTGTTCCCATCGTTACTGATAGTTTTCTTTTTCGGATTCATTATGATCATCTCATTAAGCAGATCCATAGTTTTAGTTCCTGTTAAATTATTAAAATGGGAAAAGATTTCTATGCATTCACTCTAGTAAGGAACTGTTATTTTAATAAAATAACCGTTCGAACAAAGTTTTGTTAGGAAAGGAATTCTAAGTATTTGTATGTTATCGGCACTAATAAAACAGAATGTGACCTGTCATTCACGAATTAATGAAAACTTATACAATGTGCAAATAAATAAAAGTATTGTTCCGGTTTCGTGTAAAAGGAATTTGAAACTAAATGTATTTGTAATATTTCACATAAGTATATTACAAAAAGGAGCTGTTTAACTGTAATATACTTTTTTTTTTTTTTTTTTTTTTTTTCTTTTGTAACTTTGAATAATCGTATTAATAATCATAAAGTTAACATTAAACAGAATGTATGTAGAAGAATTGAAGGAACATAAAATTATTATTTTTTAAATATAATAAATAAAAATCTTGAGCGGCTCTATTCGTCTTTACGAACATTTAGTAATTTTAGGGCAAACTTTTAACCACTGAATATTTCAGTAAGTAAACAATAGTGGAAAATATATAGAGTATTTAACTTTCTTCATTTATCAATTCACAAGAGTATTTCACTTAATTTAATATATTTATACAATGGATCGTAATAACAATGCATCATTTATACAAGTATCCAAACTCTTTTGTGTGTCCCTGTCACAGAATATAGAAAGTATCCACGTAACATAAGAACAATCATTCTGTATTAAAAGTCTAAAACATATATCAGTCTCTTTTAAATAATTTAATCGGTTTCACATAATTAGCTCTAATAGGACATGATATATGTAAATACATTTATGATATCCTTTAAAAAACATAAGTAATATGTAAATTATTTTCCTATAGCAATCGTTAATTATTAAAACAGTGTAACACATATCCAATATTTTTGTGTTAAGTGATTTTACATTACTAAACTAAATTTCAAACAATCTGAGTCCATAAGCTGCAATATATAAAAGTTCTACTTTGTGTTAATGTAGAAAAAAAAAAAAAAAAAACTAAAAGCAGTCTTTGGGGACTGCCGATAGAAGTGTAAACTAAGTAACTTGTGAATTGTATCGTCGAGCTATTAGATTAATATTTTAGAATTATTTTTGGTTTGTAAAGAAGTGTTTATGATCTGTATTATAGGATTCGGCACAATATTTATAGCTACCCAAATTAAATGAACTAAGCCTTATATTAGTAAAACTATTGTAATATAACTAAAATAATTTTCTTTTTTTTATTATTTATTTGAAAATTTATATTGAAAGCAAAAAGAAGAATATAACAGTCTGTATAAAAACACGTGCTTGTACTTTGTGAACTATGTATATACTGTGGAAAAAGTACATACATACATAGAGTATAGAACTAGAAAGAGAGATGCCAGTAGCCAGTATACTACTCGTATTAGTATACATTTAATACACATATATATATATGTATATGAGGCATGTCGCATCGTGCGCTACATATATGGATATATACGTAGATAGATATACTCTTTGTATATATATATATATATAATGTATATTAATAACGCACGGAGGTATATCTATGTACATATATACACAGTATACATATAGCTCATGGAAAGCGTTCGGTGACGATGACGCGAGTTCCATGATTTTTGTTCACCCAAAAAGTGCTCAACGCGCCTAAAGAAGTTTTCACTTCGAAAAAAATCTTGTTTAATTACAGAAAATTCTTGGCAACAAAGATGTCAGGAAACATCCTTACGCTATGCAATAAATACGTTGACAAAAGTTTTCTGTAACAGAACTATACAGAGAATATTCGTATCAAAATATTCTTAAATGTAATATAATATCTTCAATCTGTCCAATCTATTTTCTTCAGAAATAACATATGGATATATCAATTTTTTCTTTATCTGTAAAAAGTTAATCTTTAAGATCGTCTTTAAAAATAATGTAAAAAATATTTCTTTTCGTTTAAAAAGTACAATGGTATTTTCTTTTTCAAAACAATGTTGTCTTTGAAAGACTAACATCTGGTTTGATATTAAACCAATTTGCAAAAGCTTTTAATTTATTAAAACTTTCCACTCTTAAACATGCCTTAAAACAAGATTTCATTCTTCGTTTTAAGAAATTTTTATCTTAAACGAACAAGAAGCTTTTAATAATATATTACTTAGGTAGCGTGTATCCAATTAGTGGAATAAGGAGGGGGGAAAAAGTAGCAAGAGAAACTAAACGGCGAAAAATCAAATTATTTTCCAAAAATTTTTCCTGCACTGTTTTAAATGAGTTCTTAAGAAATGACTTTTTTTTAAAGTTAAAATAAATACGATTAAATATAAGAAAATTCACTTTCATTATTTTTCAACTTAAATACCTATGTTTAAGGCACAAAAGTTTTAAATAGACGTAAAATGAATTGGATTCTTCTATAAGGAACGTAAGAAAAGAAAAATTTACATTTTAAGTTTTAATGTAAAAAAAAAAAAAAAAAAAAAAAAAAAAAAAAAGAAAAGAAAAAAAAAAAAAAAAAAAAGAAAGATAGAAAAAAGTATAATGGGGCACAACCAGTTAAAATAGTCAAACAAACAAACAGAGATACATTTAAAACTAAAACATTTGAAGATTTCAATAATTGAAAGAGATGTACAGTTAAATATTTTTTTAAACAGGGTTTACCAAAACTCACGAAGGGGTTATAATTGTGAATAACATTTTTATTTATCATTAGTTTCCTTTGATATTTCACAATGAGTGAGGGAGTTTTATGTCGTACTACTGTTACTCTAGAGATTTCACAGATCTAAAAATCAAGAATGAGAGATTATTTACTCTTATGTACGGAACGTAATCATAGGTAGGTGTCCTCCGTTATGTGCCTCACAGATATGGGTTCGGAGAAGCACATGGTTCATGATAGGGGTCATTTCTGGTTCGAGTGCCCGTATTTCTGCATGAATATTGTCCTTGAGCTGCTTTATTTACCAATGCAGCAATAATGAATGGTGAAACACTATCGAAACAGAGCACTATCAAAATATGGTAGCACTGAGAAAAAATTCTGTAACTGGCATCTAGAATCTAAATTGTGGCTCTAGAAAAAATAGTTCCATATCGTCCTTATAAGTTCCAGTCCCCTTGGAAAGCGAGTTCTAGAAGCCCCTATTAGAATTCTAGAGCGTTTGCCTATATTCTCGAGGGCAAAGTTATTTAAAAATCTCTGCAAATTAATGAGGCTACAAGAGGTGGGTTTCTGCAAGTATAATCTTGGTTTATTACCAAGTTCTAGAAAATCAAGCCAGAATTTCTCGCAATATTAATGATTAAGAATATTTAGAGTATTCAGAATATTGTTTCACCATCTAGAAATGTGTACACTAGAAATTATCGATAAATTCGTCTATTCAGTTTATTGGCGTGCCTTATGTGCATAGATCGGAAATCGATATTTCTAGTTAAGGGATTTAGAAAACGGCCATTTATTCATTCTAGAGAAAGGCGGTATATTTTTTTTCTCAGCGTGCGACTATAGACATACGTCTCACCCGTTCACCTGACCTCACTCTTCTTGATTATTTTCTTTGAGGCTGTCTGAAGGAAAAAGGTGTATGTTAACAAACCACAAATAATACAGCAATTCAACGACAATAGTCGTGCAGAAATACGGGCTCTCTGACCAAACGTATTGATCACTGTGATACACTGAGCTCGTATGTGTAAGACCCATAATAGCAAACAGCTACTTGAGATTATACTCCACACATAAGAGGAAATTATCCCCATCCTTGGTCTTTAAGTCTGAGAAATATCCAAGGAAACTAATGAAGAAAAATTCTATTCACATTTATAACTTCTTCATAATTTTTGATCCATCCCTTAATTATTTCATTTTTAAAGCCGTCTAAACTAAATTAAGGTAATTAAATTAGGGTAAATATTTTACAGAAACATTTTACTTCTCTTAACTGAAAATTTTCTTGCCTTTTTGATTCTCAAAAGAAAGAAAAAATATCTGATATTTTGCTTTTTTAAAAACTAAAACGCTATTTCAATACTTACCCATACTTGTTTTATCAATTGACAGTATTCTATTTTAAAATTGAGCTCTAAAAACCTTGATTGCTTCATTTACATGCACCGATTGAAAACGTTTTAAATACAGTTATTTGATATACATAATAAATAAATAAATAAATACACAATATAGTTTTAACACATGAAAATTCACTTCCATCACTACTCCTTCTGAAAAAATATGGTTTAAAGAACATTGTAATGTTATCATTTTCATTTTCTGAGTATAGGAAAGTATTGTTACAAATATACCAGCATTTTAATTCATTCAGAAGCACTGTTAGTAACCGCCCTTTTTCCACGCCACATCTCCCATTTTCTTTGAACTCGCTGTACAAAGGTTGTTGTAGATATCTTTACGACGCATGTATTGCTTGGTTGGTATAGGAAACTTAGTTGGTGTGTGGTGATTAGTTAACACAATTTCATGTCTTCTGACCCCACTACTGACTTATAGAGAATCTGTATAAGTCCGTGTACCACACTATCGCCAAATAGATTTTATAATATGTAGTAGTGGCATGGAGAAATAGGGGATATACAGTAAAACTTGAATAATTCGAAATTTTAGATAATTTGAATTTTTCACTCGGTCCCTTGAATTTTGCATTAAAATAATGTTAAAAAAATCATGGATAATTCGAATTCTATTTTGGATAATTAGAATTTTTCCCACGATTACCTTTAAAGTATTACAGTAAAATATATTCGCGAGATTTTTCTCAGCTAGAGTGTATTATTATTTAAGTCTTTCAAAAGAAGGATAAGGAAATACAAGTGTATTTCCTTACCTATGCATCAGAAGAAGATGTACATGAGTTTCAAGGTTTTTTTAAATTGAAAGTCATGTCTAATGTAGAATATTCTGTTTTTGTATCAATTGGTAGGTTGAAGTCATATTCTATGACACAAAGATTGTACTTAACCCTTTGTTGCATATTAATTGCCTGCAAAACTTTAAAGGAAATTATTGTGTTTTTCCTATTTAAAATTGTCCCAGAAATGAGGGAAAAAATTTGTTTCATCGAAATTTTATTTATTTTAAAAGTTACAGTTTGTCCACTGTAGTGGACAGTATGCATATAGAAACTGGATATCTTGTAGAAGTTTTAACAATTTCGGTAATGAAAATAATAAAAGCAGAGCGGACGTCCATGAGGACAGCGTTTGCTTTGACTGACATTTTTTTGCAGGTTTTTCCACTGACATTGGCCCTTGTTTACGTAAGTATTCTGTATCTTGTTCATCAATTACTCTTGATACTGCTTGTATTAGTCCTCTGGCAATGGACATGTTGAAAACTTCTAGTGGCATAGAACATTGTGGTATGGCAACTTTGTAAAAAAGCCAAGAATTTATCACGGTAACATTTATAAAATGAAATAATACACTTTTATACCTCTACAATGGAAAAACGAAAACTGTCCTACATTAGCCTATTTTCATAACGTCCATTGTAGTTGACAAAAAGAAAAACACATCAATTTTCATGAAAAATTGCATCTGAAAGTAAGTGTTCTATTCGAAGATATTCTAAAATGCTTAAAATTACTATTTCAAAATGTAAAATGTCAAAATAAAAAAGGTTTAGTTCTTATATACAATGTTTACAATGAGAAATCACACTAACTTGGAAGTAGTGGTTGACGCCATTTTCAAACTAACAATGCAATATGTAATTTTATATTATGCTGCCATTTATGAGCAATAGTTGAAAGCTTAAATAATACAGAAAGAAAAATCATTGAAAACAAAACTGTAAAACCATTTGTGTGAAAGGAAAAAAAAAAAAAAAATAAACTTTTGTCCACTACAGAGGACACGATGCAACAAAGGGTTAAAGAAGCAATCAAAAATATCTGACTATTTTTTAAAAAGTGTTGAATAATTAAGCTCGTAAAAAAATATTGTTTTATGGGGGAAGGGGGGAGGGGGTTAATGTAGCAGTATTCTTAGATATAAAGTTTATGTGTTAAATCTTTGATCGTAGAGTGTTTTCTTTTTCTTTTTTTTTTAAATTTATCTCTTCTTTTTGACAAAATAGTATATGTAATTTGAATTTTTGGATATTTCGAATTTTTCTCTGGCCCCATTCAACTTCGAATTATCCAAGTTCTACTGTATTCCATTACCATGAGTAGTGGATAATGTAAGTCAAGCGGTTGTTATACACCATTTTTTTTTCTTTTTCTTTATTTTAAGTTCATCGTTTAAATCTTAATTTAAATTTCACATTATTATAAATCACAGGCAGCGCTAAATTCATATTGTTCCATCTTGTAATTGTTTATCCTCCCTAGTGATATTCTTTTGTGAACAAACGGGTCGTGAAAGTAAGTTAATTGAAATTATTCGACTGATAATTCTCCTTGATATTAAAATAATAATTTCCAGAGAATAGAAACATATGTTTAAAATTTTTTAATTGTATTTGTATTTGGTAAAATTTTTATTTGCATCGTTTAGCTCCTGTTTTCAGCACATTTTAAGGAGTGCTGAATGAGGTTTATTATTATTATTATTATTTACAGAAATTAACATTCGCAATATTGGATAAAACATTTGTCTTTTTATATTCATATGTAGTAGTTCAAGTTAGTAGTCCAAGTCAGATTACAGTTTTATCAATAAAAACAAGAAACATGAGCATCGTAGTTTTGAAATCAAAATAAATTCATAAAATTATGTTTTTATTTATTAATTAATTTACTATTTATGTACTTTTAAGTATTTTTTACGTATTATATTTATTGAAAAACTTCCCATCTTGAACATAAATAAATGTGTTTAGTTTTATTCCTTATTATATTTTTTATGCGTACGCGCAAGTAATTTTAAATTATAAGTAGTATCAAATTTTATATATTAGTAAGTAATTAAAAAAATAAAGAAAGAATTTAGAATATGTATTAAATAATCTGGTGTGTCACTCACACGACTTTCTCTTATCCTGAAATTTAATACTATAAATACAGGTTGGAGATTAAGGTGTAAGATAACGAGTACTGTTATGTAAACCTATGTTAAACAATTCATATTAGGCTCCGGAAGAGTTTTATATGATAATTAGTTCTGTGTGAGGGGGGCTACCGCCACCCTCAATCCCCTGTTTCATTAATGCACCTACATTTATATATAATTTAATTCTGTTATTAAAATTAAAAGTTTACTTAAAATTATACAGACAATTTTCACACGCAACCTTCATTGAAACTTATCAAACTTTTCCAGTAACAAACTTATATTAACTTCAAAATCCAACATTTGAATCTCCTAAAATTATTTGTTTTTAAGTTACTCTAAGAGATACAGACAAAGATCAAACGTTAAAAAACTTGACTACGGTAATCAGGAAGCCTTAAAACGTGTAAATATACAAAAAACAAGCGATAAATATTTAGCTTAAAACATACATTATTTACCATATCTGTATGAGGAATTTATTACAATTCCCGAACAGCTTTCTTGGAAATGGTAAAATATTATTAGTAAAGCACATCCACTAACAACAAATAACTAGTGTGTTAAGGCCACCACATGACTTTCTTCTATATTTTCTTATACAAATTCACTCAGTAAAAATAATTTATTAAAATTATTATTTAAAAAAATTATCTTCCATGATAATGCAGACGATTTCCATATTAGAGAAGTAGTATAACCCTAAATATATAAAAAAAAGTTGAATTTATTCTCAATATTATATAAAATAATCTGGTGTGTCACTGACACTACTTTCTCTTACCCTGAAATTTAATATTATAAATACAGGTAAAAAAAATAGAGAGGTTGGAGATTAAGAGGTAAGATAGCGAGTACTGTTATGTAAACAGATGTTAAACAATTCAAATTAGACTTAGGAAGAGTTTTATATGATAATTAGTTCTGTGTGAGGGGGGCTACCGCCCAACTCACCCCCCGCTTCATTAATGTACAAAAAACAAGCGATGAATATTTAGCTTAAGACATACATTATTTACCATATCTCTATGAGGAATTTATTTCAATTCTCGAACAGCTTTCCTGGAAATGGTAAAATATTATTAGTAAAGCACATCCACTAACAACAAATAACTAAGGTGTTGTGGCCACCACGCGACTTTCTTCTATATTTTCCTATACAAATTCACTCAGTAAAAACAATTTATAAAAATTATTATTAAAAAAAATCATCTTCCATGAAAATGCACACGGTTTCCATATCAGAGAAGTAGTATAACACAAAATGTCCAAAAAAAAAAAAAAAAAAGTTGAATTTATTTTCAATATTACATTAAAAAACAAAACAAAACAAAAAACCTTTTTTTTTGCTAACTAGGGGGCTTTGCCCCCTGCTCTCTTTGCTCACCAACCCCCGATAAAGGCTTCGCCTCCTCCCCGACTCACTTTACTTATTAACACATGCAGAACTTTGCTCGCTATTCGCTGCTTTCTTTCACTGAAAAGGAATATTAATAGTGCATATTACAAGACAAAAGCAGAAAATTATTATGGAAATCCTCATATTTAATGTCAAATTGAAATATATTTTATATATGTATTTAATAGAAAGAAAATCATAATATCCAGACCACTTTGCATTACAGCTTTAGTATATGACCCTTTTTATTTTTCTTTTACAACCTTCAATCTGGACCACGGTACCCCAGTCGGTAGAGCGCCGAGCTCGTAATTGGAAGATTGTGGGTTCGGCTCTCGAGCCGACCAAAGACCGTCGTGTACACTAATGGTGGCTGGTGCACGTAAAATATGTCGTGGCCACAATATGCTCCGTATTCCCATCAAAATTATACTTCTGGGGGTCACTGAAGCTGGGAAGCTATCCCCTTCGTATAGGACCAAACCTGTGGTGGCATGTCTTCGGAACATCTGTAGGGGTGCGTCCCAGACCGTCGCCAATTATCCATAGCGAAGTAATGGTGCGACGTCAATCACAACCTACCTGATTATCTACCTACCTACAACCATGCATCATATTTTAATTTTCCCGTGCAAGAAGATTAATTTTCTAAAAGTAAAGAAAGGAAGTTGATATTTATTTTCTTTGTGGTCCATGGTTTTGGGCCGCGGTACCCTAGTCGGTAAATCGCTGAGCACGTAATTGGAAGATTGCCGATTCGATACTTGAGCCGGCCAAAGGCCGTCATGTACACTAATGGTGGCTGGTGATCATAAAATCTGTCGTGATCGCAAAGTTCTCCATATTTCCATCCCCACTATACCTCTGGAGATCACCAAAATGAAGGGGGATCCCCTCCGTGAAGGTTCAGAATTGTGATGACATGTCTCCGAAACATCTCTAGGGTTGCGTCCCAGACCGTCGCCAATTACCCGTAGCGCAGAATTGGTGCGACGTTAAATCCAACCAACCTACCTACCTACGTACAACCATGGATCCTATTTTAATTTTCTCGTGTAAAATGACTTCATGACAGAAGAACAACGTTACTGCGAGAAACTTTTTTCAAAATGGCAAATAGAGTACCTTCATAAACTTGTTGTTTTTAGTTACTAACTTCTTTAATTAAAATGATATGAATTTCTAAGCTGCTGAAATGTCTTCCTTGGAGTACTCGGAACAAATTGATACCAAAGCCGCGAAGAACCCTGTCATCCGTTAGAAGATGCTGTCGCAGACAAAAAAAATTGATGCCAGTGGCAGTAATTTTTATTAATATATAGAGAAAATAAAAAAAAATCGATAACTTTATTTTAAATTACCGCAGATCGATGGTTCAACCATTCGTTTTAAAGGCATAAGCGAGCTCTTTTGAAAGATACCCATCATGAAAATTTACTCCCTTCAAGGGGGGACTTTCCCCCCCCCCCCCCAGGGGGGAGGCGATTCTCCTACATACACATTTTTTTTTTACCAGTTGACTATCTCCATTGCACAATATATATATTTGTTTCATTTAGTTTAGTGCAGTCTATGGAAGTTAAACACTACTTACCTGCAGTTTCCCCCATAGACGTAATGTATTAGAATTCTCTTGATTGTCCCTGTACACGAACTATTTGCTTGATCTTAACGAAAAGTTTAGTGTAGCATCCTTATATGATACACATTTAGAATACTAAGTTTGAACTTCCTGCAATAATTTGTTTTTGAGATATGCTGATAACAGGCAGACACACACACAGAAACACACACACAGACATACACACAGACCAACCGCTAAAAACATGATTTTCGTATTCAGAAGACCCCAAAACGTGTAAATATAACAAATTCTCACTTTCTAAATTTGATCCAAAAACAATACTTTCTCTACCTTATGGGTAAGAGAAAGTAAAATTATCTGGTGTGTCACTCACACGACTTTCTCTTACCCTGAAATTTAATACTATAAATACAGGTTGCAGATTAAAAGGTAAGAAAACGAGCACTGTTATGTGAACCTGTGTTAAACAATTCATATTAGGCTTCTGAAGAGTTTTATATGATAATTAGTTCTGTGTGAGGGGGGCTACCGCCTCCCTCAAACCCCCGTTTCATTAATGGACCTACATTTATATAGAATTTAATTCGGTTATTAAAAAATAATTCTGTTTTTAAAAAATAATTTATTAAAATTATTATTTAGTAAAATGATCTTTTATGATAATGCAGACGATTTCCATATTAGAGAAGTAGTATAACACCAAATATCCAAAAAAGTCCATTTTATTCTCAATATAAAAAAAAAAAAAAATTTTTTTTTGTAAGTTTTTTTTGTTAAAAGTAAGAAAAATCGATAACTTTGTTTTAAATTATCGCAGATCGATGGTTCAACCATTCGTTTTAAAGGTATTGGCGAGCTCTTTTGAAAGATACCCATCATGAAAATTTACTCCCCTCGAGGGGGGACTTCCCCCCCAGGGGGGGACGCGAGGTTCCTACATACACAATTTTTTTTCCTAGTTAACTATCTCTATTACAAAAAATATATATTCGTTTCATTTGGTTTAGTGCAGTCTATAGACGTTAAACTCTACTTAGCTGCAATTTCCCCCATAGACGTAATGTATTAGAATTCTCTTGTTTGTCCCTGTACACGAACCATTTGCTTGATCTTAACGAAAAGCTTACTGTAGCATCTCTATATGATACACATTTAGAATACGAAGTTTGAACTTTCTGCCATAATTTGTTTTTGAGATATGCTGATAACAGACAGACATACACACAGACATACACACAGACCAACCGCTAAAAACATGATTTTCGTATTCAGAAGACCGGAAAACGTGTAAATATAACAAAATCTCACTTTCGAAGATTTGACCCCAAAACAATACTTTCTCTTGTTAAGGAGTTTTCCTTAACTGAAGGTATTAGCCTGTGCTATTTAATTAAAATAGTTAATAATATAATAACGTAATTTTTATCAAGACTATAAATGAATTACTTTGGCTCTGAAGAAAGAGTGAAAATCCAGAAGAATAGATAGAAAAAAAAATGGGTCAGTCAGCGCGTAAAAAGAAAAAGATAACTGTTCTTTGCTGCATTTGAGAAAAAAGTAACATTTCACATCCTTATTGACTCGTGAGGGGAGAGTTGACCTTGGACAGTCAGGGATGTTTTTTCCCCCTCTCGCATGTCAGTTAAACCAGGAGAAAGTGTGGGACTCTGATAATTGCGGATTTGATAGTGTTTCGGGTGAATAAGAAGCCCTTTCCGTCATGAGTTTAGTTTTTTGGCAACAGCGGTGAAAGCGACGCTGGTTTGGAAGTTAGGCGGGATAAGAGGGACGCTCAGACTAGACGCCGGAGAGAGTGGATGTCTCGTCGAGATCTGAACACGCTATGTTTTTCGGATAGTATAAAAGGTTAAGACTTTTGCGTGAAGGGCCAGGGCCACTGGAAAATGGGCCCTGGTCCCTGTTGTAGATGATTGGATTACGTGGATAATCATCTGACGATTGAAGATAAAAATTTCGGAGGCAGGAATGTTGTACGTCATTAAATTTTGAAAAATCCTGCGATAGCAGCGAAGATTTTAGCGCGGGGTCCAGTCCCATTTTGGGCCCCTTGCAACTGAAATTTCGCCCATTGATCCACCTAGGAGTGCAAGAAAAGGATCATGACTAAAAGATGAGCAAAAAGATGAACTGGAGAAAGAAATGAAATGGTTTTTTTTTCTGCGTTGTGAACCTTTGATGGGAATATAGAGCAAGAATTTAGCGGAGCAGGGCCCTGGCCTGGGCCCCTTGGGGATTCCTTCCAAATATAAAAATTGAATAAAGAATTAGAGGAAGATCAAGCTTGAATTCCAGTGAAGAAAAGTGATCGGATGGTACTGTACAGAGAGAGTATAGTGGATATGAAAATGGTTAAAGATTGTTCGGAAGGTTTCTTTTTGCAAAAGAGAAAAATAAAGGTGAATAGATTCGCACGCAGGCATGCCCAAGACCAGCTACATCTGTGTGACTTGTGCTCTAAAGAATTTACTTAAAGGATTCGTCTAAATAGACATCTAGGCGCCTACTCAGAAAAAGTTGTATGTGTGTAAGGAAATTTTCTCTCACAAGTGATAACGTTGCTCGGAATTGGTTGTGGCTGATGTACCCTAAGAGATTATCCCTCGTGAAAGTTATATTCCTAAATCGTGAGTTTATACGGGACCCCCAGCTATCCAGTGACATCTTCTCATCTGAGATGGAGGTATTATTTTCTTTTATTCCTTTTCTTGATTTTTATATCTCCTTGTACTTGTAGTGGGAGGTGTATATTAATAATAAAAGAAAAACAATTATAACATTTTGTTAAAATCTGAACTAAATATAATAAAATTATACGGATTAAAAAAAAAAATAGATCAACACTCATAAATCTAATAATGGTAATCAAATATACATTTATAAAAAAAAAAAAAAAACATTTGAAGTGTTTACTGCATTAACCTATTGTGGTAGGCCTTGTATTATTTTTGGTGGAGATATGATGTTTGAATGTAAAAGGAAAAGTCTAAAATAAGAACTAAATTTGTGTTTCATTGAGAATAATTCCTTGGACATTTCATGTGAAGAAATAAAGTTGTTTTTCTTGTAATCTCTTTGAAATCATTGTTTTTTTTTGAAAGAATGAAATTACTTGTAGATTGTATTAATGAGAGCTAAGTATGTGAGCTGCTGTCTGAGAGAAGTTTTGATTTCATAAGTAACTTCATTAGTAAGAAAATAAGTAATGTGATGAATATTAAAGTAACCCATCACACCGAAAAGTTCATGTGAATAAACAGACAGCATCTCACATTATGAGATCTAAGTTATAAAAAAAAAGGGAATAATTTTATATATTTCTTTTAGTGTTAAGGGCAATTTAGTAGCCTGTTGTGAGAGGAAAGGTTTGTCTAAAGAAAAAAAAAAAAAGGTTAAAGATAAAATTAAATTCGAAGTTAGATATTTTGTTTTAGTCAGAATATTTGATAAAAAGGGTATTGCTTATATAACATGATCTATTTTGGATGAAAAGGCTGACTTCCCTTTACTCACCACAGGCTACATTTCTAATTTTTATTTTGTTTTTTTTTATGGGGGGAGGTAATTGCCCTCTGTATTTTATTTTATTTTATTATTATGTTGGTTATTTATGAGAGTCTCTGTCTATGCATAATGATTTAAGTAAAGTTTAATGATAGATTAATGAAAGACAGAGGCTGCCATAGACCATAATAGATGAAAATTTGTTTACATATTTTGATGAAAGTATATTAATGACAGAGCATCTTCACAAAGTGTCTAGGGTGCAATTTATTGCACAAACTTTTGTTAAATTTGGGTAACCTGGGGTTTTGCGGTGATAACACTAGGCGTTTTAAAGCAATGTACTAAATTATATAGGAAATAGCAAAAGTAATAGTAAAGTTAATAAACTAAATAATGGTGAGATAAACCTTAACTCTTCTCACCGTAACACTCTACCTTATGGGTAAGAGAAAGTAAAATAATCTGGTGTGTCACTCACACGACTTTCTCTTACCCTGAAATTTAATACTATAAATACAGGTTGCAGATTAAAAGGTAAGATAACGAGCACTGTTATGTAAACCTGTGTTAAACAATTCATATTAGGCCTCTGAAGAGTTTTATATGATAATTAGTTCTGTGTGAGGGGGGCTACCGCCCCCCTCAACCCCCCGTTTCATTAATGCACCTACATTTATATAGAATTTAATTCGGTTATTAAAAAATAATTCTGTTTTTAAAAAATAATTTATTAAAATTATTATTTAATAAAATTATGTTTTATGATAATGCAGACGATTTCCATATTAGAAAAGTAGTATAACAGCAAATATCCAAAATAAAGTCCATTTTATTCTCAATATTAAAAAACAAAGTTTTTTTTTTCTAAGTTTTTTTTCGTTAAAAGTAAAAAAAATCGATAACTTTCTTTTAAATTATCGCAGATCGATGGTTCAACCATTCGTTTTAAAGGTATTGTCGAGCTCTTTTGAAAGATACCCATCATGAAAATTTATTCCCCTCGAGAGGGGACACCCCCCCCAGGGGGGGGGGGAGTCGAGGCTCCTACATACACAATTTTTTTTTCCCAGTTAACTATATTACAAAAAATATATATTCGTTTCATTTGGTTTAGTGCAGTCTATATAGACGTTAAACTCTACTTACCTGCAATTTCCCCCATAGACGTAATGTATTAGAATTCGCTTGATTGTCCCTGTACACGAATCATTTGCTTGATCTTAACGAAAAGCTTACTGTAGCATCTCTATATGATACACATTTAGAATACCAAGTTTGAACTTTCTGCCATAATTTGTGTTTGAGATATGCTGATAACAGACAGACACACACACAGACCATTTGCTAAAAACATGATTTTCGTATTCAGGGGACCTCAAAACATGGAAATATAACAAAATCTCGCGTTCGAAAATTTGGCCCCAAAAGAATACTTTCTCTACCTTATGGGTAAGAGAAAGTAAAATTTTATTTTAAATTACTGCAGATCGATGGTTCAACCATTCCTTTTAAAGGTATTGGCGAGCCCTTTTGAAAGATACCCATTATGAAATTTACTCCACTGGAGGGGGAAATCCCCCCAAGGGGGGGGAGGCGAGGCTAATACAGAGACAAAACTTTTTCCCAGTTGACTATCTCTATTACAAATAATATATATTCGTTTCATTTGGTTTAGTGCAATCTGTAGATGTTAAACTCTACTTACCTGCAATTTCCCCTATGGAGGTAATTTGAATACTTTTGAGTGTCCCTGTACACGAACCATTAGCTTTATCTCAACGAAAAGCTTAGTGTAGCATCTCTATATGATACACATTTAGAATACCGTGTTTGGAATTTCTGCTACTATTTGTTCTTGAGATATACTGATAACAGACACACAGACAGACACACAGACAAACACACACATAGATCATTCGCTAAAAACATGATTTTCGTATTCAGGGGACCTCAGAACATGTAAATATAACAAAAACTCACTTTCGAAAATATGACCCTTAACCCCTTCCACTCCAGGGACGTACGTGCGTACGTCCTAGTGTTAATGGCCATTAATACCATGGACGTAGGTGCATACGTCCAAAGAAAGTATACGATACAATAAGTCCAACGTTGTAGTAGTATCAGAGAGAGTTATTTTGTCATATGGTATTTTGAAATTGTATTTTCATTACTGACAACTACTCGTAGTTGGCGTTAGTAGTCTCGGTGACCTATTAGTTTTGTCTACGCCAGTTGTTTCGTGATTTCTCGCGGCTGTGGTTGTGTGTAATTTTCGCTCCTCGATTTTGTGTGTTTTGTCGGTGTTTGAAACTGTGAATAATGTCTTATTCTAGTGATTCGAATAGTGATTATATCCCCGATTATGACGAACTTGAAGATTTCAATTATGACTTTACAACATGTGAAGACGGCGAAAGTGATGACAGTGATGATGAGCCACTTACATCAGGTGACAGGAAATTTATGTCGGATCCTTTTACCGATCTCGTCCTGAGCAATTGCCTGAACTGAAAAGGGACATCACAACAAAATGAACATTGTTACTTCGTTATGTATTGCATTATTTCAAAATTATAATCTGGTATTTCACATACTTACACTACAGCTAGCCTGGAGCGGAAGGGGTTAAACAATACTTTCTCTACCGTAAGGGTAAGAGAAAGTAAAAAGAAAATAATTTTATTTTTTATATAATGGGAGAAAATTTGCCGTGCATAGTATTTAGTTAGAAATGTATAAATTAAGCTTTATAGGTAAATAAGAAATGCTATTAACTATGTATAATTTGGAATGCATCGTATTTAAAAATATATCGCATGCTTAATTGTTTCAATCCACTTATTTAAAATTGAAACTAAATAAAAGAATATATTGATATTAGGCCTGTGGCAGAATTTAGGAGACACAGCGACATTGTTCAGAAAAGAAATTGTCACTTGCAGAATGATTTGCCCATAAAAAGGAAAGCTATTTCTAAATTTCAGTAGAAAATAGAAACTCGTGTCTTGTATTTAAGAATTCTTCAACAGTCTACTAATAATATTTGTCTTTATAGTTACATGTTCATATTATGTGTAAATAAGAAAATATGTCAATATTGTCTTGCAATAAAGGTTTGCACGAACAAGACTTGTCGCAGAAAGCTTAAAAAATTTCTGTCATAGGGGATATTAGGTATTACAGCGATTCCACTGATGCTACAAGAAT
Source organism: Salticus scenicus (assembly GCA_963930645.1). Classification (NCBI taxonomy): domain Eukaryota; kingdom Metazoa; phylum Arthropoda; class Arachnida; order Araneae; family Salticidae; genus Salticus; species Salticus scenicus. Next base: position 311,876,583 of record OZ005649.1, read on the forward strand.
TTAATGTGATATTACCGCAATTTTTGCATTTGGTAGCCTGCTGTTGGATTGTTTATTTGTCGTATTATTTCTGCAATTTTAGCTGCTTTATAATTTGTAGTTACGTCTCTAAACAGTTCATAGTTTATTACTAATTTAGTTTGATATCTTTATCATATTACTAAACATTATAGAAGCGGAATATATTAATAATTAATATTCAAGTAATATTTATATTTCATTTTTGACGCTTTATTTGAAATAGAAATATGTATGGTATTGAAATGAATGAATTTAAATATTTAAAAATTAGAATATGTATTGATAATTAAAGAAATACCGTTTTTGGAAATTTAAAAGCTGTATGAAAATTATTTGACTAATCACCAGCAAAAAAACTGTTGACTAATTTAAACATATATTAATATTTTTATATTAATTCACTCATTGTAATTACTTTATATGCGAAAGTTAAAAAATAAGGGAATTAGGATCATACATATTTTTGTGTCACAATATTTACATATCTAATTTTTAAAGACTTATTTGATTAAAATTTTTACTCTACACTTCCAGATGTTTGAGTTAACGCCATTTTTCATTTAGAAAAGTGCTTTTAATAATTCATTCATAGAACTTTCCTTTTACTGTACAAAGTTCAAATATAATACCGAAAGATGAAATATTAATATTTAATGCATTTTAACAAAACTACATAAAGAATTATCGAAAACATTAAATTGAAAACTTCTGATTAGAAAATTCAAGAACATCTGACAAACTTTTTCAAAAATGATTTGGGATTCAGATTGGAATTTTAATGACTCTGCTTGATAATGTTACGTACTACTTATTTTTATTCTTCTATTAAATGATTACTAAGGAATTTCTTTTATATTAATTAGATAATACTTTCAAGAAAACAGTTTTCATTTCCAGTGTTGCAGTTTTTCTCAATTCCATGTAATGGAAAGAACTTAAATTTAATATGATCTTTCACTTAGACTACATTAACTGTTTTTGGATTTAAAGATCTTATTGAGAAAAAAAGAATTTGCAGAACAAACAACGTTTGAAGAAATTACTGTGCTTCATTTAAAATTTTACTATTTGGAAATATAATTTTTTGCTTTCGGAATATATACAGGTTGATTCAAAATTAGTGTGACCAATTTTAAAAGAATGTAACTATTTATGGTATATTTTAATCGCTTTACCACCAGTTTTATTTCAAAAGCGAGGCGTTTAAAATACCAATATAGCTATTTTTATTAGTGGCAGTAAATTATGGTTCCGAAATTAGATCCTCAAACCCAAAACGAAATTTTAAAGCTTTTGAAGGATGATTGCTCAAATTCTGTTATAAATAAAGCATTTAAAAATCAGAAAAGACATTTTTCTAATGGATTACTATTTAAACTTCGAAAAGAAATAAAATTTGGCTGGAAATCAAAAGCTCCAGGGAAAAAATGTGGACGAAAAGAAGTCCTTGGTGAAAAAGAAAAAAAAAAAAAAAAAGAAGCTGAAAAGTCTTATCGCTGTAGAAAATCCTCTGCCATTGATTTGAATGTATTTTACGTTGAACTAGAGCTACGTTATGAGAAATTGTGAGAGATTTGATTGGTTTATTTTATTTTCATGGATTTGAGGTAGGGGTGTCCTGTGATTCTTTTTTTTTTTTTTTGGTTTTAACATGCTTGACAGTGATTGCTGCGAAAACGAGTTTCGTGCGTTTACAGATTCATGCACAGTGAGGTAGGGACGTCTAGTGATGTTTTTTGGTTTTAACATGCGTGATAGTGACTGACACGGAACCGAGTTACGTGCGTTTTCAGATTCATGTACAGCATGGTAGGGGTGTCCAGTGATGTTTTTTTTTTGGTTTTAACATGCGTGATAGTGATTGCCGCGGAACCGAGTTTCGTGTGTTCTGAGATTCATGCACAGTGTGGTAGGGGTGTCCAGTGATGTTTTTTTGGTTTTAACATGAGTGATAGTGATTGCCGAGGAACCCAGTTACGTGCGTTTTCAGATTCATGCACAGCGTGGTAGGGGTGTCCAGGAATTTTTTTTTTTTTTTTTTTTTTTTAACATGCGTGATAATGATTGCCGTGAAACCGAGTTTCGTGTGTTCTGAGATTTATGCACAGCAGTGTAGGGCTGTCCAGTGATTTTTTTTTTGTTTTGTTTTCATGAGCGTGAAGCGTGCATACGTGCGTTATAGTAATTGCTGCGAAAACGACTTACGTGCGTTCTCTGATTCGAACATTCATCGAATAGTGACTTTTACTGTACGAGTAACAGCTTCAACTGTTTCCAGAATATTCGACGAATTAACATTTCTATTTGACTGTTTTCGGGAATATTCGTTTGAATAATAGTTTTGTTGCACAGATTCGAGAAGTTCAAAAAATATTTGATATTGTCAAGGCGATCCCATACTAAAACTGTGAAGAAAATAGTCGCCAATCGAAATATATTTAATGTGTGCAAATTCCTCATTGCCAAAATCTGCTTTTTTTTTTTTTTTTTTTTTTTTTGGACTAGGGGGAAACTTAAAACATGTTAATCTGCAAAAAAAAAAATTAAAGAAATACTGTTACAATATTTTAGATATGATGAAGCCTTTAAATTCACACACACACACACACACATATATATATATATATATATATATATATACATATACATAAGTTTGAAAAATGTTTTATTCGTAAAAATAGCTTAAAAAACGACAAAAATGCATATATAAATGTATTATATATATGCACACTAACTTCTAAAAATGGAGCATAAGAAATTCTTATGACAAGTTCCAGTAATCTCTTAACACAATATAACATTAAAAAAAGATCTTTTTACTTAAAGCATTAAGTGAATCTCACAAGAGACGTAACAAATATACGTCACGAATAAATCTTTCATGTAGTTGAAATGTCTATGAGGTGACATTTTTAATAATGAATAAACTTCACGGAAGAACATAAAACATCTGTGAAAAAAAGAATGATAATTGATTTCGTACAGTTAAGACATACTTTCTACTTCTTTCTGTACCGATAATAATTTACTTTTAAAGTAAATCAAAGTAATAGGTAAAATAAGAATATTTTGGTAAAGTGGAATCCTAAAATAAAAATATTTCACACAACTTTTAAAACTAATCTATTAAAATTCATTTAAAATAATGTATGTCGATCAAATGTAAATTAACCAAAACTGATTTAACATTTCGTGAAATATACTAAATTTTATAAACTAAAGAGCTATACTAAAACTAAATATATTGCATCTTAAGTGAAATAATTTGTTCTAAATATTTTAGTATTTGTATGTGTATTTTTAATTTCTAATATTAAATTAGTTTATTTCTTTCAGTAATTACATTTATATTTTCACAAGCGTTTTTCAATGGAGTGGGTTGGACCTTCGTAAACCATGCTTCTAAAAAAATTCTGTAATAATTATTAGTACAGACTGAATCTAAAATTTGCATATTTTCGAAATCTGACAAAGGAATGATATTTAGCCTACACATTATAATAGTAAATAGTAAATTTAGCTTTTACGTTATAACAGTCAAATTCCCTTTTCTCCTAGAAATGTCTTCATTTAAAATTACTTTTATCAACAATTTTTACTTTCTTCTATATTTAATAGAAGAAAGTATTGGATTCGTAAAAATTTTCGAAATCCGGTTTTTGACGGATTTACACGTTTTGAGAGTTCTAGAACACAATTCTACAATTTTTAGAAAATGTTTGTCTGTGTGTGTGTGACAAACATTTTTTGGCTACTGTATCTCCGGAACTACTGCTCAGAATTATATATAAATTTATATGCAGATGCACCTTGACCTAAATTAGTGCTTATCAACATTTGGTGTCAACCGCTCAGTAGGTGGCACTGCTAAACAACGATTTCCGCAATTTAAGGGGAAGCTATATCTCAGGTATAATCAAAGAAAACTTAATATGTAAGAAGGTCATTATGAGCCATTAACGCTGATTGCATTTGATTTCATATCGAATAACAGGTGGCGCTACTTTACAGCGATTTCCGCAGTTTAAGGGAAGGCATAATCTCAGGAAGTATTGCACAGAATTTCATATTATGTTATATGTACATGCACCTTGACATACATTAGTACCTATCAACTTTTGGTGTCAACTGCTCAACAGGTGGTGCTGCTACACAGCGATTTTTACAATTTTAGGAAAAACTATAACTCAGGTTCTATTGCGAATAATCAAACAAAGCTTGATATTTGAGAAGGCCATTATGAGACATTATGCTGATTCAAGTTGGGTGCGTATAATAGGCCAACAGATGGCGCAGTTATACTGGGAAATTCCTCGATGGCGTGAAGACTATATCTCAACCTGTATGGCATATGACTGTAAGAAACTTGATAAATGAGATAACCATTATATAAACGCATTTTTTAAGATGTTATTTATAGATAATAAAATTGTTTTTCTTTGGATATTTAGTATTAGTTTTCTCTAAGATGAAAATCATTTGCATTCATCATGTTAGATAATTTTAATAAATAATAGTTTTAATAAATTATTTGCCCTTAGTGAATTTGTATAGAAAAATATAGAGGAAAAGTCTTGTGGTGGCCACGACATACTAGTTTAGAAAAGTGATGTTTTGAAGTTTTTAATGGAATTACGGTAAAATATAAATTCTAGATGATAATAATAATAATAATAATAATAATAATAATAATAAACACCCACAGTACAAGAATGTGTTGGAAATTCTGTAAAAAGAAATCTGGAGTGACTGCACTCGACTTTCCGAACGTTAAATATTTAACGATTGTATAAACAAATTAAAATAAAAGTAGTTAAATAAATAAAAGAAAAAAATATAATAGGGTGATTGAATATTTTTCTCCATACTGTATGTTGTTTAATTTAACGCTATTGCCTTTCAAATAACTTGAACTCACAGACCATAATGAAGAAGAATTTTTCGATGTGTCCCTGTAATAATCTATTCGGTTTATGTGATAATGATCTATAACATGTGTATAAAATTAAAGCTCAATTGAATGAGGAGTTTAGACGCTATCTCACTTTAAAAATTTATGAGCTTATAGGACATAATGATAAAGAATACTTTTGTGTACCAGTAAAAAAAAACTATAAATGTTTCTAAAAATTCCTCATAATTTATAAAATTCATGCTGTAATAACCTACAACATGTGTATTAATTTTCAGCTCAGTGGAATAAGACGTTTAGACTCTATTGCACTTTAAAAACTTTCGTTCCATAGGCCATAATAATAAAGAATTTTTCTTTGTATCCCTGTAAAAAAACTATATCTGCTAAATTCACCAAAATTTATACAACTCGTGCAGTAGTAATGTACAGCATGTGTGCATAATTTCAGCTGAGTGGAATAAGGCGTTAAGACGATATCGCACTTCAAAGAATTTCGTCCCATAGGCCTTAATGATAAATAATTTTTCTTTATGCCCCCGTAAAATATTGTAAGTGCTATATTTACCAAAATCTATACAGTTCGTGCGTCAGTGACTTATAACATGTGCATAAATTTTTAGCTCAGAAGAATAAGGTGTTTAGACGCTATCGCACTTTAAACAATTTCACCCCATAGACCATAATGATAAAGAATTTTTCTTTGTGTTCCTGTAAAAAAAAAAAAAAAAAAAAAAAAAGTCCTAGATTCGCCAAAATCAATAGGGTTCGTGCTATGGTGACCTATAATATAAGTAGCAACATTCAGCTCATTCCAACAAAGCGTTTAGGTGCTATCGTGTTCACTCACACGCACACGCACATATGATCGTATAAATAGATAAAATAAACTCAGGGACCTCAAAACATATAGAAACACCAAAATCTCAAAGTTGTATTTTTGACATGATTAAATGCTTTCCTTACATATGTATGTTCGGAAAGTAAAGTAAAGAAAAAAAAAGTATTTGAAAACACTTTACGAAATTTTTTTATTTTGCGAAATTTTTGCTTTGATTTAATTTCCTAAAATTTGATTTCTATCAATTATTATATAAACAAGCTTAATTTTAAATACTTATTTCTTCTGAAAAGAGAAACTAAATAATTAATTAATTTTTGTCTCTGATATACTTATACATCGTAAAAATGCATATAGTTTTGTTACACTTATTTATCGTCTTACACCTTTATATCTGTAAATACACGTTCTTAGATCTGTGAATTCATAACGAAATAAAGATACATTTTCGGATATTTTTATGTTTATTTATTTTATTTTATTTATTTAAATTTTACGCTTTTATGTTATTTTTGAAACATATGAGACACTTTTCACTGATTCAAAATATTTCTTTTATATCCTTAAAAATTAAAGAACAGTTCGTCATGCGTACTCGAACAGTATAAAGTATTCAGAAAATGTAAAATAAATCACTTGTCAAAACTAAAATGTTTAAATGATTAATGTGTACTATAATGCAGTTTCAAACTGAAAGTAGTTGTTTCAATCTGACATTTTTATGTAAATAAATTTACGCAATATTGATTTAAACTATGAAATGTTTCTAAAAGCACACAATATATTAAATATGTTTCAAAATTTGACACAAGTTTTTATTTTTATGTTCATCATAAACTTTCTGTATGTCAATTTTTTTTCCTTTAATAGAATTTCAATTAAAATGAAACAAATTTCATATCGAATTTTATACCGAATGTCAGTCGATACAGTATTTATTAAGATGAAAAACATGTATTTCTGTGGCTGACACACACACACACACACACACAAAAAAAAAAAAAAGTGGAATATAAAATATTAAATAACTCATTAATTTAATTATACAAAATATAGTACAATATATTTTAGAATATACAGATAAAGCATTCAACCACGGTGTCTTAAATCATCTACGATGAATTTTATGTTTTAATTCATGTTTTGATTTAAGCGTCCCAACTATTAAAATAAATAAATAAATAAATCCTAGACAAGATTACTTTAATTCTTGTGTATTAAAATATAATTATGTACTATGAAATATCGAAAATTTCTTGAATTTAAGACGATTAAAATAACTGGAAAAATATGAAAAATATAAAAGGGGCATTTACGAGTTTGAATTTTGGGAAGGTCAAGCAAAATCGCTCCAATTTTTACATAAATTCACCATCAGACAATAAATAGGCAGAAAATGGTGTGGCTTGTTTCCTCATCTTTGACATTTTACCATACTAGAAAACTTCACAACTTAAAATAAATAAATAAATAAATAAATAAAAATAGCCTATGTTTAAGATCAAGTGGCTGATCCATCTTTGGTGATCATAACTGGTTCAAAATAATATATCATTTCATCCTGTATTGAAAATGACATTGATAAATATTTCATTGCATCTGCAATAGGAAATGCATTATTATAAAGTATAAAAAAATTTTATGCAAAAAATGTATGATGCTTATAAAAGCTTTCACTTCAAAAAACCAGCTGACTGTTCAGTCAGGGTAAAATACGTAAAACTAATCTCGGGGAAAATAAGCATATTTCTTAACAAGCACAAGATCAATTAAGTCATTTATAATTTACTAAAAATAAATTTTATTTTAAGAGAATGTTGGGAATAATGTCTTCACTCTCTGCTTAAGATTTTCTTAATTATACTACTTTTAGTTTAGTTATAGTATTTTTTAAACACTTTTTGTGAAACGGATTGGAAGGGGGAGGGAAAGCGGCTTCAAATGACATCAGGCCTATCAGAAAGTGTTATTCCGTGTATCCCTGCGCATCCTAATAAATATTTAAAAGAAAAACTAGGCTGTTTATATTTAGCACCTACTCCTAGAGACCAACAATGTTTTCCTCAGAAAAAGAAGTAACTATTGCCATAATTATATTGGCTATATGTAAAATATGAAGACTATCACAGTAAGAAAAAAAATAATTGTTTTAATAATCTCTAGAAATAAATTATATATTGCTGAACACTAATAAAAATTTCTCTATATATAAATGGCTAAGATATTTTTGAGTCTGTTTGTCTGTGTGTTGACGCAAGTTGTAACCAGCTTTTCATACATTAGTTAATTTTAAAAAATCTAATTATCTGATCGATAAGTTAATTAAACCGACGGATTCAGAAAAAATGCCTCTTTCATTTGGTACCTTATTTGTAACGAAATTTTGATTAGATTTTTAAAAATTAATTAAAATGTGAAAATAATAACCTGGTAAAAGCTTTAAAAATGGGCGTTTAAATTTTTAATTGTTGTCAAAAAAAAAAATATGCTTTCACGCGAAAAATAAAAAAAAATATATTAAATATTAAATTTTCTCTTGCACATAAAAAAATAAAAATATGAAAATGGAGTTAAAAAAAAATATATAATAATATACCTCAATTTTAGATTTCCTCCCTCCTTTTGTTTAAATAGTATGTTTTTGGCACGGAGGAATCGCGCTTGACCTGAAAGCTAATTCAGCATTACATTAAAGATTGATAATCCTGGGTAATTTTTAAAATTTTGATGCTGAAATAGATCGGACATTTTTCGCAAAGGACTCCACTTTCGTAAAAGCCACTTTAAGCCAAGTAGCGCATAAAAAATATAAATAAATTACACAATATGGAAAAGCAGAAAAAAAGGAAAGGAAAGGAAAACGAAACTAAAAGAAAGAAACAAAAACGAAAACAATAATAATAATAACATAAATGTGTTTTTGTCTAACGTGACGATAAAAATTCAAAAGTCGCCAAGGGGAGATACATTAAGGCTGTACCATGATCAGGTTTACATATTTCATTATTCATTTTTCTATATACCAACTACTATTAACTAACTCAACTAGTATTATAACCACAAAAATTAATTGTCTCATGCGATAGACGTAGCCGATCATAGCACATTGTAATATTATATTTGGTGTGAAATTGTCATTTTATGGTTGATCGAATAAATCAAATAAATACAGAAAATAACGTGAAAGAAAATATTATGTACACAACGTATAGTGTTGTTCATATGTAACGGGGATTCAAATATAAAATGGCTACTTAAATTTTTTCGATACTGTCCGTTTCAAAACTGTCATCTGATAAGCACCCAAATGGAAGCCCACTGGTAAGCTATTGTCCCAGGCAACAGGGATAGACACTCGAGAGCCTGCGAACGAGTGCGTCACTGCCGAAGGGAGCGGAAAACCAAAGCGGGCTTTAAAGCAATTTCATGATTTCTTTAAATTTTATTTTTGTTTGTAAAGCGATATAAAAAGTTTCCTGTAAATATAGTGACTAGTGAAGCGAGAAAAGCCTTCGTTGATTCACTACCTTCATTGATTTTATGAATTAAAAAATGGTTTCGTTAACAAACTTTGATCTATTGGCGCGCAGGCAGCATCAGGCCGAGTTTTGTACATTTCGAGTTTGATTTTGAAATTTTTCCCGCATTCGGAATTCGGTTCGTTCCCGAACCGGGGCTTTGCTAGTAGTACATAAAATGACAATATGTCATAAAGATATGATTGATAAAGATAAATTGATTTAGTAAATTTGTTAACTGAATTAAGTGAACCTGTCAATTCTGATAATGAAGCAATTCCGCAGTTGAAAAATAGAACCAAAGTAGCAGAAATATTTAAAGTTTTAAACAAAATAGTATTGAATATATTATCCACAATAGTGAAAGATCTTAAAATTAAGACATTAAATGATGAAACACAAAGAAATGATCGTGAAAAAATGAAGCTAGCACAAGTAGAAAAACAATTAGAGATAGAAAAAGCAAAAACCAATCAAATTTCTATCCCTATTAATGATACAGTGGCTGAACTAATTGTGAAACCTAAGCGAAACAGTTTAGAAAATCTATTAAAAGCAGTAAAAACATTAACGATTACTCTACCTCAAAAAGCGGAAAATCTGGATTTATTTTTTCAAGCGTTAGAACACGTGTTTACATTAAAAGAAGTGCCAACAGAATTTAAGTCTGAAATATTAATTAATACCTTTGTAGACTGACAACAGATGGAGAAATAGCGTTCATATTGAAGGAATTTAGAGTATATTATGAAACTGAAAGGATTAAGCATATTATCACAAACAGCGGATTGCCTAGAGGGAATGACCAGACAGAAAGGCTGTATGCGACAATAAAATTAGTATTGGCGGAATTCAATTTAGAGAAACCAAACGAATGGCATAAACAAGTAGAAGAAGTACAGAGAATGACGAATGCAACGATATCAAGAAGTACTAAAAAAACGTCCTTTGAATTAATATCAGGAATAAAAATGAGAAGTAAGGAGAAGAGAATTCTTAAAATTTTAAGACAGGAGACAGAATGCAAGAATGAAGGATCTAAAATTGGCATGCAAACAGGCAAAAAGAAGCATTTTAAAAATGCAAGAAGAAAATTCCAACAACTGGAACAATAAAAGAAAACAAGCTCATGCATATGAAAAAGGTGACCTACTAGTTGCAATTTAACGAACGCAATTGAGGTGCAGAATGAAATTACGGCCGAAATTCCTTCGTCTGTTTGAAGTGGTGAAAATGACAAATATGATTTTAAGAAGGTAGGAAACCACGAAAGTGCAAATAATACTAGCACAGTTGCAGGCAACATAAAACTGTAGAGCAAAATTTAGGTAGATGATTGTTTTATTTTATTGCACATATTTTAACGTTTTTACTATTACTCTGAATTGCATTTTTGAATCATTATTTTACTATACGTGTCAATCAAAATTGTGTAAAAGTCGGAACTTGCTACTGAATTTACTACTAGTTCTGAACCGACTACTTAAAATAGATGTCTCATGAAAGTAGAAATCAAGGATAAAACAATGTTAATAAACGCAGAGCAATTGAATTTGTATATTTGAGTAATAATAGCATAGCCAATTGCTACGCAAATGCGTAAATACGACAGCAATAATGTAATAGGGACAAAAATAATTCTAATTAGAAAGCTTGTTGTGGATTTCGATACCAGAAAATACATTTATAGTGAAATTATTTAGTTAATCATTTTCATTATGCTGACTGAACATATTAAGACATTCTTTGGGTTTTGTGTGTTTATAAATGGCTATATCTCATAAATTAAGCAATAGTAAAATTTTATTGTTGTATAAATGAATACGTAATGATATACTCATTATCGTTAAAGAAGTGTTTATTTAATAGTTTTACTTTTCTCCAAGCTTTCCTTTACAAGAGATGCGAAACTCTCTTTGACATTTGGTAAAAAAAATCCAAAATGGTAAAATAATTTGTGAAAGATATGTATTTATCGGGAATAAAAAACTATTGCTGCAGGGTTAAATATGAAAGATGATCGTTTGAATGACTTTAGTACTTTTTTCTAATATAGATTCCTTGAGCTAAGTTCGTTTACTCTCTGCACGAGTGCGCTTCGAACAAAGTAAAAATCAAAAGAATAAATAGTTTTAGCGATATTCAAATTTTTGAAACGTCTATTAATTCTCCTCTAGTGAAATTTTTTTTTTTTATTTCTTCTTAATATTTCTAAGAACTTAATCATTTCCAAGAAGTTTCTATTATATTACATTCCTGCTTCTAGCATATGCGGAACCTATGATTATAAAAGTAAAACATGTTAATTTAAGTTCCTATTGTCATTAAATACTAATATATTCTCATATTCTCTCTGAAAAGTAAATCTTAATATAGAATGTAACTTAAAAGGGTGGGGTACGTTATATATATATATATATATATATATAAATTCTTGTTTTAGAATTATAAAAATTTGTATACATATGCATTGAAATATAACAATATTAAGTATAGTTAAATTTTTCGAAATTATTTAATAACATTAATGAAAAAAAAAAAAAAACTGAAAAATTATTATTATTATTATTATTATTTTAAATTCTTAATGCTTTTTACCAATTAATTTTTAATTTTCTTCTTCAATTTTACATCATTATAGTTTAGAAATATACTCTAAACATATTCGGATGTTTCTTTGTGGTATTTACCTGCAAGTCAATTTTTTAAAAATATTTTGTTTGAATGCTAAAAATACACATGAATTTCAGTATTAAAACTTAAACTATTTTTAAAATATTAACTTATCAATGAATCAACAAAATCATATCCAAATACTCTTAGAATATATTTAAATTATAATAATAAAAAATTTGTGGGGAAAATTAAAATAAAATCAGTTCAGTTAACATTTCAGAATGTTTTATGATCTATATATCTACAATTATATACTAATTTAATTATGATGTGTGTTTCAAGAATATTTCACTCTAATTGCGTGGAAGTACACTTACTTACAAATTTTGGGTTATCATTATAACAGCTTGATATTTGTAATGTGTATTACGCATGGGCTTTGCATATTATACTACTAACATTAATTAGATGTAGAATTAATCAGCTTTGGAAATCTGTAGTAATTTTACAAACGCAGTATATAATATCCAAGTAATAAATTATCATAATTTCATTAAATTATATAAATAAACAAATATTACTCTCTTTCAATTATGGTTACTTTTACGCATTGAAATAGAAATTTTACACTAAAAAGTATTACTGACAATTTTTGACTATCATTAGGTGGGTTCGAAATAACATTTTAGAATTTGGTTTAATCATCAATAAAAGTACTGAATATTGAATCAATAAAACTGATGAAGCATCTAATATTAAAATTAAAAAAAATATCTAAATTTAAAAATTTCTTTTTTACATTGTCCTGTAAAAATACGAAATATGGATTTGTGAAAATTTGTGACTTTTTCTTTTCGATTGATTTACATGTTTTGAGATAACCTAAATATGGTTTGACCATTTTTGTGTGTTTTGTGTGTCTCTCTCAGTCTATGTGCGTGTTACCAAAATTTTTAACTCTGACTGAAATAATAGTTGAAATTCCGCAAAGAATCATATACATTTTGTTGGACCTTGATATAAATGGTGCTCATTAGATTTTGGTATATATTGTTTATCGTATGGCACTGCTGTGCTGCAGTTTTAATTATGTATGGGAAGGCTATATAACAGCTTTTATAACTTATAAGTGCACAAAACTTAATATTTAAGATTTGCATTATAGAAAATTATGCTCATTAAATTTGTATGCTTATAAATCGGAAAGTGGTGTTGCTATATTGCAGTTTCCCTTGGTTATAAGAAGGCTATATCAGCTTCTGGAGCTTATAAGTGCACCAGTTATGATATGTGAGGTGGCTGTTTTAAAAAATTATATTGATTTAACTTTAATAAGCATATTCTTATTCCTTATCATGTTGGATAGAAATATGGTGTTTCAAAGCGAGCAAGAAAATCCAAGTGTTTTGTAAAGAATAAACACGCAATTGTTGTTATTAATATAGCTACAATTATTTTTCTAAGCTTACTCAAATTTATTATTAAGTTTGTTGAAATATTTTGTTTTGCAGAATTAATAATAATTATTTTTATGAATGTTCAAAGTATTTTTTTATAAAAATAGTTACTCTCGTTGAAAGTGCTTTAGTTCTCAAAAATAATTAAAAAAATATTTCAAGATTTTTCAATGTTTGTGTTAAAAAATATTAATTCTGTACTCATATAATTTTCTCTTTGATTTAATAATATAAATAATTTTCGATTACAACCAAAGAACACGTTATCAAGCTCTTATGATATATTAATAAACTTTTTACTACAATATAATGCAATTCGTAATCTATAAACTTAGGTTATGGAAATCTATGTTATATTAAACTGTTAAATCAATATATATATATATTTAATATTAGTTTTCTAAGAGATATACGCTTTTGAACTGAAGTTGAGATTTTATATATGTTCTTGTTTTTTAATGTCTTCTAACAAAAGTTAACAGTACGAAATAATTTGGGAGAACATCTGATTAAAAACAACTTAAATTATATTGTTTTTCGTTGTACGTACATTCCATAAGTGAAGGCACATTTTCGAATAAAAAAGTTTTGTAGAACACTTAAAGAAATACTTGATGGATTTTCTTAGAATCCTTTAAGTAAAAAAAAAAAAAAAAAGAAAGGAAGAAAGCTATGCTTTTAATTCTAGTAAAAAAAGCTTTTGTCTTAAGGAGAAAAAGAGATTAAATATACCGGGTGATTCAAAAGTCACAGAAAAAATAAAAAACGCATTATTCAAGAACTACTGACTGTAGCTTTATATAGTTTTCATTAAAATGCACACAAAAACACGAGATTATATATATATATATATATATATATATATATATATATATATGTATAAGAAAAGAAATATTAGTTACATTTTTCAACAACAAATCGCGCGTTATTCGCAGTATCCTCTTCCATTTTAAACAGATTCGTTTTCTCAAATGACGCCATTTTGCGAATACTAAAGCATTTTTAATAAAAATTTCCAACGTGAAACGTCGTTGGGCCATTCTTATGAATAACGGCCGTCACAGGTATCATTTATAGTCCTAATTACACTATTAAATGTACTGAGGCACTGAAAAACTAGTATGTCGTGGCCATCACAAGACTTTCTTCTATATTTTCCTATACAAATTCACTCAGTTCCAATAATTTACAAAAACTATTATTTATTAAAATTAACTACCATGAGGAATACAGACGATTTTCATCTTAGAGAAAACTAACACTAAACAACCAAAGAAAGACCGCTTAACTAACATCTTAAAAAATGTGTTTTCATAATGGTTATCTCATACATCAAGTTTCGTGCAGTTGAATGCCATAGAAGTTAAAATATAGTATTCCCGTTCTCGGGAAAAATTGCACTATAGCAGCGCAACCTATTGGTAGATATACATCTAAATTGAATCAGCATAATGTCTCATAATGGCTTTTTCACATATCAAGTGTTGTTTGATTATAGGCATTAGAACCTGAGATATAGTCTTCCCTTAAACTGAGGAAATTACTGTATAGCAGCGTCACCTGTTGAGAAATTGGTACCAAAGTTGATTTACAGTAACTTATGTTATGGTGCACCCACATATAAATTTTTATGCAATTTTGCACAGTAGTTCCTGAGATATAGCCCTCTCTGAAATTGTGAAAATATCTGAATAGCAGCGCCACCTGTTAAACAGTTGACACCAAAAACTGATAGGCACTAACATATGTCAAGATGCATCTACATGCATCTACATATCAAGATGCATCTACATATAAATTTATATGCATTAATTCCTGAGATATATAGCCTTTTCTTAAGTTAGGGAAATTACTGCATAGCAGTGCCACCTGTTGAGCAATTCACACAATACAGGCACTAACTTATAGTAAGTTGCATATATATATGAATTTATATGAATTTTTATGCAGTAGCCTGAAATATAGTCGTCTCTGAAACTGTGAAAACTGTTGCATATCAGCGCCACCTGTTGGGCAGTTGACACCAAAAGTTGACAGGCACTAATTTAAGTCAAGGTGCACCTTTATGTAAAATTATATGCAATTCTCTACAGTAGTTCCTGAGATACAGTCGTCACAAAATTTTTGTCACACAGACAGACAGACGGACAGACAAACATTTTCTAAAAAGGGTAAAATCGTGTTCTGGACCTCTCAGAACATGTAAATCCACCGAAAACCGGAAGTCGAATTTATTTTTTATTTTTTTACAAATCCAATACTTTCTTCTATTGAATACAGAAGAATGTAAATAATAATAATAATAATAATAATAATAATATTATAATAATTAAAGCGCCGCCTGATGGAAATTTGCAGTTTAAACTAATTTGCTAATTTTAAACTAATTTTCAGATAAATCTTTTGATACTTAAAAGGTCCGATGTCTTTCTGTGCATTTCAGAGAAAACCGTATAGTGCTACGGTCAAGACTTTTTGAATAATACATTTTTCATTTTTTCCTGTGAACCTGTATAATAATAATAATAATGATTATTATAAAAGGTATATTAATAGTTAGAATCTCCGTATAAGAAATAATGCTTGAGATTAGTTGTATCTGTCTTATTTAAGTACAACACTTCTTTTCTTATACATATTCATTTATATGAGAATCGCACGTACATCATTGGGATATAAAAGATTTTTTTAAGAGTTTTGACATTTTTCCGTGCGCTTTTTATTAAAAATATACAGGACTTTCAAACCAATGTGATGCCACTTAGAAAAGTTGACAAACTACATTAGACATGACATATTGCAATTATAAAATAAAAATAAAAAATATTTCACGAAATATGAGCATTTTTATTAATAAATTTTAAATAGGCATACTCAAGCGTTAACAAAATCTCTTCTGCATTATTTATTAGCCAATTTTTTAGAGTTACTCTTAAAAAAAAAGAAGAAGAAAACAAGTATTGGCAAAATTTAGAAAGACATCATATGTATTGGTTGAGTTGTAATTCAAGTACTTTAATCTAATTTTTCTTCTACAAGCCTAATCTGGACTGCAGTTCATATGCGTCTATAATTAGATTGAATATCATACTCTTGTTGGGTGATAAAATGGGAATTTAATTTAATTTATTGTGTTATATATACATATTCAGTTGCCTAATCGTAGATTTCTGGTTTCTTGAGTTGCATTGCTCAGGGTCCCTGCGAGACGTTTCTTCGAGAAAAAACTTTGAGTGGATGAAGACGGTTGTCGAATCGATGATATTTACTTTCAGAGGATTACCTTTAACTACAACAGGTGATCAAGCCATTACTAGATGAGCCGCTAACTACATGCCCCTCCTAAACTCTAACACATTAAGAAAAGTTTTCTCACACCGAATATACCTAAGTATTAGCAAAAAATATGACTTCTTCATCGAATTTGCAGAACGCATTACCTGTTTATGCATGCTTGTGCAAGTTTGTAAGTTCAATTTCTTAAATTGCGTTTTAACAGAAATGTTATAAAAAGTTAACAAACAAAACGTGATTTTGTAGCTTCATTGTAAAGGAAAGCATGTGTGTGAGATTCTTTATTACTTCAAATGTCTCACCCAGCTGTTTCCAAAGCAATCCAGTGATTTAAGAGCTTGGCCATGAAGGAACAATCGGGAAGAGGCAGAAAAAGGACTGGGAACAATTCGATAAACAGAAAATCGATCAAAAAACACTTATCCTGAAATCTTTACGCGTCGATGAGAAAAATGACGAGTTAGAAGGGGATAACTCGAATTATGACCAAACAGCAGCTGAATCTTTATTCTTATAAGCTGAAACAAACGAAGCTTTTCACCGAGGAAAGCAAACGAGTACGGCTCAAAAGATGCAGGAAGCTGCTAAAGCGAGTCACAACTTCTCAATGTGAGAGGATCGTTTTCTGATGAAAAGTTGTTCTCAGTGGAACAGTAATGCAATCGACAAAATGATCGGATTTGATCAAATTTGATCAACATTTTCGGGCAAGTCTTCCATGGTTTAATTTAAGATTGCCCAAATATTTCTCTTGGTGACGGCAGGATTTTACGAAATGGACAAAATTTCTCCCATTTTTATCGATTATGGAGCCAAAATCATTAAAAATGTGCACTGAAAGAGGATTCTTGAGGATATGGATTTTTCCGTGTTCAAAAAAAAAAAAAAAAAAAAACTTTGGAAACGAGGTTTTGACTTTTCAGCAAGATTCCGCGCCGTCTTATCGAGCGTAATCCACACAGTATTAGTGTCAGGATAATTTTTCAGACTTCTCAGCTTAAGAATGGCCTCCATACTTAAGTGACTTCAGCTGCTTGGATTACAGTTTGTTGTCGATTTTGAAGGCAAGGGATTGTGCGAAAGTCTGTAAGCTCTGAAGCGTTCGTTGTTTCGGGAAAGGGAAGCGAATCCCCCCGAAAAATTTACGCGTAATTGCTGAAAATTTCATGAAACATTTGCATCTCTGTATCAAAACCAAAGGAGAACACTGTGAAGAAAAGGGATTTATATATTTTTCTAATATGTTTTTGTTAACAAATAAAGTACTTTTGTGTAAATGTCATTCATTAATTAACTCAAATTAACTAATTTTATTAATTAACTAATTTCATTAATTAACTCAAACTATCAAAAATTTTTATTTAATATATGAATCCTTCAAGCTAAACTGAAATAAAAAAGAATTTAATCAGTTAAAACTATTTTTAAAAAATACTATAAGGTTTATCAATTTTTAATATTACAGATATTTAAAAATTTTATCGTTATTAGAATATACGCAATTTCATTTTCTTAAAATGTAAAAATATTATAATTTATGTAATACAAAGTAACAATTCTCGTTTTTTACTTTTAAAATATTATGTTTAGATTTTAGAACATATGATTTATGATGCATTTTATGATTTTTTTAATTTTATGATTACTTATGCTAAAAATACTTTATAAAACTTCTTTTGACACAAAAACATGAAAGTGTATTACATAAAACTTATTATTAAAAAGAAAAAATAAATAAAAATAATTATTAATAAAACATTAAGAGCAAATCTTTCTCGTAGAAATATCCAAAGCATTAAAAAAAAAAAAAAAAAAAATTGGATAAGTTTTATATTATACATCGAGCAGAAATTTCTGAAAGAAAAATATACTATTATTTTTTTTCGTTCGTCTAATATAGGGATAAAGTTATAGTGAAAAAAGAACATTAGGATAACGTAGCTAAAATAGGTTTTTGTAAATGTGGCAATAATGCTCTTTTTCTTTTTATTTCTAAACATTTCTCTTCCGTTTAATAGGTAACTGAAAGCGTAAAACGGTACAAAAGTATATTGTATCAAAGCTAATTTTTTTTCTTGGTTTATAAAAGTGTTTATATCGATTTAATACTTTGAGACTTTCTAAAAATAGGATATAGACTACAAAAATACAATAAAAAATGAGAAAGTTATTTTGTGATTATTAAAGTAGATCTAAATATATCAAATTGGACTGTAATGATAGTTCACACAGAGTGAAAATTGTATGGTTTGTAAATATCTGTATAACAAAATAATTTAGAAACTTTTAAATGAAAATAACATACTATGTAAATTTATTTTCAATACAAATTCCACTTTTAAACAATCAATCTTATGGAATTAATAAACTTTGTTAAACCCATAAAATAAGGTTTTATTTATTTCTATGTTATTGATGCATGCTAGCAAAGACTTACGTATTAAAAAATGTGCGATAATTAATATTTACGTGGTTTATCATAACAAAAATAAAATTATGCATTAATGTTAATTAAAGGATATTTGGATAATAGCTGTAAACTACCGATTATGTTAGAATGAGTGTATCCAAAATAGATGTTCTAGAATATACATATATAATATAAAATTATTTAACAATTAAATTCCTGTTTATCACAATAGTAATGAATATGTACATGTAATACTTCTTAAAATACAAATGCCCATGATATCATTTTTTATTTTAAGAGAAAAATAAATGCGACCAGTAGAAATACAAAACATTATTAACATTTGTACATGAAAAAAATCTTTTTATTCTAAAGATTCTGCAAAAAAAGCGATAGGGAATCTTTGACAATATTTTAAAGTAAATGTCAGTTGATCTGAAAAATGTTCTGACTTTTTGCCCTTGGCGACTTTTTGGCGACTTTTGTCGAGAAAATCCTTATTATCGATATACCAAAGATGGGCGCTCTAAGGTGATTGGTTAACCACTTAGAATTTTCTATGCGGGTATATAAGGAGCTGTTTTACGCCAAATAGTCAGTCTGAGATTAGCTTCCGCCAATGTTGCATTGCTATTGAAATAGTTGTTAGCTCTTTGGAAATGCAGTTGCATTGCTGTATGTGGCAATGTTGTACAGTGTGTACTGTGGATTTGCTGTTGACAGCTGTTAATTAAGCTGTGTATATTGGTGAAATTGGAGTTGATACCTGATTTATAGACCTGTATTCTTCTGGAATTTTCTGCAAATAAACTACTGAACTTTTGTAAGTTTCGCTTTTCATTCTCGGACAACTCACGAACCTCCAAGTACGCAACAATATTAATAATCTCAAGCTGCACTCAGCTGTAAAACGGAATTAGCCTTCTCTCTTTCCTAGCTCAAATCTCCCTCTGCAGATCTATTCCGCGGGTTCTCTTAACTTGTTCGCTGTTGCCAGATTCATTAAAGATTCTTGGCTGAAGCGCAGTTGCCACTCTGGAGAGACAAATCCTAACGTTTATGAGTTAGAATGCTGGGAATAGGAGAGTGGGGTAACCTCAGACGATTGACACATATATAATTCACGATTAATATTACACATGTTTCTTTTTTAATTTAATTTCAAAGGTAAAAAATAATTCATAATATGTTTATTTATACGAAATTTTGCCCTATCTGACGTATTAAAACTTATGAAAAAATGTATGACAGCGCCACTTATTCACTGATTGATCCCCAGATGTAATCAGTACTAGTTTAGGTGAAAATCAAACTAAATACCAAGTTTGGCTAAATTTCGTTCATTGGTTCGTAAAGTATCCATAAAATATTTGATGCACATAGACATACAGACTGGCATCTTCTTAAAAAGGTCAAATCGTGTTTAGGACATCTCAAAACGAATGAATCTATCATAACTGGAGGTCTAAAATTTCAACGAATCCAATACTCTCTTCTTATGTACAGAAAAAAGGGGAAAATTTATATACGATTCCCTTAATATTTTATCCCCTTTTATATTCTACCTATGAAATATGTCACACAATTTTGAAATTATTTTTAGATAATTATATACTAGAATTGTTTTGTCATTGCTTTAGAATACAAAGTAAAAATCAAAAGCATTTTACAAAAGTAATAGCAAAACAAATCTGCTAATCAATTTTTTAAAATTAATTATCATAATATTTTTGACGGGTATAACATTAAATGAAATAATCTCGATTGGTTTATCTCTTTTCATTTAAAAAGAAATATTAAAAAATGTTTGTTTTACTTATAGTGAATGTATTTTAAATTTTTAAACGGCAGTTACTGTGATTTTTTTTTTTTTTTTTTTTTTTTAAGAAAAAACTAAAAAAAAAAAAAAAAAAAAAAAAAAAAGCAAAAATACTATAAATGTGTAAGTAAGTGTTTTAAATAGTGTCTTTACGAAAATAAGAATGCTGTTCTACTCAAAAGAATTCTCTGTACTAAAAAATAAAATAACATAAGCTTTCATATTTTAAATACTGTAAATCTTATTCAGAAAAGCAAACTGCATATAATAAATTCTTTTCTTGTATTTCTGGTTTTTTATTTATTGTTTGAAAATATTCATTTCCTTAACTATTCCTTTGATGTTCTTATTAACTTATCATTATTAAAGTGAATGTACTTTAACACTATTTCTTTTGACATCATTTTGCTTTCATGTAACTTGAATTTCTCTTTAAATTTAATAATTTAAATATCAATAGGAACTTTTTTTTTTTTTTGCATTTGAACACAATACGTAATTCTTTGAATGATATGAAGAATTAATCCATATGAATAACGGCAACTACGATCAACTACCTTTATTTATTTATTTATTTTTTTATTTCTGTTACTCGACTACCGTAGGTAATGGAAGTATCATATTCGGTTCAAAAAATCAATGTCGAGTTATCACCTGATTTACATGTTTTAATGTCTTCTGAGTCAAAAAAGTAGTTTTGGGCAATTATGGTCAGTCTGTGTATGTGTGTGGGGAATCTTCTGACTATCGTATCTCCGAAACTAAAAAAAGATAGATCTACGAAATTTCAGAATTGAGACGGGTCTAGTGTACATATGATTTTTTCAACTTTTGGTGAAAATTGAAAAACCGGAAGTGGGACATCAGGAACTATAAGTAGGACTGAAAGTTCTTATCTCGAAAACGGTGCTAAAGATTTTCTTGAAAATTGTTACATAAACCCGTTTTAGATATGTTTTCTCGTATGCTAACTGGTTATTATCGGGAATTTAACAGTCATCCTGATTAGGTAGTTCAATTTTAGATCTCGGAAATTGGTGTTTCAAAAAATATCTTATCTATTTGTTTTCTTATTTTTTTAACTCGATATCTAAATCTGTTTTACACGAGTCTTTACATGAGTATCAGCTTTCTATTACCGAAAACTTTTAAGGTGTCTATTTTTTTTGGTCAGTTTTATGTATTCTGATCACATTATCTCCAAAAAGTGCATATAATGCGTTTAAAAGTGGGTAATGGAAGTCGTGTGGTTGTTTCACACCAGATTTTTAAAAATCAAAATAACATATTACAGTAAATGTCATGCGTATTATCACATAAAAAAATTTCGACATTTATTTAAAAATGAAAATTAACTGGAAAAAATATTCAATGTATCTTCTAAATTATTAAACATTAAAATGGACAAAAGATAAACAGGATGAAAATGAAATGATATAATAAATATCTTTAAAAAAATTTATTTCATATTAAAATAGTAATATTTGTCATATAGTGGAAATGGCCTTTATCATAACTCTCTGATGTTTTGAGCAAATATTATCAGAAAAGATATTAGAATAATTGTGAGTTTTCTTCTTTTCTTTTCCTTTTTAAGGCAAACAATAATTTAAAAATAATTATTCACTTGCAGATACAGTTTATTTTAAATTCTTTAAAGGATGATATGATATTTCAACAAATTTCAAATGTATTTTTTCTTTCTTTTTCTGGGTTTGTCTGATATTTCCGTCTCATATGTAAACATATAATTTTGTGAAACAATTTTTATAAATATTCACTTGTCACATTGTATAAAGAGGGCTTCCAAAGGCAATGTTTTTTAAAAAATATTTTCGTACCATTATTTCCAAAACAAAAAATTTATAATAAATTTATACAGGCAAAGTACGGATTTACTTGCTTATATACATAATATATACATATTTTTTTTTTGGAAATAGTGGTACTAAAAGAAATTTAAAAAGTGCCAACCCTGTATACATTATGCTATAAATACTTTTCAACATCCTTGGAAAGTATAGAAAAGGCGTGATGCAAGGAAAAATGCATTTCTAGCAATTCCCCGGAAGAATCCGAAAATAATTGTACGGCATAGTCTTGTAAATGCATCACTTTCAATAGGAAACAATCTATATTTTATTTGAAAAATGTACATTGATTTCGTATGATTAATGCAGTATTTGTATGTTGAAATATATTTATAAGAAAAATGTCTTTTAGAACCCAAAGTACCCAACTTATTTTGTGATAACTTGTACCCAATCATTTGTGCCACACTGTAATATACTGTGTGTACTCTGTTAACATAAAACTTTTTTCTTATACGAGGTAGGTTGGTTGGTTGGGTTTTACGTCGCACTAGTGCTGCGCAGATGGACAGTTGGCGACGGTCTAGGACACACCCCTAGAGGTGGTCCGTAGACATGCAATCACAATTTTGATCCTCCACGGTAGGGATGGCTCTCCCGCTTCGGTGACCCACAGAGGTATAATTTTTGATGAGAACATGGGGGGCATTGCGGCCACGACAGATTTTACGTGCACCTGCCACCATTAGTGTACAAGACGGTCTTTGGCCGGATCGAGTACCGAACCCGCAATCTTCCAATTACGAGGCCGGCGCTCTACCGACTGTGCTACCGCGGTCCCCCTTATACGAGCTATAGTCAATAAGTTCGGGGACTACCCTTCCTCCGCATGCCCGGTGTGCGGCTGAACTGAAATAACGGTGTGGTTTGTAAATCTAGTTCTCTGTTCACGCGTGAGACATCACATGACGCTTTGCAAAACAGGCGACCCGATTACCCTTTGGCTGCAGACTGCCTGACCGTGATGTCGATGTAAAAATGTTTTTTTTTGGAGCAATGTTACAACACTAAATTCTGCTACAAATTTGGAAAAACCGTGGCAGAAACGATACGGTTACTGCAACAAGTTTATGGTGACAAATGTATATGCAGATCGTAAGTTTTCAAACGGCGCAGTTTGTTTAAAAATGGGCGAGACGACGTTACAGATGATCCGCGAAGCGGGCGGCCAGTGATCGCACGGATGGAGGCGAACGTCCAACGGATATATAGGAACAGTGATCAGAAGTGATAGTTGGGAAACAGTTTATGGAGTGGCTGAACTGATTAGCATTTAGCATGGAACATGTCACACGATCCTTTCTTTCGATTTGCTTATGAATCGCGCACCTTATTCCTCGCAATTACACAAATGATCAACGGGCTGCTCGCTGAATAATTGCGAGCGACTTAATCAGTGTTATCAATAACGACGTGACATTTTTGTTCCGAATCATCACTGGAAATGAAACACAGTGTTTCTTCTACGATCCCTAAACCAAGCGTCAGACTTAACCTGAAAATCGTTGCAGTCACTGCGGTCGAAAAAGTTTCGAATGGATCTCTCGAAGGGGAAAGTCATGTTGAAGTTGTTTTCTGACATGAAAGGCATCGTACACAACGAGTTCATCCCATAAAGTGCCACCATCGATAAAGGTCGGTATGTATAGTTTTCTCGTCGTCTTTAGGAAAAAATTTGTCGTAAACGCCCAGACTTTTGAAAATGCTACACGTGGATGTTGTTGCATGACAATACTCCGGCGCACTGATCCCTGATGGGGCAGCAATTTCTCGTTAAACACGTTGCCACAGTTCTGACACATCCACCGTAATTCCCAGATCTCACTCCCTGAAATTTTTATCTGTTCCCAAAATTTAAAAATCGCATCAAGGCCAAGCGGATTGTAAATGACGAATAAGAAATGACAACAACAACAGCCACTTTACGACAGCTCTCACATAGTAGTTTCCAGAAGCTGTATCAACGGTGACAGAAGTGTTTAGTTGCGAAAAGGCGTTATTTTAAAGATGATTGAGTTTAGATTATTTTGAAAAGGTATTGGTTGTTATAGTAAATAAAGTTCCCGAATTTTTTTGACTGTTCCTCGTATGTCGAATACTTTCCCAGTTTTTATAAGTTTGGCGTAGGCTCCTGAAAATACCGGGCTTTTGTCCATTGAATCGTTCCTGATTCCAGGCATTTAGTAGTATTTTTAATGATATATGTGGCGGTTACTGATATAGTCAATGAACATTACTGGTAAATAATGGGCCCATTAGCTACCAATAATTTCCCAGGGAAGTACCGAATTTTTTTTTACTGTGTATATATAATATTTTTAACAAAAACTATCCCATGGTAAATCTAATAAACCTGAATATTATATTTCGAATTTAACGAATTCTAAAAATATTTATGAAAATGAAAACACAGTCAGACTAACCGAAGTTATAAATACAGCTAAAATTTGTTGGAAAATTCGAAATATATCCTCCAATCTATTTTTTAAAATGGAAGGTAAATTATATCAGCACGAGAAATTATTTTTCTTGAGTTAATGAATGCATTAAAAAATATTAAAACAAAAATTTGAAAATCCACAATTATTCTAATAATTTTAACGTGTCTGTATATATTTTGAACAAAATGTTAAAGAAATTTTAAATTGCTGTTATTAAGATAAAAATGAAGGAATATATAAAATTATACTAAACAATCCGATCAAAAAATATAATTCTCATCTGCTTATATTTATTGTTTAAAACTATACAAAATCATAAAGAGGTACACAGATTATTTTTATTTTTAAAAATTTAGACATAAATTGTGATATAATTAAATATATTTCCAAATCGAATGCGGAATATTTTCAAAATGCATACGCATAATCTTTTACATTATTTATATTTAATAAACGAAAGAATTATATGAAAGTTTCGGAGTTTTCGTAAAGTTAGTAAATTAGTTGTATTTATTCCCAGCACGAAGAAAGACGTGACTCCGATGCAACGAGAACTGTTTCAGTAATTAAAAGTATTCTTTCCATTTATGCTTTATAAATTTAAAAACTTGCATTCAAAATAATTCTAATAATACCGTGCGCATGGAATTTTTCTCATTCTCTATGTTTTGGAACGTATAGAGTAAAATATATATTTACTGATATATGTTTGTGTATGTGCTAACATGTTTATGGGTGCTTGTTAATGTGTGTAAATGTTCATAGATCTATTCGGTTTAGGAAATAGACAGAATTTAAATATTATTATATGGCTAGTTTATTATCCAATGTTTATTTATTAAATATTAAAATGAACATTTTACTCTACTGCAATAGTTTTAAAATGATAAAATATTACGAAAAATTTCCAATGTGCAAAAAAAGGACAATAAGTAAGACTTAATCTTTTATACTTTTGCAATGAGTACATTGTTAATATCATTAAAATAATCTGGTGTAGTTCTCATACAACTTTCTCTTATTTTACATTTCAATACTATAAAGACAAATTTTAGATTAAAAATAAGATAACAAGTATTGCATTTAAATCTATGTTATCAAGAATTCAAATTATGTTTAGGAATAGTCTTTTGACAAATAATTTTGTGTGAATGATCTCTCGTTCTCTCAATCCCCGTTTGAATATAGTACCTCACTTACACTGAATTCAAAACTGTGGTTAAATTTAAAAGTTTATTCAAAATTATTCAGAAAACTTTCATTCGCCCAACTCCTTGAAATTTATCAATCTTGATTAAACTTTTAAACTAGCATCCTCACATGAATTTCAGAATATAATATTTGAATTGTATGGTATTATTTGTTTTAAGTTTGGCTTATAACAGACATACAGAAAGACCAATGTTAAAATCTTGATTTTAGTATTCAAAAAAATTCCAAAAAGCGCAATTAAACAGAAAAATGCTGAAAATTTAAAAAAAAAAAAAAATACTTTATTTACTGTATGGATATGAGGAATTAATATTCAGTTATGATAAGTTTTCCTCGACATGGTAAAATATAGTAACGCATATCCACCATTTGTATTCAATAAAAACGAATTCTTTTGCTTAATTATTGGTGGCTCTGTATATCTTCTATAAAACATGTATACACCACTTTGTATGCTTAAATATAGTCTTATATTAATAACACACAGTACAACCTAAAATGCAATTCAAGCAATTTCCAGTTATAATCTCACTATAAACTAGTTTTCTTTGGTAGCCCTGTAAATGAATGTGAATGATGTTCATACCACATTTTACCAGAAGTATGTTTTTAGGCGTATAAAATATATACGCCATTCATTTAATTTTTTTTAGTGCAGACTATAGGTATTAAATTATACCTACCAAAAACATCGCCCACAGTCGTAATGCATCTTATACTATTAAGTAAGCAATATTTGTATATATATATGTATATTTCACCGTTCTCGAAAGCGGTAGCTCAGATAGTCACTTGATTTAACACAAAGGTGTACCTCCGAAGGGCCATTGTGCACATCGAAGTCAGATTTTCAAATTTTTGATTAGTTTTCTTTTAATTAATAAAAATAGGAAAATAAAACTTCCCCTTTCTATAATGATGCAGAATGAAGAATCTTCGGAGAGATTTTATTGGTTTGTTTGATTTTCATTGATTTGAGTGTATTTTACATTGAACTAGAGCTACGTTTTGAGGAATTACGAGAGATTTGATTGGTTTATTTGATTTTCATTGATTTGAGTGTATTTTACGTTGAACAAGAGCTACGTTTTGAGGAATTACGAGAGATTTGATTGGTTTATTTGATTTTCATTGACTTGAGTGTATTTTACGTTGAACATGAGCTATGTTTTGAGGAATTACGAGAGATTTGATTGGTTTATTTGATTTTCATTGATTTGAGTGTATTTTACGTTGAACAAGAGCTACGTTTTCAGGAATTACGAGAGATTTGATTGGTTTATTTGTTTTTCATTGATTTGAGGTAGGGGTGTCCAGTGATTTTTTTATTGTTTTTAAAATGCTTGACAGTGATTGCTGCGGAAACGAGTTTCGTGCGTTTTCAGATTCATGCACATCGGGTAGGGGTGTCCAGTGATGTTTTTTTTTTGGTTTTAACATGAGTGACAGTGATTGCCGCGGAACCGAGTTTCGTGTGTTGTGAGATTCATACACAGCGATGTAGGGCTGTCCAGTGATTTTTTTTTGGTTTTAACATTTGTGATAGTGATTGCCGCGGAACCGAGTTTCGTGTGTTGTGAGATTCATACACAGCGATGTAGGGCTGTCTAGTGATTTTTTTTTTTTCATGTGCGTGAAGCGTATACGTACGTGCGTGATAGTGATTCCTGCGAAAACGAATTACGTGCATTCTTTGATTTGACCATTCATCGAATAGTGACTTTTACTGTACGAGTAACAGCTTCAACTGTTTCCAGAATATTCGAAGAATTAACATTTCTATTTGACTTTTTTCGAGAATATTCGTTTTAATAATAGTTTTGTTGCACAGATTTGAGAAGTTCAAAAAATATTTGATATAGTGAAGAGATCCCATACTAAAACTGTGAAGAAAATAGTCACCAATCGAAATATATTTATTTAAACGTTTCAATTATTCAATTAAAAAGAAATCCTTTAAATATAGTGCCCAGCGAAGCGGGCGAAGCCTGCTAGTTTGAATAATCTTAGATGCCTCTGTACAAACAATTCGCTTGATCACGATGAAAATTTCAGTGCTGCATTTCTATATGATGCAAATTTAGAATACCGAGTACTATTTTTTTTCTTGAGATATGCTGATAACATCCACCCACCCAAACACTGAGAGAGAGTGAGACAAACACATGCACACACATTATCCGCTAAAAACCTGTGTTTTAGATTCAGGAATCCTCAAAACGTATAACAAAATCTCAATTTAAAAAATTTGCTCCAAAAGAGCACTTCCTCTACCATATATATGGGTAAGAGATGGTAAAAAGAAGTTACGTGATAAGAAATTGCCAGTTTTACAGAATATTAAAATAAATTTAGAACCCAAGAGTTATTTTTCGATACATAAATAAAATTAAATTAAATCAAACGCCTATCCACGATTGTAATGAAATGCTCGCCCTCTGGTGGGCTAAGGTGAAATTACAATTAACATGCTTTAATTCGGCTTTCATCTAGCCGCCATTGCTTGCCGATGTTTAGTTACACATATATTCATTGAATAAAAATGAATAAATCCGGTAAAAAAGATAACACATACTGTTGTGTGCTACAGTGTAACTCCAAAGGATCAAGAAATCCAGAATTAAGCTTCCATTTATTTCCAAATGACAAATTTAAAATTTCAGTTGCTTCGGCTAATGGAAGTAAAGAATTAATCAGATGATTTGAAACTAATATTTGTTCAACTTCAGTTAAAAATCTACTTCCGATTGAACTTTGAATAAACTGAAATATTTTTTTCCAAAAGCAATCAATTTTCCATGATGTAATGGCGGAGAAATTATAGTACGAATATTACGTAGAATAACAAAAAGAACAATAATAAATATACGTGGCTATTATATTTACAAACAACAAAAGCTGAAAAAGCGTCATCTATCGATCATTACAAACGCGTATTAATGTTTTTAACTTTATTAAAGTTTTCATGACATATGTTTCTAATGGGAAGAGCTTGCAAAATTTAAAACACCTCAGTACTAATGTTCTAGGCTAGAGATTACATTGACCCCAATACTATTATTGCAAATTCTTTTGTATTGGGTTGTTCGGAAAGTAATTTCGTTTTTCTCAGCAGAGGACTTAATTGTATTTTTTTCACACCATCTTCACAATTAAGCTGCATTACCATTATAATATTTTGACAGGTGATATAGCAAGGCTTGGTTTTGAAAATGTTTGTTTTATTCTGATCAATAGGGTTTGATTGGTGCCCTATGAAATAAAGAAAATCGGAAGCGACATTTTCGGCATATTTTGTTATTGGTATCAAAAAGGCGAAAATACCGTTCAAACAAGGAAAAAAGCATACGATGTGTATACAGAAAATTTATTTAAAGAACGCCAGTGTCAAAATTGGTTTACCAAATTTTGTTCCGGGAAATTTTGACGTTGAAGATGCATTACGTTCCGGAAAACCAGTTTAAGCTAATGAAGACAAAACAAAGTATTGATTTATGAAAACTGCCAAATAACAACTCGTGAGATCGCTCAGAAACCGATCAAAGTGGAGAATATATATTTCAATAAAATATTTATACAATATAAGAAAATCGTCTTTCAGTTTCAAAGGAAAAAAATGAAATTATTTTCCGAACAACTCAATAAAATGACCTCCTGAATCCGAATATGACGCCCATTTTTTACTATCACCCAGAAATTTTTGGGGACACCCTCCCATTTTTATCACTTTCCGGTAATTTTATGACTATAAATTTGATTTATTAGGGAGGAAAGGATTATTTTAACTGTTAAATATCTTCTAAGGAGCTACAGAAGTGAAAAATTCTAAAATATGAACATTTGCTATTTTCACGCAGATTATTATGAGCGCAGATTTACTGTTTGTAGGGAAACACTGAAGACAAAATAACACAGACAACTTTAAACTCAGCTCGAGACTAATTTTCCACTCAACTAAATACCATGGTGTTCACAAATGAAACAACTTTCGTTACACTATGCACAAACTGCAACTTTAGCATTAATTTCCGAAAATTTTCAGATACAAAGCCAACATTTAAATTCAATGAAAATTTATTCGAATCTCATCTCCAATGGCGCATAGAAATTTTAGTTTTAATGAGTAAGCAATGCAAATTCGTTGAAACACATCCATCAAAAATTCCAACGTGTAATTCGTAATAGAAATCGTGGTCCATGTTTCAGATTTCTTTTTCGTAACTGACTGCCCGAATTTCGCGTATCGTGGTTTATCGGTTTAAAAAATTGGAATTATTTCATTTCATTCAACAAGTATTATCGAAACATTATATAGAAAAAATTGTCTTAGATTTGGATGTACTGTAGTCGAGTGTTAAAAAATTCACGTACTAATACGAAATTCGCTCTTATTTACTTAAATTTTTATTATGTAATTGTTATTTAAATTATATTAATTAAATAAATATCATTATTATACATTATATATTATTATTTTATGTAATATACAGTCGGTAACTAAAGTGTCCGAACACTAGCAAAATTTCCTATGTAAAAAAAAGTACACTTCATACGGTTTTGTTAAATAAATCCTTGTCGAATCCTGTCCTTAGTCATTGTAAGAACATGATTCGATAAGGATTTATTTAACAAAACCGTATGAAGTGCATTTTTTTTTACATAGAAATTTTTGCTAGTGTTTGGACACTTTTGTTACAGACTGTACACACACACACACACACACACACACACACACACACACACACACACACACACACACACACACACACACACACACACACACACATACACACACACACACATACACACACATCTATATATAGTTATAACAACGTTTCCATTTTAACAACATTTTGTATGCTTTTCCTTCAAAGTATTTTTCCAGAATTTTTCGTAAAAATTGTAGGTAAAAATTATTCAAATATATTACAGATTTTTATTGGTGTAATTAATTTGTAATACTTGTTTTAGATTTTTTTTTCTTTTACATGCTCAAATACCGTGTGATCCAAAAGTCACATAAAAAATAAAATAAATATATTATTCAAAAAGTATTGGCAGTAGCAACTATGCAGTAAAAATTGTAGGTAAAAATTATTCAAATATATTACAGATTTTTATTTGTGTAATTAATTTGTAATACTTGTTTTAGATTTTTTTTCTTTTACATGCTCAAATACCGTGTGATCCAAAAGTCACATAAATATATATATATATGTATATTATTCAAAAAGTATTGGCAGTAGCAACTATGCAGTAAAAATTGTAGGTAAAAATTAATTCAAATATATTACAGATTTTTATTGGTGTAATTAATTTGTATTACTTGTTTTAGATTTTTTTCTTTTACATGCTCAAATACCGTGTGATCCAAAAGTCACATAAAAAATAAAATAAATATATTATTCAAAAAGTATTGGCAGTAGCAACAATGCAGTTTTCACTGAAATGCAGAGAAAAACGTGTGATTTGTTTTTGGTAACAAAAGATTTACTAAAAAATTCAATTTACACATCCATCACCAGGTGATGTTTTAGTTGTAAAATTAATTTTTTACAGTGGTGCAGGGCCTTCAACAACGTAGCAAGGACTATAAATGTTCAATGTAACGGTCGTCATTCATTACAATGACCGTCAGACGTTCGACAATCGAAAAGTTTGCTCAAAAAGCTTCTGAATTCGGCATATGGCGTCATTTGATCTGGCGTACCTTTTTAAAATGCGAGAGGATAATACAGCGCGATATGCTAGTGAAAAATATGACAAATATTTTTTTCTTCCATGCTTTTCTGTACATTTTAGTGAAAATCACATAGAGCTACAGTCAGTATTTTTTGAATAATACATTTTATTTTTTTATTTTTTTCAGTGACTTTTGGATCATCCTGCAGTAATAAAAGAATGTACACTTTTATTAGTGTAAAGCAATGCATTTTTGGATAACATATTTAAACTCGTAAGAAATACTAATATGCCTGAAGAATCTATATGCATTTATGAAAAACTAATATTTTCTAAAATAAATTAATGTCACGCTGAAACGCTCTTACATAAAAAATAAGTGGTTTATTTCATAAAATGTAAATATTAACCTTGCAGTATTTTTCGAATAAAAAACTAGTTGGCATAGGTGGACTCTGCTCTGTTCCCTATCATATATATGTCCTCATAAATTTCTAGTACAAGATATTCTCTTAACATGATTATCATGTTAAGAGAAATAAATTTGACCAAACGCGTGACACAGTGACAGAATGAAATCCCCGCCTAATAGGCTATCCACCGCTCACTTCAATTTATCTTATTCTAATCTATTTTATTCGAGTCAATTTCATAGTTTAATTTTCATGCTACTATTACCACTGCAGCAATCCTCAAAATGCATATTTATATGGAAAATTTTCAAGTTTGCTATGTTAGTAAAATCTTAAATTACGAATAACTTACGAAATTTTCCTATTAGAATATTTGTAGTGAATCATGTTCAAACAAGTATCATAAATTTTATTCTGAAGTTGTCTGAGATATTTATGATCCTCAAAATGGATGTTTATGCTTAATTTTGCCCTATTCTGCCATTTTAAATAAATCGTTAATTCCAAAAAACTTACGAATTTTTTCAATTGGAAAGTTCATAGTCTATGGTTTTCATGCCGCTATTCTAAATAATATTTCAAAAGTGGTCTGACACATCTTTACGATGAAAATATCCCTCAAGATTGACGTTTATGTAAAATTTTGCCCTATTCTGCCACGTTAATAAATTTGTAAATTTCCAATAAGTTACGATATTTTTATATTGGGAAATTCATAGTCAATGATATTCATGCCAGTATAATAAATAATATTTCAGAAGTAGTTTGGCATCTTTACGATGAAAATATCCCTAAAAATACACGTTTATGTGAAATTTTGCCACATTCTGCCATGTTAAGAAATTCGTAAATTCCCAATAACTTGCGATATTTTCAAATTAACATGTTTATAGTTACTGGTGTTCATTCTGGCATCAAAACTATTATTTTAAAACTTGTCTGTCATTTTTATAGTAAAAGTTTTCCATTTAATGCACGTTTAAGTGAAATTTTGCCCTATTTTCCCATGTTAAGAAAATCGTAAATTTCGAATAACTTACGAAGTTTTTAATTCGAATGTTGCAAATGAATAGGGTTCTTGCCAGTGTCGAAATTAATATTTAAAAACTGATCTGATTTCTCTGCGACAATATTTCTTGAGATATCGTGTACACAGTCTAACATACTAACACGCTAACGGACTAACAAACTAACAGACACCCTACAGACAGACACCATGCAAATGTTGTCATTTTTGGAATTCTCACACCTGAAATCGTCTAAAAAAGTCAAAAAACCGAGGTCGCAAAATTTCACGATTACATAAGTTCCCCATACCTATAGTATAATGGGGAACTATTAATGAAACCGAAATTTATATTTTATAAGGTTTTAAATACACTATTTTTCATCATTATCTTGCATTAAGACAGTTTATAATTAAAACAAAATTACATTATTTTGTTGAATTATTATTATTAATGAATTAAAAAAAAATCTGTACAGTTATTTGAACGCACTTTTCTATATTTATTTAATCCATTTCTTTTAAAATACATATATTAAAAAAGAAAAAAAAAAAAAAAAAAAAAAAAAAAAAAAAAATCGAAATTCTCTTATATTGAAAAATCTTATTTATAAATAAATATTTTACATATTTATTATATTGTGTTTATTATATTGTGTATTATTATTTTATATATTGTGGAATTTTTATTTTTAAATCAAAACTTAAATTTTCAATAATTCTTTATATTTATTCATGTGTAGACGGTGTATTCTTTACTTATGGTGTATACCATACTTTCAAAATATTTATTCTTCTCTAAACTAGGTTTTTCATGAAAAATAAATACATTCATATAGTGATGTTCCTAGGACAAAGGCTTTAGATATAACAGCAAGAGAATTTTCTCAAATTTATTCATTCCCAAAGCAAATCCTTGGAATTATGTGATGCAAGGATAGAAATACATTTCTTTAATATAAAGTAAATGCAAATATCTCTCGGATAATTGGTGTTCCAAAGGAAAAGTTTTTTTTTTTTTTTTTTTTTTTTTTTTTTTAAGGAACTTATGTGTTAAAGACAGGGCATGAAATTTAGATAAAAGAAAATTTTTATAGTAAGGGAGTAAAACTAGAAACAGGAGGATGCATAATATGTAACCACGAAATGAAAAATAAAAATATCTAAATATGTTTTTTTTTTTAATATGATTTTCATTATTTTGTATTAAAGACATTTTAGTCTATCAATAATTGTTTTAGATTTAGCAATATATATAAATATAAATAAATATATATATATACTTAAAATTAGTATTTTCTTAATGTAAATCAATATAGACACATGAACACATGATAAAAGTTTACTTGAAATGTGAAAAAATATTTTACAGTTAAGGGGAAAAAAATGATTACGTCATAAGATATACCAAAATCATTTAAAGAAAAAAAACCTTGTTAAATAATTAAAATAATCTGGTGTAGCACTTTACGTTCTCCTATTTGTCATTATAATAAATATGTTTTTACAGTTTAGGTTGTAAGGTAAGTGGTACTGTAATTTCAACTTACTTTAAAAATAGTTGAAAGAATTGCAGTAACAATTTTATCTGACATCGTCCGCACTGCTCGTTTTTTCTATAACCTTTTTGACTATTTTTTGAGTAGCACTGTACTTAAATTTAGCAGAGAAAACTTATTTATAAAATGACTTTAAACATGTTTCTATCATCTCCATCCATAAACTAATGCTTCAGAATAAATAAGACGTTCTCGGATTCATATACAGCGAGGTAAGGGTGTACAGTGATTTTTTTTTTTTTTTTCGTTGTTGTTTTGTTTTTACGTGTGTGGTACTGATTGCCGCAGAACCGAGTTACGGGTGTTCTCATATTCATGCACAGCAAGGTAGGGGTGTCCAGTGATTTTTTTTTTTTTTTGGTTTTTACGTGCGTGGTAGTGACTGACGCAGAACCGAATTACGGGCGTTCTTAGATTCATGCACAGTGAGGTAGGGGTGTCCAGTGATTTTTTTTTTTTTTTTTTTTTTTATGAGCGTGGTAGTGATTGCCAGAGCACCGAGTTACGGGCGCATAGATTCATGCACAGCGTGGTAGGGGTGTCCAGCGATTTTTTTTTTTTTTACTTTTTACGTGCGTGGTAGTAATTGCCGCGGAACCGAGTTACAGGCGTTCTCAGATTATCAATTCAAAAAGAAAGAAATCACTTGCACGCCCAGTCCTGCAATTTCCGGTCCCGCAAATGAGAATCGAGCAAATGGTACTAATTCGCTCATGTGTGGGAAAATCATCGAATCTATATTTGTGTTAGCAAGAGACAGGTTAACCAAGAATATTGTGCACCGATTAGCGCTGAATTAAATTAAAATTGAAAATTTTTTTAATTCAAAATGATGAATACAATTATTAAAAATAATGAATAATCTACTCTACTTACCTCATTTATAAAATTAATTGTTATACGTTATTAACTAAGAGCTTTGTAAATTACACATTTATTACAAACTATACTTGAATATACGAAATGAATAAAACATAAAATTCTAAATTTTATGTTGATTTGTGCTTAATACCAACTCTGCGAAAATGTTTATCAATCGCTTCCAAATTTTGACCTAAGGTTCAAATCTAAATCCCGTGGGTTTTTGCATCGGCTAATATGTTTTTGTCTTTATTCGTAAATAATAATTTGACTATATTGAATAGTTTACTACAATATAATTCAACGTATAACTTAGCCACAGCAACGCGTGGCCGGGTCTGCTAGTATATATGTATATATATACAGAGAAAGAGAGACTTTAATATTATAATCTAAAATATTAAGTGTTTGCATATTTATACATTACTTTTGATTCATATATTTTGATTTTACCATGTTTTTATTAACTTCTATTCTTGTTTGTTTGTCCGGTCCAAATCTTGCAATCTATTTTTAACTAACTTCCCTACTAACTTTTTATCTTATAATTATTTATTGCTATTAGGAGCTTATTATTTTCATATTTTAATTAATTTAAAGAAAACTATTCGAAAATTCGAAAATCAGACTTTGAAGTATTGTGTTGTCACTGGCTTCTGAGTTACTGTGAAAGTTTCAAATGTCTAGCTAGTAGGGAAGTTAGTTAAAAATAGGTTGCAAGATTTGTACCGGACAAACAAATCCACAAACAAACAAGAATATAAGTTAATAAAAACATGGTAAAATAGTCATTAAAATATTGGCTATAATTTAATTGTTGCCAAAAAAAAAAAATTACGAGTGCATTTTCTTTCGACATAAAAATAAATACATTTAATTAAACGTGAGCGTTAAATAATTGTAAAAAGTTAAATTATGCATCTGGCAAAAATTGACGTCATTATCACTTTAAAGATTTTCTACACACTGATAAAATGCTAATGTAGTTCATGGTGCAAATATATATTGTTCTGAAAGGATTAATATTTTATTTTTAAAACCTTTTTTTTTTTAAATTCAAATTTCCCGTAACTCTTTAACATTAGAACGTCCATCTTTGGAATATCGATAATAAGGATTTTCTCGCCAAAAGTCGCCAAAGCAAAAGTCGCCAAATTTGGCGCCAAATCCATTACCTCCCTATTGGAGCTTTTTAATGCGTTTTAAAGGGAAAATCCAAGCTATTTTAACGCGAAAAAGAGCTGGAAATGCAGAAAATTGACGTTTTATCAACTTACTAAGCCTCTTTGAAAGAATTTATAGAAAAATAAATACAATTATTTACAATTTCGTAACAATACGCATTGATAAAGTGCTAATGTAGTTAGTTCTATAGCTGTGATTCAACAGAAAATTTAAAAACATGGTTTATAAAAAGTTTTTTATCTTATAATTATTTATTTTCCGAACATGCTCATGTAAGGTAAGTATTGTAATCATGACAAATATCCAACTATGGAATTTTGATATTTCTACACGTGTTTAAGGTTCCCTGTGTTCAATTTTGCTAATTTTACGGTGTTATATGTATGTTTGTGTGTATGTATATAGTATTGTTGCTTACTTGGGGGATCGTCAGTTGTCCGAGAATTAAAAGCGAATCTTGCAGATCTGGAAACTTTATTTACAGAAACTTCTAGAAGAATACATATCTATAAAGTAAGTACCAACTTCACTTTCACCAGTGAACACAGCTTAAATAACAGCTGTGAACAACAAATTCACAGTACAAGCTGTCTCAGAGCATTAACACACAGCAAGGCTGTAATCCAAGGAATCTCAGAGCTCTTTCAGTAACAATGAAAGCATTTGGTGAAACTCAACTGAGACTGACTCATTTGGCGTGATGCAACACCTTAAATAACTGCGTAGAAAAATCTGGAAATTTCCAGTATCTTGACAATCAATAACGTTACAGCTTCCCTATTTGGCATATCGATAATAAGGATTTTCTCGCCAAGGTCGCCAAAAAATCGCCAAGGAGCGAAAAGTCGCCAGATTTTGCTCAAAATCCATTTTCTGCCGTAATGAGGCTTTTTAATGAGTTTTTAACGGGTTTTTAAGCTATTTTAACGCGAAAACAAACTAGGAATGCAGAAAAGTAACGTATCACCTGACTAAGCGTCTTTGAATAAATTACATAAAAGTAACTACGAATTATTTATAAATTCGTAACACTGCCCCCCTCTTAAGGACTGTATGTCCCAGGCAGTACAACCCTTGGTCAGGAGGCGAAACTAAACAAACTGTACAATCTAAAATACAAAAAATAAGTTGCATATAATAATAAAACAACAATACATATTGCAAAATAAAGTGAGAAATATTTGCAAAATTTACAAATGATTATAAATATTTATATACAAATATTTACATTATACATCTACAAATTTAACAAATTTTTACAATTCAAATTTGAACATTACCGTTAAGTGTGCTATGTGGCTAACCAATCGTAATGAAACACCTTCGGTTTTGATGAAGGTGTTTTAGCAATCCTTACTACAACGTCATTCAGTCTTTTTAAGACTGTGTAGGGACCGTCTCATTTACACTGTAGCTTGGTAGAGTGTCCTTTTCGACGAACAGGGTTCCATAGAAAAAATTTGTCTCCTTCCTTAAATTCATGTTGTGTAGCCTTTAGATCATATATTGTCTTCATTTTCTCTGTTGCCATGTGAATCTGCTCCCGAGCACAGTTGTGTACGTCTTTAAATCGTGCCTGGAGATCTTGGATGTACTCCTTGGGTGATGAAGGCGCATCTGGTGGACAACCAAACAGGAGATCACATGAGAGACAAAGTTCGCGTCCAAACATAATCTGAGCTGGAGTATAGCCGGTGATTTCATGGACAGCACTTCGATAAGCCAGCAGGAAGAATGACAACTTCAAGTCCCAATCTTGCTGGTTCCTTGATACAGATGAGAGAGGTTATTCAGAATGGTATGGTTAAACCTCTCGACCATGCTGTCCGACTGGGGATATAAGGGAGTTGTCTGGGTTTTGTTTATGCCGAGTAATTGGCACAGTCCTTTGAAAACAGCAGATGTAAAGTTTGTACCTTGGTCGGTATGAAGTTGTAGGGGCGTGCCGTATCTTGACACCCATTGCTGTACTAGGACCTCTGCAACTGTACATGCCTCAGGCCACTTGGTGAAAGAGTTCATCACGACGAGGATATATTTATTTCTAATGGAGGTCCGTGGAAAAGGACCCAAGATGTCTAGTGCGATCCGCCCAAATGGTGCTCCTACGTTATACCGTTGCAATCTTCCTCGGCTTCATTTCTTCGGACCTTTACGTGCTGCACAAGCATCGCAGGATTTGACCATTTCTCCACGTCCTTCCTTGCCTTGCACCAGTAGAAGCGTTCTAGAACTTTCTGTAGCGTCTTCATCACCGCAAAATGGCCTCCGGTAGGGCTACTATGTAGCTGCTCTAGAAAATCTGGTATCTTTGATCTTGGTAGTAAAATCTGCCGTCTTAAACTCCTTCCATTGTTAGATTCAGATTTGCTATATAGTATGCCGTTTCTAGTTTGAAGAGAGTCCCAGAGTGCCCAATAACTTTTCGCAATGGGGCTAAATGGAGAAATGTCCTACCAGACAGGTCTGCTGCTGGTTTTCTCCTTCAATTGTAATATTGGCTTTATGTCAGGATCATCCAACTGGGGTTGTCTAAGTTCCTGGTCATTGCACTGGTCCAGTTTTGATGGTGTTGAGACTGTAGCTTGGCAAGCAACCGGGTTTATCTGCTAGTATTTTACTTCGGCTCTAGAGCAGCACTTGCAGCTTTCTGAGCAGGGCTTCCGCGACAAGGCACCTGCATTTCGATGTAGAGTTCCTTTACAATGGC
The DNA here is from genome assembly GCA_963930645.1 of Salticus scenicus. NCBI lineage: Eukaryota > Metazoa > Arthropoda > Arachnida > Araneae > Salticidae > Salticus > Salticus scenicus. The sequence goes on from OZ005649.1 coordinate 311,916,411, forward strand.
GTATCTCGAAGTCATATTCCTGGAGGCGTTGTATCCACCTGGCAATCTAGCCTTCCGGGTTCTTGAAATTAAGCAACTCCGTTAAAGATGCGTGGTCAGTCCGGAGCAGGAACCTTCTGCCATAGAGGTAATGATGGAGATGTTCTGTGGCTTTTACGATAGCAAGTAGTTCTTTACGGGTGGTACAGTAGTTCCATTCCGGTTTAGATATGCATTTATTCCAATAGGCAACGATGCGTTCTCGGCCATCAACTTCATGCGACGGAATAGCACCGACACTTTTATTACTTGCATGAGTATCAAGTATGAACTGTTTGTCAGGCTGTGGATACGTCAAAATAGGCGATGATGTTAAGGCCTCTTTAAGTCTCTTGAAGGCTTTTTCACATTCCTTTGTCCATGGGAACTTCTGTTTAGCTTCCGTCAGCTTGTGGAGTGGTCTGGTGGTACTCGAGAAGCCCTTTACGAACTTCCTGTAGTACGTGCATAATCCCAGGAAACAAGGCGAATCCAGTTCTTGACTGCAGAGATTTTCTCGGGATCAGTTCTTAAACTTGTAGCAGAGATGATATGGTCGCGATTACTCACTTCCCGACGGAACAAGTTGCACTTGCTGTGATGTCAAAAATCACATATCTCTTTTTAAAATAAAATAATAATAATCTAAATTACATTTTATTTATTTAAAATGCAAGCAAACATTATATTTCTTTTTCTGAAAGAATCTTATATATTTTAGTTCAATTCGCTTTATCTATTTTATTTTATTTCCTTTTCATTAATCTGTAATTTTGTATAATTTATTGTTTCCAGCGTTATAAAACGCAATTCCTGTCCCCTGCTCTAATCTGATTAAGTAATCATTAAATAAAGTATCTAAAAAAGAAAAACCCATTTTGTTTTTATTAATTGCTATAAAATCGTCTGCGGTTTTAAACATCCGGTCTCCAATCAGACGAAAAAAAATTCCGTTGTATTGTGAAATAACTGAAAATTACTTTTAATGTTTTTATCATTAGATTTCGCGAGGTCAGCCTAGTTCTGGATACTTGACGAAATTTAATCACATCCTATGACGTAATTTAATTATTGGCCAATCTGTTATTTCTCCTTTAGGTTTGTAATACATAAAATTTAAAATGTGTTCAGTCAAATTAGTTTTTGAAGCCAAACAGATTTGGCGAAAGATATTCAGTTTAATGCTGTTTTTCATGCTAACAACACGTTAAAACAAAATTCCTAAAATAATTAGCTTGATGTCTGTCATTCTGTAGAGATGTTATTCTTTTTATCATATGGTCTCAAAAAGGTGTTCCTTTAAAAGGATATCAGGAATGGCCTCTTCCGTGCTTATTTTTATGTGTATCTCGAAACAATAAATTAGAATTATTCATCATGAATTATGTCGAATCCACTCATTCCACTTTATCCAAAAATGCTTATTGACATGTGTTTGGTTGAAAATCAAAGTCTTCAAAATCGATATTAATTCTCTGCACCTTATTCTTAATACGGTTACTTAAAATAAAGACTAATGGACTTATTTGTGATGTTGAAAATCACATATCCCTTTTTAAAATAAAATAATAACAATCTAAATTACATTTTATTTATTTAAAATGCAAGCAAACATTATATTTCTTTTTTTGAAAAAATCTGATATATTTTAGTTCAATTCGCTTACAGTTTAATGCTGTTTAATGCTGCCGTTAAAACAAAATTCTTAAATTAATTAGCTTGATGTCTGTCATTCTGTAGAGATGTTATTCTTTTTATCATGGTCTAAAAATGGTGTTACTTTAAAAGGATATCAGGAATGGCTTCTTCCGTGCTTATTTTTATGTTTATCTCGAAACAATAAATTAGAATTATTCATCATGAATTATGTCGAATCTACTCATCCCACTTTGTCCAAAAATGCTTATTGACATGTGTTTGGTGGAAAATCAAAATCTTCAAAATGAATATTAATTCTCTGCACCTTATTCTTAATACGGTTACTTAAAATAAAGACTAATGGATTTTCTTAATAATAAAAGAGATTTTTTCCTATTCTTCACAGCGCCGATCGAACCAGGATCGCTATACGTACATGGCCACTTCTTACTATAGATGTCTTGATCGCACCATTTCTTCATTATACTTGCTGGGATTTAATTTGAGATTAGCCATTCTGAGTTTTTCCAGCACCTTACGGATGTTTCTTAAATGGTCTTCAAAGGTACGCTCCACAATGATAAAGTCATCTAAGTACACCAGATAAGCTTCATAGAAGAGTCCTTTTAACACTGTCCCTATCAGGTGCTCGGAGGTTGCAGGTGCATTACACAGTCCAAATGGCATAACTTTGAATTTCCACAATCCTCGTCCCATAGTGAATGCAGTCTTCTTACGGTCGTCAGGATGTAACTCGACTTGCCAATAGGCACTCTTCAGACCCAAAGTCGAGAACCATTTATTGCCAGCAAGTGTGTCTAATGTGTCGTCAATTCTGGGAAGAGGGTAACTGTCTTTCTTCGTGATGTCATTCAAACGACGATAATCCACTCATAATCTTGTTGAGCTATCCTTTTTTTGTACCAGTACTATGGAAAAGGCCCAAAGACTCGTTGATGGTTCGATGATGTCATTGCTCTGCATCTCATTTAGAAGCTCAGCCACCTCTTCCTGCTCAGCAAATAGTAATCTTCTTGAATGGTGTTTGATTGGAAGATAAATTCCTGTGTCAATTTTGTGCTGGGTGATGTTCGTTCTTCCGACGTCTTCACGTGTTCGAGAAAAGTGGTCCCTAAATTTATAGAGTAGCTTCTCTGCAGCACCTCTCTGTTCCTTTCTTAACTCTGTATTCTTGAGTAATTCCGGTGTTGAAAACTCAGAAGACTTGGACTTGGTTGATTGCGTGGGCCGGTTAATGCATGTAACAGGAGCGCAGGTTGCTAACACCTCATCCTTCCTTACTGTCCTTATTTGATCACTTATGTTGGTGACTCTCTTAGGAATAATGCTCTTTGTAAGGTCAACTAGAGATGAAGCCACCAGAACTCATCTCGGGCTATTGTCTGTATTCGGGTATTCAACCTGTCCATAGCGGAAGTATTGCTCTTTAGGGGGTGACTCGGAAACTATTGTCTCAGTGTGTGGAGGGATGGAGATTTCGGACCGCTGTTATCTGGCATATTGCTTGAAAGTCCGGATTTTCAACGCTAAACACAGCTACGTCTTCTGAATTGGAATGAAGTTCGTTATTCCTAAAATCCAATCTAAAGTTACACTTTCTCAGGAAATCAATTCCAAGTATTAGATGATCTCTTATATCAGCTATATATGCCATATGATGGTAACTGACATTTCCAAATGTGATGGTCCAGTTAATTTTTCATATATTACCATGTTTTTATTAACTTCGATTCTTGTTTGTTTGTTTGTCCGGTACAAATCTTGTAGTCTATTTTTAACTAACTTCCCTACTAGCTAGACATCTGAAACTTTCACAGAAGCTCAGAACCCGGTGACAACACAATACTCCGAAGCCAGATTTTCGAATTTTCGAGTAGTTTTCTTTTAATTAATTAAAATATGAAAATAAGAAGATCTTAATAGCAATAAAATAGCCATTAAAATATTAGCTATAATTTAATTGTTGCCAAAAAAAATACGAGTTTAGTTTCTTTTGACATAAAAATAAATACATTTAATTAAACGTGAACATTAAAAAATTATAAAAAGTTAAATTATGCATATCACAAAAATTGACGTCATTGTCACTTTAAAAATTTTATTCACATTGGTAAGGGCTAATGTAATTCATGATGCTAATATAAGTTGTTCTAAAAAGAGTAATATTTTATTTTTAAAACCAATTTTTTTTCCATCATTATTATTAGTTTGCTGAACTGAGTCCGCGTGCTTAAATATTATTTTTTGTCCTTGCGTATTTTATTAATGATTCATCAGAAAATTTAAAAACATGGTATATAAATAGTATTTTTTATTTTATAATTATTTTTATTTCGTCACCGGTCACAGTCTAGAGTTTAACGCAGAGCGGCATCCAGATGATTATGAGCTACATCCGTTCTAACGTTGGGTACGTTGGCTCCAGTTTCCATAATCATACGGCAGGTGATGTTGTTATCTTGACCATAAACATAAAGTCCATTCTCGCTGCCACTCATCGAAGAAACATGTAATACTGCAAAGTGGGGCTCTTTAATTTCCGACAAAATCCGCCCTGCGAGAATACATTTTCTTAGTTTCCATGCAGCGAACGTGAAGCCGGGTTTTTTCTTTAGTTTGTCGTATGGAGCAGTTTCTCTTCACACGTCTATCTCTTCCAAAACTCCAGCATTTTATCTTCGGATCCTTTACTTCTTTATTATTTTCAAGGATGTGCAATCTCATCGTGATATCTGCGAGAATCTTTTCAGTTCCTTCAGATCAGCTGGTGTATAATCTAATGTGACTGCTGTGATGGTATGGCGGTCTTTACGAGAGGTTTGTTGGGCTGCTTCAATCTTCGATGCATAGCATAAAGCTCATTCATCATCCTTGGCATTGGAGAGTCTACGTGCTTTTTGAATCTCTGGATTCCGAACGGCATCGATGAAGTATTCTAGGGCCAAATCATAAAAGTCCCTGGAATACTTTTCTCTAAAATGCAGCTCGAGTGCTCTGGTCAGGCCTCGAAGTCATACCGCTCTTCCTTTGAAATAGCTCTGAGTATATCGGTTGCATCGATCCGTAACGCTGCTGCTAAATAGACTGTCTTGGCAGTAGAGTCCATTAGCTTCAGCTACGATGGAAAACTGTATCTTATATATCTGCCAGTATGATCTGTCATCGTAGATGTACAGTTTAATTGATTCTTGATTCTTGTATCTTTCTTTTCATCTTCCTGGGCATGGATTCTAACTTTTCTTCAAGACTCCGAATCTTGCTTTGCAAATTTTTCTTGTTTTTCTTTAGCACTTCCCTGTTGCACTCTTCTTTCATTTTTCTCTCAAGACTTTCCTCTATTCTCTTAAATTTGCTTTCTATCTCTGAAAACCTTCCTTTCACTGCTTGATCAAAATTTTCTTTAACTTTCTCTTCAAAATTCTGTTCTATTGTAATAACTTCCTCCTCAAAGCTCGCTTCTATCTGTACAATACTGTACAGACTATCTGTCTATAACGTGCGTCTAAACGCCTTAATTATCTAAGCAAAAATTTGTACATATGTTATAGGTCACAGTTGCACCAACTGTATCGATTTTAATCTAGCTCTTACAGTTTTTTTACAGGGACACAAAGAAAAATTCTTCATTATTATGCCCTATGGGACCAAATTTTTAAAAGGGCGATAGCATCTAAACGCCATATTCAATTGAGCTGAAAATTTATATGAATATTATAAATCACTGTTGCACTAACTGTTGCATTTTGGTGAATCTAGCATTTATAGGTTTTTACAGGGACACAACGAAAAATTCTTTATCATTATGATCTATGGGCTCAAAGTTCAGTAGCGTTAAATAAAACATCGTGTAATGCATGGACAAAAATACTCAAACACTCTATTATGGTTTTCTCTCTTTTGTTTGTTTAACAACTCCCCTTTCTTTACTTTATCTATAAAATTGTTAATTACTCAATGTTCGGAAAGTCGAGTGGAGTCACTCCAGATTTTTTGTTTATTTAACGACTTTTCTTACTTTAATTTTTTTAAACAACCATTAATTACTTAATGTTCAGGAAGTCGAATGAAGTAATTCCATATTTTTTTTTTTTTTTATAATAATTTGTAAATTTATTTTTTGTACTTTTAAAAATTTCCCCCATGTGTTATATATCTATCTTTATATCAGAACAAAAATTATTTTATTAATGTGCATCTGTAAAGCTATATTAAAATTTTCACAAATTAAACAAATTCCGGGAGATATTCTGGATGCAATAAACATAATTCATTTATCAGACTTTTAAAAGTATCTATGGATTTCCAATTAATTCGTCTAGCATACTTGTGAATGAACTAAAACTGCGCTTGAGAACATCCTTTCCCGCTGATAACTTCATTTCGAGAAATGAAGTGGAAGAATTTCTCTTTGATAATTTAAAACTTAAAATGACATTTTAAAAATAGTTCTTGATATCTTTTTAGTACAGAGATTTTTTTCATCCATAATAAAGATTTTTATTTAGGTTTAGGGAGCTTTCTCGTGTATTTAAAAAAAAAAAAAAATCTTAAAAGTTAGACATTATTTTAGTCATAATCCATGATAACTGCAAGTGATATTTTTATAAGGACACGTATTACATTTTATATGAATTTATTAAAAGTCTTAATTTACTAAATTTATATAAGCTTGTAAAACAGGATTTAAAAGAAAGTTGTTAAGAGCCATTTTTTTTAAAGCTGGACAAAGTCTATGGAGGTGTGATAGTTGACATATTCAATTTTCCCGAAACTTTCAGGATATGGTAGTAGTACTGTGATAAGAAAAAGTGAAATTTAATTTTTTCTGACTTTCATTTGTTGACCTAGAGAGGGGGTCAAAGCTTGTGGGGCGTAAATAAATGGTGCTATTTTAATATCATTTTGCTCCTAAAGCCATGAGTGACCCATTTCAATTTTTTTAAATACGGATACTACTTGACACTACATTTTAGCATGAACAGTTTGGTGAGTCACTCATGGCTTTAAGGACCAAGGTCATTCGAAAATGCAGTTTCCGTTGATTTTTTCCATGTTTTCAGCCTGAATATCTGCTAAGGCCATGAGTGTCCCATAGAAATAATTATGGGGTTAATTACACACCTTAGTATAGAACTGGAAAATATTTAAAATAGCATGGGCTACTCTTGGCTTTGGTAGTTAAACGGTCTCAAAGTTGAAAATTTTCAAAAAAAAAGTCAAATTTGATGGTAATTTACTCTATAAGCCATGAGTCAATAACTATGAGAAACAGTTTTAATTATACCATAGATGGTCTAGTTTTAGACCCAGGTTACAAACCTATGGGGCTTGCAAGATTTATTTAGATACAGTCTATTTTATATCGCCAATGTGTATCTATTCTATGTAGTACAAATGGCTTGAGACTCAATTTCGCAATACATTAATGCTTCTTTAAACTTCTCCTTTTACATTACAGACGCCAGCATCGAAATAATTATAAAATTAAAAAATCACATAGGGGAGACTGGGGCATGTTGAAATACGGGATAAGTTAAAACATGGAAATAAAAAATACAATTTTTAAGTTCTTATTTACTGCCAATAAAGGGAAGTACAGATACACAAAACTTACTTTACAATGTAGAAAAAAAAAGTGTATTTAAACATCTGTCTATTTTATGAGGATAAAACTGTTTTAGAGTACTGTTTCTTTACTGTGAATAAAAATTCAAATTTTTAAATGATGTCGCATTTTATGTAACATAAATTAGTGGATGTTTCTGATTGATTCAGCGTTTATAGTGTATAGTTGCAGCTTGGTATTCATATGATTTGAAACGCCCACGGGCATAAGTACTGGTAGCATAACATCTCATAAAGTGAAAATTGTGGCCAGGGGCCAGCTGAAAGAAATATAAGGGGGGCTACTTGAAACACCTGTTTCAATTAGCCCCGTGCACAAAAGAAATGCAAAAGCACTATAAAATTAATAATAATAATAAAATAGCTTATCTTTATTTATGGTTTAAAATAATTTTTTCCACCATGTTTTTTTAAAATTTTCTAAGAGATAAGTGCATTAGAATTAGAGGAAAGTTGCTAAATAGAATTTTCAGAACAAGTAGATACTGGAAATTGAGTGTTGGTCTCATGTTCTGGCAAAAAGCAAAATAGGTGTTCTATGTGGGACAAATCTTACAGATGTTTGATAGTACAGGTAAAGTGCCTGTAAAGCTGGCAAAGATCAAATTTCTAAAGGGACAAATCAAATCTAAAAATGTTTGTTTTGCCTGGCCCATAGAAGATGACATTCGAGATATCAGTTTGGACAATATTTTACAAGTCTTATCACGTCCATTGAATAATAGAGAATTTCTTTACTTTAATTGTGAACTTGAAATTTCCCTCTCTTTTTTATATTAAATTACTGTAACAACTTTCATAAGATTTCTGCAACGCCTATTATTATAAACTAATTTATCAACATCCTTATAGATATTTTTAAATAAATGTTCATTAAGTGCAAAATTCTACTGTAATTATTTACTAAATCTGATACTGTTATGACCTTTATTTTAAATATGGTCCATTTAATTATGGCCATTATAATGTAAAAAATAACCTAAGATACATCTGAAATGTGCATATTGTTATATTATGTAAAAAATATACGGGGTGATGAAAACAAGACTGTATATATATATATATATATATATATATAATATTAATAATAATAAAAATAAAAATTGCGCATGGGACTAATTGAAACAGGTGTTTCAAGTAGCTTCCCCCTATATTTGTTTCAGCTGGCCCCTGCCCGCAATTTACACTTCACGAGATGTTAAGCTACCAATACTTCTAGTCGTGGGCGTTTCAAATCATATGATTACCAAGCTGCAACTATACACTATAAACGCTGAATCAATCAGAAACATTCACTAATATACGCTACATAAAATGCGACATCATTTAAAAATTTGAATTTTTACTCACAATAAAAAACAGTACTCGAAAACAGTTTTATCCTCATAAAATCGACAGATGTTTACATACACTTTTTTTTCTACATTGCAAATTTGTGTATCTGTACTTCCCTTTATTGGCAATAAATAAGAACTTAAAAATTGTATTTTTTATTTCCATGTTTCAACTTACCCAGTACTTGCCCCGGTCTCCCCTATGTGAATTTTTAGTTTTATATTTATTTTGATGCTGGCCTCTGTAATATAAAATGGGGAATTTTGAATTAATGTATTACAAAATTGGGTCTCAAGCCTTTTGTACTACATAGAACAGGTACACATTGACGATATAAAATAGACTGTATCTAAATAAATCTTGCAAGCCCCATAGGTTTGTAACCTGGGTCTAAAACTAGACCATCTAGGGTATAATTAAACCTGTGTCTCATAGTTATTGACTCATGGCTTATAGAGTTAACATCAAATTTGACCTTTTTTTTTGAAATTTTTCAACTTTGAGGCCGTTTAACTACTAAAGCCAAGAGTAACCCATGCTATTTTAAATATTTTTGAGTTCTATACCAAGGTGTGTGATTAACCCCATAATTATTTCTATGGGACACTCATGGCCTTAGCAGATATTCTTACTGAAAACATGGGAAAAAATCAACGAAAACTGCATTTTCGAATGACCTTGGCCTTTAAAGCCACGAGTGACCCACCAAACTGTTTATGCTAAAATGTACTTAGTATCAAGTAGTATCCGTATTAAAAAAAAATTGATATGTGTTACTCATGGCTTTAGGAGTAAAATGATACTAAAATGGCACCATTTATTTACGGCCTCAAACTTTGACCCCCTTCTCTAGGTCAAACAAATGAAATTCAGAAAAAATTAAATTTCACTTTTTCTTATCACAGTACTACTAACATATCCTGAAAGTTTCGGAAAAATTGAAGATGTGAACTATCAAAAGTGTCCAACTTTAAAAAAATGACTCTTAAAATTTCTGTATCATCAATCTTTCAAACAATTCATTGACTAACTAATTTAATGAACTTTTCTTTTACAAATTTTCAATTGGAATGCACTGTTATCTTTCTTCTAAAACTACTTTACATATATTCATAATTAACTTTCAATTTACGCTTTTATTAGTTTCCAGTTAAAATATTTGTGTCATTTCAATGCAGAATATTTTATTAACAATATGGTGTTATATAACGAATATGGTGTTACATTCTGACAAATTTAATTAAGCATTGCATTTTACATAAAATACAATTTAACTAAGCTATCGCTTCTAAGTTATCTGAAAGTAAAAAACTAATCTTAATTTTTATTTTACTAAATAATAATTATTTTTGTGAAATAATTATAATTTTTAGTATATTTGTGCTTTATAGTAACGGTTTTAAAAAGTCTTTTTTTTTAGAAGGTTTTTAATTGAAATTGAATTGGTCATCGTGTCTTCGTGTCACGCTAGTAAACAAGGCGCCTTCATTTTAAAGTAACTATATGCTGTTTTGTTTGTCGCTCTTTGGCTCAGTTGGTAAGAGCGTCCCGTTAGTCGTGAGTTCGGTCCCCGAAAGGTCCAGCGTGTTAATTTTTGCAGATAATTTGTAGAAAAGGTGTCAATTGAAACAAGAAAATTTTTCGTTGCTTACACTAAGAATTTTTTGAGGAGTTATTTTAAGAAGCATTTTTTTATTTACATAGTGAAAAACACAAAACATTTTAGATATTAAAAAAACACAAAATAAAATATTTTAAGTAAAAAATACATATTTTTTTTTTTTTTTTAGAAGCTTTATATATATGTACTAGCTGACCCGACAAACGTTGTTTTGTCATATAAATTATTTCTAGAGAATATTTTGCTAGAAAAAAGTAACTAACTTATTGTAAGTGTGTAAGGATGTGGTATATAAGTGAAACAGGTATGGAGCGCTGTGAACGGTGACTGTGAATTCCGATTATAACGTAAAAGACATAATTACCGAAACTTTCGCTACTTGCTTCTTGCTACTTGGTACTTTCTACTTGTTATTTAAAACTTCCGCTGAATGTCGAACAGCACAAAATTTTATTTCACACGGCAAATATTTCAATTTATGAGAGAATCTCTGATAGCAACGAATTTCACATAAAAATTCCTTCTTTTTTGAATAAGCTGTAACAATCTGGACCGATTTGATGATAATTTTTATCAAAAAGTTATTACAATATCTAACATCATTCCATGTACATTTATCACAATTCAATCAATCGATGCATGTGAGTATGTGTATAGTATGAGCGAAGTGAAATGTAGAGTTCGTATTAAATAAAAATGTAAACTCGTTTTAATTAAAGGTGAAAAAGTTGAAACTCAATTTATTTTATAACAGGTATATTTTTTTAATCTACAAAAACTTAATTTACCGTAATGCCATTGGATGTACAATATTTTTGGTTAATCCTTGAGGAGTATACACAAACAAATTCGAAGGTTTTCCAAACCTGGAACACGCAACATATAATTGGCCGTGAGAAAAGCACGGATTTTCTAAATCTAAGCCACAAATTGGGACCCTTTTGGTGAGTTTAAATATTTTAAGCCATTTTTGCGATGAATTGAAATGGCTATCTCAAATGTGTAACTAAAGATCTTGGCGAGAAGCGTTCGAGCTACTTCGGTGCCAAATTTCAAATTTTGCCAAAGGGATCCGATACTAAAGGTGTTCCATACAAAAAATAAATAAATAAAATATCAGTAACATACACACGCACAAACGTATGGGACCCCATTGGTGACTTTAAATATTTTAAGCCATTTTTGCGATGAATTGAAATGGCTATCTCAATTGTGGAACTAAAGATCTTGGCGAGAAGCGTTCGAGCTACCTCGGTGCCAAATTTTCCATACAAAAAATAAATAAATAAAATATCAGTGACATACACACGCACAAAAGTATGGGACCCCTTTGGTGACTTTAAATATTTTAAGTCATTTTTGCGATGAATTGAAATGGCTATCTCATTTGTGGAACTAAAGATCTTGGCGAGAAGCGTCCGAGCTACTTCGGTGCCAAATTTCAAATTTTGCCAAAGGGATCCGATACTAAAAGTGTTCCATACAAAAAATAAATAAATAAAATATAATAAATTAGCTACACAAATAAATTTGTAGGTTAGGGTGGTTGTTAATCAACGCGCATGTAAATTTGATAGAAAATTATATAAAATACTCACTCCAATTCCGCACCAAATTTGCAAAATGTATAGTTTTTTATGCACACTTCAAAACTCTTCAAACACTAATTACATCTTGATGTAATATTGCAATTAGGACACAATTTTTTGTATAACAATAATAACACGAAGTTACAAAATATTTTCCTGAATTTGATCGCAGCACCAACTGTCGGGACAAACTGGAATTACAATAGAATATACGCAAGCGAAGTGTGACGTCACTGACCGTCAGTGGATGCAAGAAAAAGATTTCCTATGTTAATCTCCCATTGGATTTTTTATAAAACTAGTATGTTGTGGCCACCACAAGACTTTCTTCTATATTTTCCTATATACATATTCAATCAGTAACAATATTAAAAAAAAAAAAAAAAAAAAAAAAATTACGATTTTTTTCTAATTTTTTTTTGTTAAAAGTAATACATATTCAACCAGTAACAATATTAAAAAAAAAAAAAAAAAAAAAAAAAAACGATTTTTTTTAACTTTGTTTTAAATTATCACAGATTTATAGTTCAACCATTCGTTTTAAAGCTATTGACGAGATCTTTCGAAAGATACCCATCTTGAAAATTTACCGGGGGGAACCGGTGCCCCCACATGCACAAATTTTTTTTCGTAGTTAACTACTACTATTATCAATAATTGATATTAATTTTACAATCACAAGTTTAAAATAACGCTCATTATGTACATTTATACGAAATTTTGTCCTATATTGCCATGTTAAAAATTTAGAAAAAATGCGATCACAGCGCCACCTGTTGAGCTATTGATCCCTAAATGTAATCAGGACCAGTTTATGTCGGGGACCAACTAAATACCAAGTTTGATTAAGTTTCGTTAAAAAAAAAAAAAAAAAAAAAACGATTTTTTTTCTAAGTTTTTTTTTTTTTTTGTTAAAAGTAAAAAAATCGATAACTTTGTTTCAAATTGTCACAGATTTATAGTTCAACCATTCGTTTTAAAGGTATTGACGAGATCTTTCGAAAGATACCCATCTTGAAAATTTACCCCCTCCCCGGGGGGTACTTCCCCCCCAGGGGGGGAACCGGTGCCCCCACATGCACAAATTTTTTTTCGTAGTTAACTACTACTATTATCAATAATTCATATTAATTTTACAATCACAAGTTTAAAATAACGCTCATTATGTACATTTATACGAAATTTTGTCCTATGCTGCCATGTTAAAAGTTTACATAAAATGCGATCACAGCGCCATCCGCCGGGCGATTGATCCCAAAATCTAATCAGACCCTTTCCATGTCAGGGTCCAAATATACACCAAGTTTGGTTCAATTTCATTCATCGGTTCGTGAGATACGGTGTGACATACGAAATTTTGCGATCACAGCGCCACCTGCTGGACGATTGATCCCGAAATCTAATCAGCGCCATGCCCCGTCATGTTCCAACTATATACCAAGTTTGGTTGAATTTCATTCATTAGTTCGTGAGATACGGTGAAAAATACGAAAATTTGTCCTATACTGCCATGTTAAAAATTTACATAAAATGCGATCACAGCGCCACCTGATGGGCTATTGATCCCAAAATCTAATCAGCACAATGCCCCGCCAGGGTCCAACTATATACCAAGTTTGGTTGAATTTCATTCATTGGTTCGTGAGATACGGTGAAAACACTAAACCACAGACAGACAGACACACAGACAGACATTTTCTAAAAACTATCAATTCGTGTTCAGGACACCCCAAAACGAGTAGATCCGTCAAAAAACGGAGGTCGAAAATTTTCGCGAATCCAATACTTTCTCTGTATTACATATAGAAGAAAGTAAAAATATTAAACATCGAGGAAAATTATTTCTCGATTTTAATCCCCGTATTTGGGTATAGATATGTATTAGTTATCGTATGCATGTGTTAGATTGAGTTATTTTGCTCTCAAACTGACAAAATTTTAATTTTAAATTTCTAAACTCTGCCTTCCTTGGCGTTTTTTTGTATTTGGCGATCAAAAACGTAATACGAAAATATACATGCCAGATGTATATTTTCGTAATATGTATTGTACGAAATTGTTTCATATTATTCATTACTCTCTTATTATATGTTGTTGAAATAACCATTATTTTTGAAAGAAATTAAATATGTTCGCCAGATGATATGGCGATATTTTTTTTTCCCCGCCAAGGATGACAGAGTTTTGAGATTAAAAATTCAAATTTTATCAATTTTACAGCAAAAACAACTCAATCTAACGCGTGCACATGATAACTAATACATATCTGTTCCCAAATATGGGGATTAAAATCTGGAAATAATTTTCCTCGATATTTAGTAATTTTTTTACAAAAATTCCAATGGGCGATTAACATAGGAAATATTTTTCTTGCATCCATGGACGGCCAGTGACGTCATCACTTCGCTTGCGTATTATTGAATATTCGATACTACGATCGTAGCGCAGTCTGCCGGATCCAATGTGAAACGTTCAAAAATCAACAACAATTTATAAGTGATAAATTAATTAAATAAACAATTTAAATTGGACTGAATTGTAAATCTAAACCATTCTCGAATCCACCTGAAGACACACAAAAAATTTCATTAAACTCGGTCCAGCCGTTTAGGAGGAGTTCAGTGACATACACACGCACAAAAGAAATATATATATAAAGATCAATACAAAGGCATAGCTTTAGTATAGCCCCCCGACTTTAAATATTTTTGGCCATTTTTGCGATGAATTAACATGGCTATCTCAATTGCGTAACTGACGATCTTGGTGAGAAATGTCCGTACTACTTCGGTGCCAAATTTCAATTTTTTTTCAAACTAAAGCTGTTCCATACAAAAAAAAAAAAAAAAAAAAAAAAAAAGAAAAACTGTTTTCTGATATATACAAAATAAAAATAAAAAATTCTAATAAATTCGAAATTATTACTATTTACAATTAAGGTGAAAACATAAAAGAACCTTTATAAGTTACATATAAAGTACCAATTAAAACAAAAAAATTTGTTTTACTGTAGAAAAAAAAAAAAAAAAAAAAAAAAAAAAAAAACTACTACTAAATTAAATAAAAATTTTAAGCTAATACCAAGTATCTCTATGAAAATATTTATTTACACGCGAATATTTTCATAGTATATTATTTTTTTTTCTAATTTTTATTGTTTATCACGCGAAATTAAAATTTTTTATTTCCGGAAAAATATAAATAAACGTGAATTTTGTTTATTTTGGCATCAAATATATTTTTCTTTTTAATCATTTTAAAGTTAAAATGGAGTTTTTATTTAATATCTTTTGATCCAATTATCCGATTGAACTGAATTGTAAATCTAAACCAGTCTCGAATCCACCAGAAGACACACAAAAAATTTCATTAAACTCGGTCCAGCCGTTTAGGAGGAGTTCAGTGACATACAAACGCACAAAAGAAATATATATATAAAGAAATATATATTATATATTACTATTATATGAAATTGGATTTGTCATCGGCTTTTTGTCACGTTAAATTTCAAAGACGCTTCCATTTTATATATTTAAAACTAGTATGTTGTGGCCACCACAAGACTTTTTTCTATATTTACCTATACATATTCAATCAGTAACAATATTAAAAAAAAAAAAAAAAAAAAAAAAAGTACGATTTTTTTTCTAAGTTTTTTTTTTGTTAAAAGTAAAAAAAATCGATAACTTTGTTTTAAATTATCACAGATTTATAGTTCAACCATTCGTTTTAAAGGTATTGACGAGACCTTTCGAAAGATACCCATCTTGAAAATTTATCCCCAGGGGGGGGAAGCGATGCCCCCCCATGCAGAAAATTTTTTTCCTAGTTACATACTACTGTTATCAATAATTCATATTAATTTTACAATCACAAGTTTAAAACAACTCTAATTATGCACATTTATACGAATTTTTGTCCTATGCTGCCATGTTAAAAATTTAGATAAAATGCTATCACAGCGCCACCTGTTGAGCTATTGATCCCCAAACATAATCAGCACCAGTTTATGTCGGGGACCAACTAAATACCAAGTTTGGTTAAATTCCGTTAAAAAAAAAAAAAAAAAAAAAAAAAAAAAAAATGCGATTTTTTTCAAAGTTTTTTTTTGTTAAAAGTAAAAAAAATCGATAACTTTGTTTTAAATTATCACAGATTTATGGTTCAACCATTCGTTTTAAAGGTATTGACGAGACATTTCGAAAGATACCCATCTTGAAACTTTGCCCCCCCGGGTGTGTACTTCCCCCCCGGTGGGGGGGGGGAACCGATGCCCCCACATGCACAAAAATTTTTTCCCAGTTAACTATTACTATTATCAACGAGACCTTTCGAAAGATACCCATCTTGAAAATTTACTTCCCCGGGGGGGTACTTCCCCCCAGGGGGGGGGAACCGATGCCCCCACATGCACAAAATTTTTTTCTTAGCTAACTACTACTATTATCAGTAATTCATATTAATTTTACAATCACAAGTGTAAAATAACTCTCTTTATGCCCATTTATACGGAATTTTGTCCTATACTGCCATGTTAAAAATTTGCATAAAATGCGATCACAACCCCACCTATTGAGCGATTGATCCCAAAATCTAATCAGCACCAGTTTATGTCAGGGTGCAACTAAATACCAAGTTTGGTTAAATTTCATTCATTGGTTCGTGAGATACAGCGTCCACAAAAAAATGATACAGACAGACAGACAGACAGACAGACAGACAGACAGACATTTTCTAAAAAGTGGACTTCGAAAATCTTCGCGAATCCAATACTTTCTCTATATTACATATAGAAGAAAGTAAAAAAATGTAAGCAACTCATTGTATTTCTTAATGAATCAGCTGATTACAGCGTCATGTTGATAATGCGAGAGTCGTATGTTCGATCTTCGCCGGGCCGAGGTGTTGTTTTTTGCAAATTATTAATAGAATAAGTGTCAATTGATAAAAGAAAAAATTTCGTTGTATACACAGTATCCTAATAATTTTTCAAGAGTTTTTTAAACTGTTTTTACTTTCTTCTATATGTAATATAGAGAAAGTATTGGATTCGCGAAAATTTTCGACCTCCGTTTTTTGACGGATCTACACGTTTTGGGATGTCCTGAACACGAATTGATAGTTTTTAAAAAATGTCTGTCTGTGTGTCTGTCTGTCTGTGTGTCTGTCTGTCTGTCTGTCTGTCTGTCTGTATCATTTTTTTGTGGACGCTGTATCTCACGAACCAATGAATGAAATTTAACCAAACTTGGTATTTAGTTGCACCCTGACATGAACTGGTGCCCATTAGATTTGGGGATCAATAGCTCAACAGGTGGTGCTGTGATCGCATTTTATAGGACAAAATTCCGTATAAATGGGCATAATGAGAGTTATTTTAAACTTGTGATTGTAAAATTAATATGAATTATTGATAATAGTAGTAGTTAACTAGGAAAAAAAAATTGTGCATGGGGGGGCATCGGTTCCCCCCCTGGGAGGGAAGTACCCCCCCAGGGGGGTTAAATTTTGAAGATGGGTATCATTCGAAAGATCTCGTCAATACCTTTAAAACGAATGGTTGAACCATAAATCTGTGATAATTTAAAACAAAGTTATCGATTTTTTTTACTTTTAACAAAAAAAAAAACTTAGAAAAAAAAAATCGTATTTTTTTTTTTTTTTTTTTAAATATTGTTACTGATTGAATATGTATAGGAAAATATAGAAGAAAGTCTTGTGGTGGCCACAACATACTAGTTTATCTAGTTACAAAAAGCACAAAATAAAAATTTATCTAAAAATAAATAAATAAATAAATCTTTTAGAAGCTTTTTATTTGGAGCTTTTCACATGAAATTGACTTGGTCATCGTGTTACGCTAGTAAACAATTAAAGTAAATATAAGCCGTTTCGTTTGTGGCTCCGTTGCTCAATTGGTCGGAGCGTCACGTTAATAACGCAGTGGTCGCGAGTTCGGTCCACGGAAGGTCCGGCGTGTAAATTTTTGAGGATATTTAGTAGAAAAGGTGTCAATTGATAAAAGAAAATTTTTCGTTGACTACACAATATCTTAAGAATTTTCGAAGATATTTTTAAGAAGTTATTTCTTTTTTTTTTAGATATTAGAAAACACAAAACTTTTTTAGGTATTAAAAAAGCTCAAAATTAAAAGTTTCAAGTACAAAATACATAAATAAATATTTTTAGAAGCTTTATATATATATATTATATTATTATATGAAGTTGAATTTGTCATCGCGTTTTCTGTCACAATAAAAAAGCAAGACGCTTCCACTAAAAAAAAAAAAAAAAAAAATGTAGGCAATTCCTTGTATTTCTTAATGGCTCAGTTGGTTAGAGCGTCATGTTAATTTTTGCAAATAATTAATAGAAAAGGTGTCAGTTGATAAAAAAAATATATATATATATATCGTTGTGTACAGAGTATCCTAATAATTTTTGAAGAGTTTTTTTTAAATAGCTTTTTATCTAGTTACTAAAAAGCACAAAATAAAAATTTAAATAAAGATAAACAAATAAATAAAATTTTTAGAAGCTTTTTATTGAAACTGGATTTCGTTATCGCGTCTTCATGTCACGCTAATAAATATGGCACCGCAACTTTAAAGTAAATATCAGCAGTTCTTATGGTCGCCCGTTGGCTCAGTTGGTATGAGCGTCAAGTTGCTAATGCGATGGTGGTGAGTTCCATCCCCGAAAGATCGATGTGTTAAATTTTGCAGATAATTAATAGAAAATGTGTCAATTGATAAAAGAAAATTTTTCATTGTCTACGCCATATTCTAAGAATTTTTGAAGAGTTTTTTTTAAGAAGCTTTTTTTAGATATTAAAAAGCACAAAATAAAAAGTTATATATATATATATATACATATTCTTTTAGAAGCATTTTATTGAAATTGGATTTTTATCATCTTGTCTTTGTGTCATTCTGAAGAAGAAGGCGCCTCCACTTTAATATACATTTAAACAACATTTTTCGTCCTCGTTAGCGCATTTGGTTAGAGCGTCATGGTGATAACGCGATGCTTGTGGGTTCGATCCTCACAAGCCGATGTGTTTTTTTTTTTTTTTTTTTTTTTTTTTTTTTTTTTTCAGATAATTAATAGAAATGATGTCAATTGATAAAAGAAAATCTTTCATTGTCTACACATTATCCTAAGGAATTTTTAAAGAAGCTGTTTTTTGAGTTACTAAAACGCACAAAATAAAATTTTAGTAAAAATATAAATAAAAATAACACTGAAATTTTTTATTCTTGTGGAGCCCTAAAAAGCCTAAAATAAAAAATTATTCTTGTAGCGACATGCTATAAAATCAAAAAGTTTCAACAACAAAAAAATTTTAAAGAAAAATATAGATATTTCACTTTTGTAAAAGATGAAAAATTTTAAATATTTCAAATATTTTAAAAAGCATTCGAGAACAATATTCCTTTTGTATAAGTATTTGTGAGATTTTTCTAGAATGTTCTATGATTTTTCTTGACAGTTAGACTTTTGGTTAGAGCGTCATGCTATTAACGTGATGGTCCTGAATTCGGTCCTCGTAAGACGATACAGTACTTTATTTCCAGATAAATAATCGAAAAAAAAAAATGTCAGTTGATAAAAGACAATCTTCCGTTGTCTACAAAATATCCTAAGAAATTTTAATTAGTTTTTTTTTTTTTAGAAGCTTTTTTCTTTTTGTAACTAAAAAGCACAAAATAAAATTTATGTAAAAAACCTTTTTTTAAAATTAGAAGCTTTTTATTGTGAAGCCCTAAAAATCATAAAATAAAATTTATTCTGGCAAAGACATGCTAGAAAGAAATGAAAGTTTCAACACTAAGAAAATTTTAGAGAAAAATATAGGTACTTTCCTTTTGCAAGAGATGAAAATTTTTTAATGTTCAAAATATTTTAAAAAGCTTTCAAGACATTTGAAATTTCTGGCCTAACGAACGATTATACAAAAACTTATAACTAAGAATATTGGTCTTATTATAGAAATATGAGCTAGGATCCCTTAGAAAGACCCCCCCCCCCCCGCCGGAGGGCATTCCACCTATAGGCCTCGGATCCTAGCGTAGTCAATCGGTTTTAAAACCTGCAACCAATCAACCAACCATCCAAAACTGTAAGTCGAAATTTTTTACGAAAACTATATTTCTTCTGTTGAATACAGAAAGAATCTGGCATGGTTCCACTGAATTTTCCGAACATTAAGTAATTAATTGGTACATAAATAACTTAAAGTAAGACAGGTCGTTAATTGAAAAAAGTGACTATAATATGGTGTTTGATTATACTTCACATTGTATGTTGTTTAATTAAACGCTTTTGCACTTCAAATGATTTGAGCCCAAGATCGTAATGATAAAGAATTTTTTGTTGTTTTCCTGTAAAAAGTTTTTTGTGCTATATTCACCAAAAGACAGATTTAAAATCTCTTTAAATCGTGCTTTCTCAGTTTGCATTTTTTCAAAAATTCACAATCTTCTTATTGCTGAATTTCTACAGATATTTAAGAAAAGACTTAACATTTTTTCTGGATGCTTATTGGAATCTACTTAAAAGAATTAGGTATGGATTTTTAAATTTATTAGTCAGTTTTTGAGAAAAAAACTAAAAAGTCCGCGTCTATATAAAAGTTTGCAAAAAATTTATCTCTTTAAAGATATTGCAAAATCTATGCCTAATTCTTCTAGGAAGGTTCTAATAAACGTATATATGTTACCGTTAAAGTATATAATTCAGTTATTTCATAGAATAACTAGGTATTTCATGAAATAAATCGACAAGTCAGTTAAAGTATATAATAGATAAAAAAATTCATACTTTACCTAGTTATTCTATAAAATAACCAGTTATTCTATGAAATAACTAATGACAGACCATTAAAGTATAAAATAAACAATTTTAAAATTATTTTATAAATTAATTGATCATAAATTCATGTACGCAAAGCGTACAGACGTGCATAATACTGCCTACTGCAGTACAAAATTGTGCATACTGTTCAGATTCATGCATTTTGAGATAGGGGTATCCAGTGATGTTTTTTTTGTTTTATTTTTCATGTACGCAAAGCGTACAGACATTCGAAACGCTGGCTGCTGCAGTACAAAATTTTGCTTATGTTTCAGACTCATGCATCTTGAGATAGGGGTAGCCAGTGACTTTTTTTTTTGTTTTCATGTACGCAAAGCGTACAGACGTTCGAAATACTGGCTGCTGCAGTACAAAATTGTGCATATGTTTCAGATTCATGCATCTTGAGATAGGGGTATCCAGTGATGTTTTTTTGGTTTTCATGTACGCAAAACGTACAGACGTTCGAAATACTGGCTGCTGCAGTACAAAATTGTGCATACGTTTCATATTCATGCATCTTGAGATAGGGGTATCCAGTGATGTTTTTTTTGGTTTTCATGTACGCAAAGCGTACAGACGTTCGCAATACTGGCTGCTGCAGTGCAAAATTGTGCATATGTTTCAGATTCATGCATCTTGAGATAGGGGTATCCAGTGATTTTTTTTGTTTTCCTGTACGCAAAGCGTACAGACGTTCGAAATACTGGCTGCTGCAGTACAAAATTGTGCATATGTTTCAGATTCATGCATGTTGAGATAGGGGTATCCAGTGACTTTTTTTTTGTTTTCATGTACGCAAAGCGTACAGACGTACGTGATACTGGCTGCTGCAGTACCAAATTTTGCATTATTTTTTAATCTCATGTATTTTAAGTAAACTTTTGTATCACGAAATGCATGAATCTGAAACATATGCAAAATTTTGTACTACAGCAGCCAGTATTTCGAACGTCTGTACGCTTTGCGTACTTGAAAACCAAAAAAAAACCTGTGGGTACCCCTATCTCAAGATGCATGAATCTGAAACGTATGCACAATTTTGCACTGCAGTAGCCAGTATTTCGAACGTCTGTACGCTTTCCGTACATGAAAACCAAAAAGACGTCACTGGATACCCATATCTCAAGATGCATGAATCTGAAACATATGCACAATTTTGCACTGCAGCAGCCAGTATTTTGAACGTCTGTACGCTTTCCGTACATGAAAACCAAAAAGACATCACTGGATACCCATATCTCAAGATGCATGAATCTGAAACGTATGCACAATTTTGCACTGCAGCAGCCAGTATTTCGAACATCTGTACGTTTTGCGCACATGAAAACAAATGAAAAAAAAACGTCATTGGACACCCCTCTCTCAAAATGTGTGAATCTGAAGAGTATGCACAATTTTGTACTGCAGCAACCAGTATTTCGGACGTCTGTAAGCTTTGCGTACATGAAAAAAAATCACTGTGGGTACTCCCACCTCAATGTGCATGTGTCTGAAAAATATGCAAAATTTTGTGCTGCAGCACTGTTTAAATTAACCGGTAAATGTGGTAAATATTGAATAATTAATCACATTCCCCAAAATTTAGCGGGGATTATGCATAATCATTTCAAACTTTAACGATCAAGTAATCGTTATTCTATAGTACACCGAGTTAAATCGTAGAATTCAATAATATTATATACTTTAACTCACTTGTCTAGTTATTTCGTAAAATACCTAGTTATTCTATGAAATAACGGATTTCATGCTTTAACGGTAACATATATATATATATATATATATATATCGGGGCGCGAAATTTCCGCTCCAGCTTGCCATTGGCGAGTGGAAATTTTACTGTGGCGAGTAAAATTTCAGTCTAAATGTAGATAGATATCTTACAGTATACGGTGCTACAAAAAAAAAGAAAAAAAATCTGTTTAAAAACCTAAAATCATGCTAATCTACCAGACATCCTCTTTTTCAACGGTCAGTCTTCTTTTTCAACGCTCTGTCCTCTTAAACGAAGAAAAAACATTACAGGACTAAAAGGTACTCTTTTTTACTTTCTTCTATATGTAATATAGAGAAAGTATTGGATTCGCGAAAATTTTCGAAGTCCATTTTTTGATGGATTTACATGTTTTGGGATATGGAGAACACGAATTAATAGTTTTTAAAAAATGTCTGTCTGTCTGTCTGTCTGTCTGTCTGTATCATTTTTTTGTGGACGCTGTATCTCACGAACCAATGAATGAAACTTAACCAAACTTGGTATTTAGTTGCACCCTGACATAAACTGGTGCTGATTAGATTTTGGGATCAATCGCTCAATAGGTGGCGTTGTGATCGCATTTTATGCAAATTTTTAACATGGCAGCATAGGACAAAATTCCGTATAAATGGGCATAAAGAGAGTTATTTTACACTTGTGATTGTAAAATTAATATGAATTATTGATAATAGTAGTAGTTAGCTAGGAAAAAAAATTTGTGCATGGGGGGGCATCGGTTCCCCCCCCCCCCGGGGGGGAAAATCCCCCCCGGGGAAGTAAATTTTCAAGATGGGTATCTTTCGAAAGGTCTCGTTGATAATAGTAATAGTTAACTTGGAAAAAATTTTTGTGTATGTGGGGGCATCGGTTGCCCCCCCACCGGGGGGGGGAAGTTCCCACCCGGGGGGGCAAAGTTTCAAGATGGGTATCTTTCGAAAGATCTCGTCAATACCTTTAAAACGAATGGTTGAACGATAAATCTGTGATAATTTAAACCAAAGTTATCGATTTTTTTAACTTTTAACAAAAAAAAACTTAGAAAAATATCGCAATTTTTTTTTTTTTTTTTTTTTTTTTAACGAAATTTAACCAAACTTGGTATTTAGTTGGTCCCCGACATAAACTGGTGCTGATTATGTTTGGGGATCAATAGCTCAACAGGTGGCGCTGTGATAGCATTTTATCTAAATTTTTAACATGGCAGCATAGGACAAAAATTCGTATAAATGTGCATAATTAGAGTTGTTTTAAACTTGTGATTGTAAAATTAATATGAATTATTGATAATAGTAGTATGTAACTAGGAAAAAAATTTTCTGCATGGGGGGGCATCGCTTCCTTCCCTGGGGGGGAAGTACCCCCCCGGGGGGGATAAATTTTCAAGATGAGTATCTTTCGAAAGGTCTCGTCAATACCTTTAAAACGAATGGTTGAACTATAAATGTGTGATAATTTAAAACAAAGTTATCGATTTTTTTCACTTTTAACAAAAAAAAAAAAAAATCGTACTTTTTTTTTTTTTTTTTTTAAATATTGTTACTGATTGAATATGTATAGGTAAATATAGAAGAAAGTCTTGTGGTGGCCACAACATACTAGTTATGTTTTTCATCCTCTCTCCTTTTTTACTTTCTTCTATATGTAATATAGAGAAAGTATTGGATTCGCGAAAATTTTCGACCTCCGTTTTTTGACGGATCTACACGTTTTGGGATGTCCTGAACACGAATTGATAGTTTTTAAAAAATGTCTGTCTGTGTGTCTGTCTGTCTGTCTGTATCATTTTTTTGTGGACGCTGTATCTCACGAACCAATGAATGAAATTTAACCAAACTTGGTATTTAGTTGCACCCTGACATGAACTGGTGCCCATTAGATTTGGGGATCAATAGCTCAACAGGTGGCGCTGTGATCGCATTTTATAGGACAAAATTCCGTATAAATGGGCATAATGAGAGTTATTTTAAACTTGTGATTGTAAAATTAATATGAATTATTGATAATAGTAGTAGTTAACTAGGAAAAAAAAATTGTGCATGGGGGGCATCGGTTCCCCCCCTGGGGGGGAAGTACCCCCCCAGGGGGATTAAATTTTGAAGATGGGTATCATTCGAAAGATCTCGTCAATACCTTTAAAACGAATGGTTGAACCATAAATCTGTGATAATTTAAAACAAAGTTATCGATTTTTTTTACTTTTAACAAAAAAAAAACTTTTTTTTTTTTTTTAATATTGTTACTGATTGAATATGTATAGGAAAATATAGAAGAAAGTCTTGTGGTGGCCACAACATACTAGTTTCCAAATGAAAAGGATTTAGTCCTTAATTTCAAAAATTTCGCAAATCTGGGAAGCTCAATCGGCCATTGGCTGTATCGAACGGTGAACACTAAATTATTTTTGCGTAATAGGTTCGCAAAAGAACAACTTCCTAATAAACTTGCCAAACAATATTATGCTTTATGTCCATTCAGATTCTTCGAATTTCAAAAAATAAAAGTATTCCCTACATTTGTACGGCTCTTTGATCCAGAACATGGAATCACTATTGAAATAGTCATGAAATCATTAAGAAAGTGGTGCTCCAGTTGGTACGCGGTGGGTTGACGTGTGTTCTCACTTTTGCATGAATGATATTCTTCATAAAAATAGGCCCACCAGTGACCGAGAGGTTCTGTCCTCGAAGCTGGTATACATGAGAGGTCAGGTTCGATACCACGCTCGTTGGCTTAACCGTTAAGAATCTTCCGTTGATTTCTCCGAAACTAGCGTAAATATGGGCTAGGACCTCTTAGAAAGACCCCACGGAGGACTCTCCTACTGTGGCCTACAGCTTTAGTGCAGACAATTGGCCTTAATGGTAACACTACCACTACCTCACAAAAATATGCAAAAGGGAGTTAAAGTCACTTTATGTCCTACAGTCAAACACGCTCCCACAAAGTGGCTGTTCTCTTTAATGAACAAAATGTAGACATGTGAAAAAAATCCCCTTTATATACCTACTTTAAAAACTTATTAACTACTAAGACTAATTTAGGTTATACTTGTGAGAACTTTTACAAAAGGTTGATAAAGAATGACTGTTCGTTAAAACAAATCATTTCATCTGCCAAATGCTAATTTTATTTTTTCATTTGCCAATTTTATTTTTTCTTTTATAATTATGATAAAAAAAAAAAAAAATCTACCAACTTTGTTTTGATGTATGAATGTACCACAAAAAGAAAAAAAAATGTTGTTGTCTATAGCAAAAATTAATAATAATAATAAAAGAAAGAAAGAAAATCTGTATTATTTAGAGACTCCTATAAAAATTAGGGATTTTTCCTCTCGTATCCGTATATTATTAATTTAAATTAAGAATGTATTGATCCAAATTCATTATTTCAGATGAAAATGTTTCCCCCTCTTGTGTAAAGTAGCTTTTGAATCGGTTTTTATAATCATTTTCATTCAATTTTGTTTTCTCTAAAATGACCTCTTTTTCTAAATTGAATGTCTTCTATTTTCTTATAAAATAAAAGACATTGCGTATTTTCTCCTCTTTTACGAATAAAAAATTCTGTTCACCTTATACGTAAAAATTAGAGTAAGTTTATCATATTTTGTGGCGAGTAACTTATGTTTTCAGCGAGTGTAATTTAAGGTCTAATTTCGGGCCCTGTATATATATGTAAGATAAATTTTAAATATAACATGGAATAAAACTTGAATTATTTAACTAGAACAAGGTATTTATAAACCAATGCGCAAATGCAACCAAAGGAAATATAAAACCATAATAAATAAGCAAAATAATCAAGGATAGATGAAAATTAATCCCAAAATACATGAGGGCCTTCTTCAGGTGAGCTCCCCCATGTAGGGAAAGAAATATGAGAAGTTTCTGACGAAACGTAAATCATGTTTTTCATAAAATAACTTTTTCAGAAAATCATAAGACAAAAATTAAAAAAAAAAAAAGTGCACGCGTCAAATAGTTTTTTACATAAAGAACGCATTTTGAAAATTTCAACAAAATCAAAACTGGCTCTATCCAAGACTGCCTAAACCTTAAAAAAAAAAAAAAAAAAAAATCTGGTTTTTAAACACATATTTTTGTTTACTTAACCATAATATTTAATGATATATTAGCCCCTCCCCAAAATGAAAGTAATAATTGTCAGTATCTTCATGGGATACATTTAAATTAACAATTACAAAGCTTTGAATAAACACCATAAAATGCAATAAACTCGCAACAGTTGTTTTGGGTCGAAAGAACACATGACCTTTCGTCAGGCGTACAAAGTAGGCACTCATTCAAAGCATTGTAATTATTACTTTAAAACGCCAGTTCCGTGGTGCTTTCTTATTACATCTAAATCAAGCATTTCATTAATCATATGTAACAATAAAATATATGTTGCATTAAAGCCGTTGAATCTGAAATAATTTTGTTATTTGCTTTGAGACTTGTTATTTGCTTTAAAAATACTATTTTTAGTCTAAAAAAGTTAGAACAAGAAGTTTTTTTCCCTTGCGAAAATCTTAGTACGGTAAAATCATTATCTTCTTCCCTTTTTCCATTTCCGTTGAAAAAACTAAAACTGTCTTTTTGCTAGCATACTTTAAGCGTGAAAATTAATACTCTATGTGAACTTTCCCAAGACGTCAAAAAAGGTTGCCTTGTCGGGGAGTTTGGCTAAAACACAGCCTTTTAATAACGTTCATTTACTAAAACGAAAATTCAAAATCTTTGTATAGACTTCACTTCACTGTCAATGGAGCGCGCGTATTGGCAGGGTATGCAAGTGCTCTTTGCCAAATCTAAAAGCAGTTTGGCGTCTGTTTTTCAAAGAGTGAAGATTGTTTGTTTATTAAAAAAAGCGTTGTCAACTAGTCAGTATGAACGCATCTATCGAGACCTTCAATATAAAAAAATTTTCGTGCTTGTTGCATCTATATAAACTTTCCATGTCATTTTTCTACGTTAATAAAACAGTTAATGGAATATGAACTGCGTACTAGTCAGTAATATAAAATACGTGTTTGCCTTCTTTGTTTTCCTGTCTCGTATGTCCAATGCTGATGTACACGGCATAGTATATAATAATTTGTCATAAAGAAGCTTGTTTGATTTCCGTACCTTTATGGAGCTAAATCTTGGTTATTCAATAAAAAGGGCTTGAGTCTAAAAAAATCACGATTACGGCTTCACGGTGAGAATCCTCATTGCAAACACCATAAAATGTAAGAACTCGTTTAAACTTTGAATAAACGCCATAAAATGTAAGAACTCGCATAACTTTGAATAAAGACCATAAAATATAAGAACTTGCATAAAAATCCCGTCCCTTTACGAGAGGTAAATGGAAAAGAATGGTGAGATAAAAGTATGGAAAGTGATACCAATAAATAAATATATTCTTCATAAACTGGCTCTCGTTGTTCTGTATTTTTCCAATTGGGGTTCTCATAAAGGAAAATTTGAATACCACTATTTTTATCACCACTTATATTTAGACTTGATTAAAAAAAAAAAAAAAAAAATGTTTCTATATCAAATTTATGGAATCCAAATTTCACTTTGAGAGAACCCTGATTCCAATACCATACTGGAAAAATTCCGGTGTCTAAATAACTATTTATTAATTTTTTTTGTTCTTCAAAAGAACTTTAAAATATATTTATTATCGTTAAAGTTGTGCACGATGTAATACACTCTGTCTAAGTTAACAACTAGATAAATGCGATTTTCTGCTCCATACAAACATTGTTTGATCTAATGTGATATGTTAGATTGAACAAAAAGTGTAACGAATCTGGTACTTAAGAGTTTTTGTATAATATGCTTATATCTGTCAGATTATTTTTCAACGTTTATAATTATATGAATAACTATAAAAAAGCAAAATTTACATATATAATACATACAAAACAATTTTAACGAGCCAATCCTTTTTATACTGTACCTTTAATTCAAAATATTATTTATTTCATTTTATAATAAATAATCTGATTTTCTGAAAATGATTTGATTGTAATTAAAAATATACATGCATTTTATAATAATATATAAAATTTTATTATGATAAATGTTTAACTGAAAGTATCTATTTTATGTTGACATACTTTTTTGAAGAAGACAGTTTGTATGTATACAGTACTTAAACTACATTTTAAAAATTATTAAATAGCACATTAAAAAATAATAAATAAAATATAGTTCGTAGTGTCGCTTCAATTTAATGCTATAAAATATATGAAGAAAAAAAAAAAAAAAAAAAAAAAAAGGCAAAAGGGCACTCAAGTGGTATAATTATCTAAATAATTTTAAGCAAATTAGCAAATATGGGTCACATAATGTAACATGACGAAAAGTCCATTTATTCTATAGATAATTACAAAATTAGATTGGAAGGTTGAGTAGGTTTTTACGTTGCACTAGAGCTACGGAATGGACATTGGTACATACAAAATGAAACATTTAGCCATGCCAGATTCTAAAATGGTTATTCGTACATTACCACAGCAGTAGAAAAAATCTAACTAAAGTTATAATATTAAATACAAAGGAACTCTTTCACTCAAACAAAAACATTTTTCACTCACGTAGATTTTGAAAAAAAAAAAAAAAATCCTTCTTTTTGTGAAGATAACTCATTCATTGTAAAGAGAATATGTAATGTACTTTGCAAGACGACAAAGGCAAAAAACTAACTATTTGTACATTTTAATCAGTGATTACTATTCGTGAAAGAATTTTTTGAATAACGTGAGTAAATTAGATTAAATGCTATGTGAAAAACGAAACTAAAATTTGTTCTGAAAAGCAATATAATAAAGTACTATAATTACTGTCTAAAACTATTAAGATTCGATAGAATATTAGTCACTTTGGAACTCTTTAATCTATTTTCGTTTGAAACCTTTTATGATGAAATTCACAAGTTGTAGTTTTTTTACATAAAAAAAAAAAAAGGAAATTCTTTGGTCATTTTCCCAACAGAAAACAAAGTTTTCATAAATTCGACGCGCTATAAAATGATGCAGAATTCGCGTTTGTAATGATCGATAGATGGCGCTCTCTGAACACTGCAGTTGTTAGTAAATATAACAGCCACGTGTAATTATTATTCTTTCTCCGCCATTTCATCATGGAAAGTCGATTGCATAATATGAGGATATGCAGTGGTGTGATAATTTCACCTTAGCCCACCAGAGGGCGAGCATTTCATTACAATCGCGGATTGCTAAGCAGTTCTTTATCAGAAATTTAAAATTCTTTTTGAACTTGTAAAAAACAAAAAAAAAAAAAAAAAAAAAAAAAAAACCACTCAAATCGTACAATTTTAAATTTAATATGACATTTTGTCATTTAAATTAGCTTCTGTCTTCATTTTCTCAAAAAATTATAAATGTTCGGTTCATTTTAAAATTCGAACATTAAACTAAATAACGAATTTTTATATTTAAAGCAAAATGCATGAGCCCATTCATATATTTGAAATTTTTAGTAAAATGCAAATATTTTATTCGAGTCAGAGATAAATGTTATCTGAAATGTGATGTGTAAAAAATTGTAAAGTATGACCAATACAGTTTTATATTAACTTTATTCTTCCAGGAAATAAAAAAATTATCTAAATAAAAAATAGATAATCTCTTTTTTTTAACGGTTGAAAGCGGACGTTTATATTATAAACGATTTCATAAATATGTATGAATCTAATACCGTTTGAAGCGAAAAAAAAAAAAAAAAAAAAAAAAAAAAGAAGGAAAAGTTTCATTGAAAGCCAGATATAAATAACATATATTTTTTTTTTTCCCGCAGTAATAGTTTATTGATTCGCTATTTTTGAAGAAAACTTTTAATATTATATGTATTCTTCTTTTTTATTTTACTTTCATTTTTTACATATTTATGGCTGTATAAAAATTATGTTATGAGGCTTAAATAAATAACTAAAGATAAAATTTTTTAAGCTGTTCATTTTATTGCCTTAAAAGTAATTGAAAAACTTGTTTAATATAGGTAAGAAAAATAATAATGATAATATTATCTACTACTTTTATTAAGGACGTAAAATCTATTTCTTTCAAATAAAATAAATCAAAAGAAAACATTTTCCTTTTTGTTGGAATGAATGAATAAATAAATAAATAAATAATAAAAATAAAATAAAATAAACATCAAATTGATAGGAAACATACAAAATAAATTTTAACTAATTAATTTAGTAATCGTTATTAAAGAACGAAACTTAATATTTTAAGGTGAAGAATAAGTTATTTTATTTTTTTAACGCTATATAATTAAAACATAATCACCATACTAAATGGTGAATAATAATACATCAAATGAGTGAAAACTGCGTTATTTGATAAAATCTAAGGGGACAGGTGAGACATGAAAAGCTCTTTGAGACAAGCTTACTCATAATTGTAGTATACTATCAAGGTCATGCAATATATATAGATATCAATACTATATTTCAGTATACTATATTTTAGCAACATATTGAAACAGTAAAGGGCACTTGCCGAAGAATCTCGTTAAAAAATAATTTTGTGTCTTACTCACAAGACCTTTTCTTATTCTGCAAGGGCCCGCTTCACTCACCGCCGCCAGAAGCCGAAGCTAATGCTATTCTATGGGAAATTTTTCTTTAGAAATAACTTATTAACTAATACATATTTTTAAATTCTGTTTTCACATTCAGAAAATTCCCAGCTGTTAAATTGACGGACCTTTTTTAAAAAATTATTATTTATTATTATTTATATTTTATTTTGAAGCTGCAAAAAAATACGAATTTTCAATATGTGAAATTATTTCATTTTGCAATTTCATAAAAAAAAAAAAAAAAAAAAAAAAAAAAAATACATTTTTAAAAAAGGTTCGTCAATTTAACAGTTGGGGATTTTCTGAATGTGAAAACAGAATTTAAAAATATGTATCAGTTAATAAGTTATTTGTAAAGAAAATTTCCCCATAGAATAACATTGGCTCGGGCTTCCGGCGACGGTAAGTGAAGAGGGCCGTTAAGGAGTAAGATGACTAGCACTGTGTATAAACTTATGTTATAAATAACTCAAATTAGGTTTAGTAACAGTTTTGTTTGACAAATAATTCTGTGAGAAGAGGGGCTGTCGCCACCCTCAAACCCTCGATTGAATATAGTACTATGTTGATATAAAATTCAAGGCTGTTATTGAATTTAAAGCTTATTCCAAGTTATCCAGACAACTTTACACAGCACCCCACCTTGAAACTTATCAATCTTGATTAAATGTTTTAACCCCTTAACGCGCGCTGTCCTCGCTGCGAGGACGCAAAATTTAAGATCCAGCTGCAAAAATTCATCCCGGAAATTCTTTAGCAAAAATTCACGTTTATTACATATCAGAAAAGGCCGGTTTTTTAAACCTTAAAATTTAAAATTTCTTTTAGTTTAATTTAGTTCATGAATTCCGGTGGCAGTATAATTTAAATGTTTCAAATTGTCTTGCGCCGCAAAGGGTTAAATAGTTACCTCATATGAAGTTCAAAATGCAACATTTAAATTGCTTGAAAATATTTATTAGAAGGTTTTTAATTGAAATTGACTTGGTCATCGTGTCTTCGTGTCACGCTAGTAAAAAAGGCGCCTTCATTTTAAAGTAAATACAAGCTGTTTCGTTTGTCGCTCTTTCGCTCAGTTGGTAAGAGCGTCCCGTTAACAGCGCGGTGGCCGTGAGTTCGATTCCCGGAAGGTCCTGCGTGTTATTATTTGCAGATAATTAGTAGAAAATGTGTTAAATGATACAAGAAAATTTTTCGTTGCTTATACTAAGAATTTTTTTGAGGAGATTTTTAAGAAACATTTCTTTCTTTCTTTTTTTTTTTTTTTAGATATTGGAAAACAGCGTCATGTTGATAATGCGAGAGTCGTGTGTTCGATCCTCGCTGGTTCGATGTGTTATTTTTTGCAAATTATTAATAGAAAAGTGTCAATTGATAAAAGAAAAAATTTCGTTGTGTACACAGTATCCTAATAACTTTTCAAGAGTATTTTAAACGGCTTTTTATCTAGTTACAAAAAGCACAAAATAATAATGTAAGTAAAAATAAATAAATAAATAAATTTTTTAGAAGCTTTCATTAGGAGCTTTTTATATGAAATTGACTTTGTCATCGTGTCACGCAAGTAAACAATTAAAGTAAATATAAGCCGTTTCGTTTGTTACTCCGTGGCTCATTTGGCTAGAGCGTGACGTTAATAAAGCAGTGGTCGAGAGTTCGGTCCCCGGAAGGTCCGGCGTGTTAATTTTTGAGGATAATTAGTAGAAAAGGTGTCGATTGATTAAAAAAAAAAAAAAAAAAAAAAAAAAAATGCTTTCGTTGACTACACACAATATCTTAAGAATTTTCGAAGAGTTTTTTAAGAAGTTCTTTCTTTTTTGTTTTAGATATTAGAAAACACAAAATATTTTATACATTAAAAAAGCCCAAAATAAAAAGTTTCAAGTACAAAATACATAAATAAATATTTTTAGAAGTTTTATATATATAATATATATTATTACATGAAGTTGAATTTGTCATCGCGTTTTCTGTCTAAAAAACAAGACACTTCCACATAAAAAAAAAAATGTAAGCAATTCATTTTATCTCTATTTCTTAATGGCTCAGTTGGTTAGAGCGTCACGTTAATTTTTCAAATAATTAATAGAAAAAGTATCTGTTGATAAAATGTAACATTTCGTTGCGTACACAGAATCCTAATAATGTTTGAAGAATTTTTTTTTAATAGCTTTTTATCCAGTAACGAAAAAGCACAAAATAAAAATTTAAATAAAAATAAATAAATAAATAAATATTTTTTTAGAAGCTTTTTATTGAAATTGCTTTTCGTTATCGCGTCTTCATGTCACGTTAATAAATAAGGCACCTCAACTTTAAAGTAAATGTCAGCAGTCTTTATAGTCGCTCGTTGGCTCAATTGGTTAGAGCGTCAAGTTGCTAATACGATGGTGGTGAGTTCCATCCCCGAAGGATCGGTGTGCTAAATTTTGTAGATGAAATGTGTAATAGAAAATGTGTAATAGGAAATGTGCCAATTGATAAAAGAAATTTTTTCATTGCCTACACAGTATTCTAAGAATTTTTGAAGAGATTTTTTAAAGAAGCTTTTTTTTAGATACTAAAAAGCACAAAATATAAATTTAAATATATATATATATATATATATATATATTCTTTTAGAAGCTTTTTATTGAAATTGGATTTTTATCATCGTGGCTTTGTGTCATTGTGAAAAAAAAGGCGCCTCCACTTTAACGTAAATTTAAACAAACTTTTTCGTCGCTTGTTAGCGCATTTGGTTAGAGCGTCATGGTGATAACGCGATGCTCGCGGGTTCGATCCTCGCAAGCCGATGTGTTACTTTTTTGCAGATAATTAATAGAAACGATGTCAATTGGTAAGAGAAAATCATTCGTTGTCTACACAGTGCCCTAAGGAATTTTGATAGTTTTTTAATTAAAGAATCTTCTTTTCGAGTTACTAAACGCACAATAAAAATTTCAGTAAAAATAAAAATTAAAATTAAAATTAAAAATTAAATAAATAAAAATATAAGTAAGTAAATAAATAAATAAAAATAACACTGAAAGTTTTTTATTATTGTCGAGCCCTAAAAAGCCTAAAATTAAAATTTATCCTTGCAGAGACATGCTATAAAATCATAAAAACTTCAACAACAAGAAAGTTTTAAAGAAAAATATAGACATTTCACTTTTGCAAAACATGAAAAATTTTTAATATTCCAAATATTTTAAAAAGCATTCGAGAACAATATTTCTTTTGTATAAGTATTTCTTAGATTTTTCTAGAATGTTCTGTGATTTTTCTTGACAGTTCTTAAACTTTTGGTTAGAGCGTCCACCTGATAACGCGATGGTCCCGGATTCAGTCCTCAAAAGACGATATAGTACTTTTTTTTTTTTTTGCAGATAAATAATCGAAAAAAAATGTCAATTGATAAACGAAAATCTTCCGTTGTCTACAAAATATCCTAAGAAATTTTAATTAGTTTTCTTAAGAAGCTTTTTCCTTTTTTGTAACTAAAAAGCACAAAATAAAATTTAAGTTAAAAATCATTTTTTAAAGTAAGAAGCTTTTTATTGTGAAGCCCTAAAAAGCATAAAATAAAATGTATTCTGGCAAAGACATGCTAGAAAGAAATGAAAGTTTCAACACTAAGAAAATTTTAGAGAAAAATATAGGTACTTTCCTTTTGCAAGAGATGAAAATTTTTTAATGTTCAAAATATTTTAAAAAGCTTTCGAGACATTTGAGATTTCTCGCCTAACGAATGATTTTACAAAAACTAATAACTACGAATATTGCTCTCGAAAGCTTTTTAAAATATTTTGAACATTAAAAAATTTTCATCTCTTGCAAAAGGAAAGTACCTATATTTTTCTCTAAAATTTTCTTAGTGTTGAAACTTTCATTTCTTTGTAGCATGTCTTTGCCAGAATACATTTTATTTTATGCTTTTTAGGGCTTCACAATAAAAAGCTTCTTACTTTAAAAAATGATTTTTTACTTAAATTTTATTTTTTAGTTACCTTGAATATACACAAAGATCAGCCATTTAAAACACGACTTTAGTATTCAAGGAATCTCAAAACACGTAATTACATAAAAAATCAAGCGTTGTAAAAGTAACTAAAAGAAATTATTTTTATTTATTTATATATATACATTTTTTTTTTACCGTAAGGGTATGAGGAATTAATTTTTATTCCTGAGCAATTTTCCCGGACATAGTAAAATATAGTAATGTACTTCCACCAATTACATTCAATAATAATAAAAAAAAAAGTTTTCGCTTAATTATTGGTAGCTCTATACGTCTTCTATAAATTATGTAAGCATTACATTTTGTATTTAAACATTATCCTATATTAATAACGCATAGTAAAACCTGAATTGTAATTCTTTTAAGTTTAGTCCCACTATAGTCTAGTTAGTCTCACTATATTATACATTATAGAATAAATAATGAATGATTTTCATACTTTATTCTATACGAAACATGCTTCTGTGAATGAAAAAATATATATGTTTATTTAATTTTGTATAGTGCAGTCTATATGTGTTAATTAGTACCTGGCAAAAGTTTCATCCTTATACTTAATGCATTTGAATTCCCTTAAATGTTCCTGTACACGAACCATTTGCTTGATCTCAACGAAAAGTTAAGTGCAGCACCCTTATATGTTACACATTTAGAATACAGAGTTTGGAATTCCTGCAACTATTTGTTTTTCATATATGCTGATAACACAAACACACACAAACAGACCAACTGCAAGAAACCTGATTTTTGGATTCAAGGTATCTCAAAACGTGTATAAAAAAAAAAAAAAAAAAAAAAAAAAAAACTTCAATTTCGAAAATTTTATGCAAAAACAGTACTTTTTCTACCATATATATGGGTAAGAGAATCTAAAAAAAACAGGTGTCTCGTTCGAAATTAAATTTTATTTAGGACAAAATTTCCTCTTTTTTTTTCATTAAATGATCCAATAAACCATGCAAACAATATTTTTTCTACATATTTCTTTGAGTTGCAATTTCAAGCTGCTGCCAATAAAATTAATGTTTAAAACTTTTTGTTTTTTTTATTTTTTTATATTTTTTTACATGAAAAGAAACTTTCCTTTAAACGTGAATTAAAATAGCCATATAAATAAACGTGAATACACCTGTATCATCAAAAAATTCTGATAAAACTAATAGATAAAAAAGAATTATTTTTATTAACCGACTTCAAAAAAGAAGGAAGGTTCTCAATTCAAACCGTATATGTTTTTTTTATATTTGTTAGCTCATAACTTTTGAACGGATGCTCCGATTTTGATACTTTTTGTTTTGTTGAAAAGGTATTGGTCTGAAATAGGTCCCATTGTCATATCTTTACGATCTAAAGAAAATACAGGGTGCCCAAAAAAATCAGTCCCAACTCTTTTAACTGCTAAACGGCTGCGGCTATAGTGATAAAAATGGTATGTAAGTATAGCAAAGTGGCCATGCAGTACAATGTTAAATCGCTTGCTGCGCAACCTGGTAGAAAATAGCGGAGTTTGTGCTCCTATCTCGAAAACGTTTCTAGCGAAAAAAGTGAATTACAAAGTTAAAGAGTATGATCGATTTAGTACAAAAAGTTAGTTTAAACATTCATGCTAGCGTTCCTATCTCGGAAACGGTTCAAGACAAGAGGGGGGAGGGGGAGTGAATTACAAAGTTGAAGAGTAGGATCGATTTAGTACAAAAAGATAGTTTAGACATTCACGCTAGCGTTCCTCTCTCGGAAACGGTTCAAGACAGGGGAAAAAAGTGAATATAGGGACACGGACCCTGAGATATTGCGTCGAGGAAGACGATACCGAAGTCATCGGGAATGCCGAAGCAATTTTTTGAGTGGTATCAATTTTTTTTTTTTTTTTTAATTTTTATTTATAAAGTGATAATAGTGATTCACTCCTTTTAAAAAAATAATTTAAATAAAGTGACCAGCGAAGGGGGTAAAGTCAGCTAGTTAAATAGGTTAAAACAAAATGAAAATTGAAGCTATTTTTAAGAATTTATATACCTAACCTGACAAATTTATCATTAATGCAACAGTTAATTTTTTAAAATAAATGAAAAATAGCTTAATAATTAAAACAAATAGTTTTATCAGAATTCAAAATGTAACTAATCTGGAATATTTTATGTTTTTATGCGAAATATATTTTTTTTTTTTCAAGCAAAATTTTCTCCATTCTTTAATAAGACTTGTAAAAATAAAATATTAAATTTTACTAATTGGTTTAACTTTTCGTTGCGCAGGGAAATGATTTTAAAATATGCATCTTTTTTTTTAAATTTAACTAATCTAAATAAATTAATTTTTAGAAAATTTAATTATTTTTTAATAAAAAACATTTTGCTAAACCTTCTTAAAAATGAAACAAATCCTGTAACCAATTAACTAAAAGGAAAATTGGACAAATTCAATTACTTCAGCATTTCCTTTTCTTACTGCAGTGATTTTTACTATGAAAGTTTTTAAAATGGAAAATTAAAAATAAAATAAAATAAAATAAATTAAATTAAAAATAATATAAAATAAATAAATATAAAAATATAATAAACAGATCTTAAAGATATTTGTTTAATAATCAATCTGAATTTTTACTAGGTGAATGAAGCCAAACATTTCATATAATAGAAGCAAATGGAGCCAAATGTAAAAAAAAAAAAAAAAAAAAGAGCCAACATTTGAAGATAGATACAAAATGAAGTCCGAGAGACATTGTATATATATATATTTATTTATAAACTTTAATTTATTTCTAAGGAGTCCAAACTGTTAACTTTGTTACAGAGGCACTAACATTTTAATTTTTTCCATAGTATTGTAAACATTTGCTTTTTTTTTTTTTTTTTTTTTTTTTTTACATCCCTTCTTCTGAAGAGTAATTTTCTTCATATGCGTAATTATATGTTCGACAAATTTACTTTACAAAGAAAGTGATAGGAAAAGAGGCGGGAATTAACAATGCTACGAAATAAACTTGAATGTTGACAGCTCTGTATACTATAATAAGAAAGCATCACAGAACTGGTGTTTTAAAGTAATAAGTAGAAAAAAGATGTTAACCTGACGAAGGGTCATGTGTTTCTCGAACCGAAAAAAAAATTGCGAGTTTATTGCATTTTATGGTGTTTATTCAAATTTTTGTACTTCTTATCTGTGTATATCATTATTTATTACCGTTTGTTTTTAGTTTCATTATTGTTTCTTATTATCACACAGTGGCGGATCTAGAACTTAACTTTTTTGGAGGGACGGCTAAGAATTTTGAAGGTTTTATTTCAGTTCAAAAAAAAAAAAAAAAAAAAAAAAAAAAAAATATATATATATATATATATATATATATAATCGAAATATTAGTGTGCATTCTGTAGATATATTAGACTACATTAGAATATCGTTGCAAAATTTTTTTTGTAATTATTATATGGAGAAAATTTGAAAGTTTTATGAAAACCAATTAGATTAATACGTGTGCGCGTATGTTATACATCAACGGGAATTCTAATTAATCACATAAATTGTAATTAAGGCGTGTATGACAGGAGAGGGTGAAAATTTCTTTTTTAAAAAAGACAACCCCATTTAATAATATACATACAATAATGATTACTTACAAAATTTGCACATAGTTATAATTTATATTTTTACTTTCTCTTACCCAAAGGGTCCAGAAAGTATTGTTTTAGGGTCAAATTTTCGAACGTGAGTTTTTGTTATATTTACATGTTCTGAGGTCCACTGAATATGAAAATCCTGTTTTTAGCAAATGGTCTGTGTGTCTATCTGTGTGTCTGTCTGTTGTCAGCATATCTCAAGAACAAATAGTAGCAGAAATTCCAAACTCGGTATTCTAAATGTGTATCATATAGGGATGCTACAGTAAGCTTTTCGTTGAGATGAAGCAAATGGTTCGTGTACAGGGACACTCAAAAGTATTCAAATACATTACGTCTATAGGGGAAATTGCAGGTAAGTAGAATTTAACATCTATAGACTGCACTAAACCAAATGACACGAATATATATTTTTTGTAATAGAGATAGTCAACTGGAAAATTTTTTTTGTGTATGTAGGAGCCTCGACTCCCCCCCCCCCCTCGAGGGGAGTAAATTTTCATGATGGGTATCTTTCAAAAGAGCTCGCCAATACCTTTAAAATGAATGGTTGAACCATCAATCTGCGATAATTTCAAATAAAGTTAACGATTTTTTTTCAAAAAAAAAAAAAAAAAAAAAAAATGTAATATTGAGAATAAATTCAACTTTTTTTGGATATTTAGTGTTATACTACTTCTCTAATATGGAAATCGTCAGAATTATCATAAAAGATAATTTGTTTAAATAACAATTTTAATAAATCCTTTTTTAAAAACAGAATTATTTTTTAATTACCGAATTAAATTCTATATAAATGTAGGTGCATTAATGAAACGGGGGGTTGAGGGGGGCGGTAGTTCCCCTCACACAGAACGAGTTATCATATAAAACTCTTCCGAAGCCTAATTTGAATAGTTTAACATAGGTTTACATAACAATACTCGTTATCTTACCTATTAATCTCCAACCTCTATTTATTGTATTAAATTTCAGGGTAAGAGAAAGTCGTGTGAGTGACACACCAGTTTATTAATCTTTGAAAAGGTTTTTCGCAACTAAACAAGTTTGAAATGACATAAAATTGAATATTTTATGTAATATTTTTGAATGGTATGGGGATAACGATATATTATTAGTGTATGCTATGCACGAGTATTGTATATATATATATGTATGTATGCGTGTGTGTGTGTGTGTGTGTGTGTATTACTTTCTACAATAGCTCTAAAATTGCAAATTTAAATTAAATTGTTCTCATTCCTATGCACAAAAAATTAAAAGCTCTATCTTTTTAATTGCCGAATTTCCTTTACCCAACATTCGATAAAATTTTAATTAGTTTTGTAATTGTGGGCCTCTAATTTCCTGCTTCCACTCTACCAAAATGAAGAAAAACTTTTGATGTTCTTATGTCTGAGAACATATTTTATTACCTTACATGTCAAATAATATCAATTACTTTTAAACTTAACTTTCTTGTTACAGACAGTTTAGTTACACTTAATAAAAGCAAAATGTTTCTTTTTAATAACTGAAAAAAATTAAGCGGTAGAAAATTTTATAATAAAAATTATTTTTTTCAAATTAATAAAATAATTTAACTAGTTTGATAGGAAACTTAAATATATTTGTTTACCCTGGTTAAAAATATTATACTAATAATGTATATTATTCAGCACGTTTGTTCATACAATGCATGTAAGTTTTTTTGTATTATACAGAAATTTTAACTTTGTATGGGCAATCTATTAATACAGTCACTAGAAGATTCCTTCGTCAATTATTGTTATCAATAGGAAGTAAATTAATTAATCTTTATTTTTTTCAGTTTCTTTTTCTTTCATTGTCTTTTAGTCTTATTTTTTTGTCTTCTTACATTTAGCGTAATTGTAAAGTGCTCCGAATTTTAGATATCAGTATATATATATATATATATATATATATATATATATATATATATATATATATATATATATACATAATTTTTTATAGTAGATTTCTATGAATGTATAAGCTGAAAGTTTATTTTTCGCTTATTTTTTAACTTGCTACGTAAACTCTGTTTTTTATGTCTTTATACGTGTATCAATTTTCTCTTACTGGAAAATTCCAAAAAAGTATCTGTATCCAAATATCGGAACACTTGTCTAGTGGGATTTACAGTATTAAATTGTTTCTTCATTTACTCATTTTTCTTTATCCACTTTTCACTTCCATTACCCTATTTGGTCCAAAAATTAGATGTCGAGTTTTCACATGATTTACACGATTTAAGGCCTCCTGAGTCTAAAGAAGTAGTTTTCAGCAATTGGTCAGTGTGTGTGTGTGCGTGTGTGTGTATGTGCGTGTGTGTGAATGTGTGGAATCTTCGGGATATCATATCTCCCAAACTAATAAAGATTGAACTACAAAAACCTCACAATTGATGCAGGTCTAGTGTACAGATGAATTTTCCAAATTTTGGTGAAAATTGGAAAGCCGGAAGTGGGTCATTGGAAACCAGAAATAGGATCGTGAGTCCCTATCTCAAAAACGGTTCTAATGATTTTCTTCAAAGTTGCTACATAAACACTCTATTAGGTGTCCTTTCAAATGATATAGTTGGTTAGTTCAGGAGCGCGTTCCTTTAAAAATGGCTGTACGGATTTTTTCAAATTCACCATATTAACTCCCCTATATTATTTTGTATGTAATTATTGTTTTCCGGTCAATAATTGAGTATTCCGAGTTTTAGTAATAGTTGGTATCTCAAAAATGACTCTAACGATTTTCTTGAAAATTGTTTCATTAATCCATTTTAGGTACCCCTTCTCATGTATTACATGGTTATTACAGGAGTATCATAACGGTCATCGTGATTAGGTATTCATTTTAGATCTCGGAAATTGGTGTTTAAAAAAATAACTCTATCTATTTTCTTTTTCTTATTTTTTAACTTGCTATGTAAACTCTTTTTTACGTGTCTTTATACGTGTATCAAATTTCTCTTACTGCAAATTTCGAAAAAAAAAAAAAGCATATATCTCCAAAAAATGCATTTAATACGTGTAATAATGGGTAATAGAAGTCGTGTGGTTGTTGCACACCAATTTTTTTTTTTTATTATTCAAATTAGATTTAATTTGTGGTTAAAAACATTTTACGAAATTCATATTATACTGAATAACTGCCATATTTAACGATAAATATTAAATAAATCTATATTAGAAAATCGGAGTTTCTCTGAAAGAAATTATTCAATAAACACAAGTTAAGAAGTTAATGAAATGAAGGGAAAGAAGTTAATGCAATAAACAAAAAATATTGACTGCATTTTAAATAAATAAATAAAACCGACATATCCATGTAATAGTACAGCTGACAACTTGTTAATTTATTCAGTTGCACTGTGATGAACCACCTATTTTGACATATCTTTCTTTATATTGGGTTGTTCGGAAAGTAATTTCGTTTTTTCCTTCGAAAATGAAAGACGATTTTCTTATATTGTATAAATATTTTAATGAATTATATATTCTCCACTTTGATCGGTTTCTTAGCGATCTCACGAGTTGTTATTTGGCAGTTTTTCATAAATCAATACTTTATTTTGTCTTCATTAGCACAAACTGGTTTTCTAGAACGTTATGCATCTTCAACTCAAAATTGCCAGAACAAAATTTGGTAAACGAGTTTTGACAATAGCGTTCTTTAAATAAATGTTCTGTGCACACATCGTATACTTTTTTCCCTTGTTTGAATAGTATTTTCGCATTTTTGATAGCAAAAACAAAATATGCCGAAAATGTCGCTTCTGATTTTCTTTATTTGATAGGGCACCAATCAAAAACTATTGAGCAAAATAAAACGACCTTTTCCACAAGCAAGCCTTGCTATATCAGCTGTCACAATATGTAATGGCAATGCAACTTAAATGCGAAGAAGGTGTGAAAAAATACAATTAAGTCCTCTGCTGAGAAAAACGAAATGACTTTCCGAACAACCCAATACAATAATTTCCTCCAATACGTAATAATGGTTAAATAAGAAGAAATTTACTCTTTAAAAAATGTAGTTTGAAAATAATAGTGATATTTATTAATAACTTGTTGACTAAAATGATTAATAGATCAAATGTTTCATTCATTATGTGTTACTTTAAAATTTCTATTAAATTGATTAATTATCTGTAGAGTGTACATACGTATAGCGAAATGGAAATTTCATAATCGAAGAAATTTAAAGTACTTTTAATTTTTTAATCAGCTTTTTAAATAATGGAATAATTAGAAAAAAATATTAAAAAAAAAAATTGTTAGAATATTTTCTTAGCATCAAAAGAAGCTTCTTGCATGTTACAAATGTTTAGTAAAAAATTTAAATAGGATTTCCTTATAAAAATTTTATATGCATCATACGATTTCAGTGTCCCGTATGAAAAATATAAAAAATACAACTTGAAACTTAAGATGTGCATGTTAATATGTTGTACGCTGAGAAACTATATATATATATATATATATATATTATATACTACCTTCATCTAGAATGAATAAATAGTCATTTTCTTAAAATCATAAACTAGAAATATAGATTTGTGAGCTATGCGTGTAAGGTAAACAAATAACCTGGATAGACGAAATGATCGAGGATTTCTAGTGTATACTTATCTAGATGATGAAACAATATTATGAATATTATGGAGATTATGAATTCTTTGTATTGCAAGAAATTCTCCCTTGATTTCCTAGAATTGGTTCATAAACAAAGATTATAGTTACTAAAACTCGCCTCGAGTTAACATTTATTTTCAGAGATTTTTAAATAAAACTGATTATGATAATTCAGAAAAACGATCTACAATTCTAAGTTTTTAGAACTCGCTAGAAAATGGATCTAGAATATATAAGGATGACATAGAACTATATTTACTAAGGACACAACTTAATTTCTAGATGTCAGTCGCAAAACTTTTTCTCAGTGCAACATTGATTTTGAGTTATTTATAAAGGAACTCTATGATTTAATACAAAAAATCAAATAATCAGTTTTCAAAAAAAAATCTCAATTGTTCGGTATATCATTGCTAATTACACATGGAAAAACAAACGCTGACTCAATGCATGTCATTGTGGGAACCATTTTGGATAAAATTATTGAGCTGTTCTAGTCTCACAGACAACCAGAGTATGTGCATGTAAGCTTGCTTATATAGCGTCATATACTCTACCTAAAGCGACTCATGCTCTAACGACGAGATTCAAATACTCTTATCCAGTGTTTTTCTGAATCAAATTACTTTGTTTGATTTTATAATAAATCGCATCTTCTTCCGAAGGGAGCTAATGTTCAAGAGAAGAAAAACCAGATATTACACCTCTATTTAGTGTTGCCAACTTGTCGAAACTTTTACATTCAATATCTATCACTAACTTCTAATTGTAGTGTTTGTCTAATCGATTATCATATATATTAAATATAATTCTTAAAAATAAATGCTAATTATTAAATAAAAATGTCGCTGTGAGTCGGCAACACTGCCTCTAATACTCTCATAATACTAGTTTTTTATACTCTCATAAGGTTAGCATAATTTCCTAATTTCCCAGCATGTACGCTGATTTTCCAGTTTACCCTTAATTGTTCTTATAAGTGTCATTGAGTACGACAGCATTGGCAATGACAGCTGATTGTTTTTAGCAGCGTCCTCCAATTGTGGATTGTGGTATAAGGAACACAGCTTCACTAAAGTTTGAAATTTCGAACAGTTCGTGTCACATTTCAAAATGAAATCACT
The DNA here is from genome assembly GCA_963930645.1 of Salticus scenicus. Lineage (NCBI taxonomy): Eukaryota > Metazoa > Arthropoda > Arachnida > Araneae > Salticidae > Salticus > Salticus scenicus. The sequence goes on from OZ005649.1 coordinate 311,960,866, forward strand.
TTTGTAATATTCATGTGCAATTAATGTTTTTTTATGTCCGCTTTGCGCAATTTCATTTCTTGGATCTGCCCTAACATTTCACCAATACGTTTGTAAACAGGAGTTGCTTTGCATTCTGATCATTTTTCATGATATTTAATACACTATACCTATTTTCAAATTTAGTGCCTCTATTTATGGGACATTTTATAGCACTAACTCGTTATAAGAAGAGCATCTATAGACCCTTCCATGATCTTTTCTGGAAGGCAGATTATCCGATTTTAAACAGTAAGCCCCACTTTTTGGTGTTTCTGTAAAATGTTATAGTGTTAACGAAACATATTCGTATTATATTTTTTGTTTTCCTCTGCAGAAATCTATACGATAAATGATGCTATCATATAGACTAAACTTAACCTCACTTATTTAAACCTATTTCACTTAACGATTTAAATAAGAATATGCAAAATACTCTTTTTGGATTAATGTATTGTTTTAGAGGAATGCCTAAACGCGGAGCGGAGTGAAACCATTGCATCGCGCACACAGGACGCTGATCGTGAAAGGGTTAACTTGCACAAAATGAATTTGTAATGCTAAAGACCATTGTTTTATAGAAAGCTTTGAAATAAATACTGTTAAGACGGAATTTGATATTTTAGAAAATTTATAATTTTAATAAAGGCTTTTAATTAACTGAAAAGGATCTCTCTTATTTGAAAAATAGAGATGAAAATTTTTTGTTACTTTATTATTTTAAAGTCTAGATTATTAAGTGAAAACATGTTTTTGACAATTACAATAAGCAAAGAGATGTGCATGCATGTGAAAGTGTCTTCGCACAATTAGTCACTGTGAAAACAACATGCATATTTTCTGTTATGTAAGTTCAAATTTTACATTTATCAAGTATGTGCTTCTGATAATTTCGCTTGATGCTAATAAATAAAAATCTGAACGCTAAAATAAAAGCTAATCAGCAAAAATGAACGAAGTTTAATTCATCAATTCACAGAGTCACCTGGAATGAAAGATGTTAAATATTTTTATTTCTAACCAAAAACAATTATATTCTTACATATTATTTATTTGCATATGAAGTCATTACGGTAAAGATTGATATATTTTTGTTGACAACACTGTGTTTGTATCATTTGTCTTTTTTTTTTTTTTTTTTCTCTTCCAATTGTTTCCGCACTATTGAAGTGATATCGCGTTTTAACGTCTGTAAATATTTTAAAAGTTGAAAATATTACGTCCAAAGCGTAAGTATACACCATTTTTTTATTGTATACAACACACACGCACACACACACACACACACACACACAAAAAAAAAAAAAAAAAGCTATAAAATAAATGTACGAGTATATAAATATACGAGTAATGTATATACAGAGTGCACGAGTAGTTTGATATTACACAGTGTCACTTGTAGTTGACACCCTTGTAAAAAAAAAACCCCACCAAATATCCAAAAGAAGTTAATTTTATTTTCAATATTATATTAAAAAAAATCGATAACTTTATTTTAAATTATCGCAGATAGATGTTTTAACCATTCATTTTAAAGGTATTGGTGAGCTCTTTTGAAAGATACCCATCATGAAAATTTATTGCCCTCGAGGGAGGAGGGGGGGGGGGAGGCGATGCTACTACATATACAAAAATTTTTTTCCAGTTGACTATCTCTATTATAAATAATTCTTGTAAACTTCATAATAATTTTAAAAAAATTCTCTTTAAGCACATTCATACGAATTTTTGTCCTATACCACAATGTTAAAAATTTAGAAGAAGCGGGATGGCAACGCAACCTGTAAGACAATATTTACCAAAAGTTGATAGGCATTAATTTATGTCACGGTGTAACTACATACCAATTTGTATGAAATTCTGTGCAGTAATTCCTGAGATACATTTGCCCCAAAATTTTGTCACACACACACACAGACAGACAGACATTTTTTAAAAATGGTCAAATCGTGTTCTACAGCTCTCAAAACGTGTAAATCCATAAAAAACCCGAGGTAGAAAATTTTTACGAATACAATACTTTCTTCTATTGAATATAGAAGAAAGTAATAAAATAAAATAAAAATAAATAAAGATTGTAGTAATAATAATAAAAAGTATTCCTTTAGCTTAAATATTACATAAAAAAAAAAAAAACAGCAAATGAGTTTTTTTTTTTTTTTTTTTTTAATAAAAAATCAGTGGTATTAACGGGTTAGCTATATATTGAAAATTAATTATTGATAATCAAATCCTGATTCTGAATTCACATTTTAAGACGCTAAAAGTAGATTTTTTTTTTTTAAATTGAACTTTTAGATGTTCTTTGAACCTCTAAAAAATCAGCATTATTGTTTTTTTTTTTTTTTTTTTTTTTTTTTTTTTTTGTCAAATTTCGCTTTTAATTAAAACAAATGAAACATTTATTGTTATATCAGATTATAGGTATTTAAATAAAGGACAATTTTTTTTTCATTAAGCTAAGATAAAAAGTATTAGATAACGAATAATTATAATAAACCGATAAATCAACATATTTTAAACAGACAATTCATGTTGTTTCTTGTTTATATTTGACGTTGAAGAAGATTAATTGCACTTTTTATAGCAAGATTTTATTGGCATCTACAAAATTTCAAGGAAAAAAAAATCTATCTTTCAGTTAATCAATGTTTTACTTGTACTTTAACCAAAATATAAAACTACACTTATTTTTCAACTATTTTCAAATTTTACATATTTTTTTTATACTTTTACGTAGGAAGAAATGAATAAATACAAAACAATTATATCTCATATAATTAAAAAAAAAAAAAAAAATTAAAGATATTTGTTTTTTTCTTGAAGTACATTTATGCTTAAAAAGCTTAATTAATATAAAAATTTAATATAATAGTGTTTAAAGTTTTAATTTATACCAAGTGCGTTAAGTATCAACAAACCCCCTTCCTTATTTAGACTTTTTTAAGAAAGTTGTATTGTTAATACAGCCGCGCCCGTTCATAACGAAGGGCAAGGGACGAAATATTCCGTAATAACCATAATTTCATTATAAAAATTTAATGAATAAAATACGCTGGAAAAATAAAAGACAAAATTTTAGTAACTTTTTCTTTACTGAAGTGTTTAAAAGGTTTTGTTGATTTTTCTGTGCAGCGCAAGACATTATCATTTTGTCAATTGAATTTTTTTTTTTTTTTTTTTTTTTCAGTTTTATCAGTATAAATATTTTGAGATATCAAAAACTTTATTTCTATGTCCAGCGAAAATACTGCTGTTTTAACAGATACGAATTCAAAAGTTTCCCCCTCTCCATTAATATAAGAATCCGAAATTTCTTTAGTTTTCTGATGGATTTCCAGTACAATCTCGGCATTGTCTAAAAGTCATCATCTGCAGTCCAAAAATTCTGAACTGTCGTTTCACTGCTTAATTTATTTTCGATAATTTTCTCCCATATGCTTGAAATTTCAATATCATTTTCTTCTGCACTTATTTCTCCATAATCCATTGTTGTTGGCTTAAATCCAGCTTTCTAAAAACACTTCTTCTCAGTTATCTGGTGAATACGTTATCTGTTTTAAAGGAATACATCTCATAGAACGCAATGCATTGGAATCCTTTTGGGTGCTCTTACATTTAAATCCTTCGTGCTATTTATACTAAGGGAAATGTCACAATGAACTTCAAGATTATGTATTAATTTCAATGCATGCTGTAAATATTAAAGTAAATGAAAGTGCATACATACAAGTTTCGGTCATCTTAAACATTTTTGGGTAGTACTGAAAGTGTTTTACACAACTGAAAATGCAATTTCAGGTATCTCAATTATTTCCTCTAAGATATGAGAATAGTTTCGCATGACTCAGTAAATCTTGATGCTAATCATATCTTATTTTAAAGAAAACATATTTGTGCATATAAGTATTAAATGCCAATTTCAGTATATTTTAGGCTGTATAAAGTTATTTAAATATGTTTTATAGAAATGAAGTATAAACAAGTCCTTCCGGCTTATTCGGAAGGGTAGGTTGATTTCTTTTTCCTTATCAAGCAGCCGTCATTTTGATTCAAAATGGCGGCTACAAATTATTAATGCACTTGGTAGAAATACTGATGTAGGCTACGCACATATGGAATTTTAAGCAAATCGGTTCATAAATACATTTTTATGTGAATTTAAAATTTTCAAGTGGCCGGCGCTTGGAAACAAAATGGCGGGTTAAGTTGACAAATATATGAAATGTATTTGTGAGATAAGTCTACTGTACACATATAGTTCGAATTAATTCAAAATCTCAAAAGTCATCGTGCTGAAAAATTAAGTGACTGCCTTTTCGATCAAAATGGCAGAGAAAGTTGCTCATCTAAGATATCGTTGCAAATTTGAAAATAATTTTTTTTTGTAGAAATTCTTTCAAAGAGGCTTAGTAAGTTGATAAAAATGTTAGTTTTCTGCATTTCTAGTTTGTTTTAGCATTAAAATAGCCTAATTTTTCCTTAAAAACGTATTAAAAAGATCCAGTAACGCAGATAATAGATTTGGCGCCAAATTTGGCGACTTTTCCACTATGGCGACTTTTTTGGCGACTTTTGGCGAGAAAATACTTATTATCGATATACCAAAGATGGACGCAATAACGTGATTGGTTCACGAGTTACGTGAATTTTCTAGTTTTTTGCTGTTTCAATGATAAATCCAATTTTCAACTTTGATTTGAATTGATTAAGCATTTCTAAAGTTACCGTGATAACAAATTTTCAAGTGGCCGCCACTTGGACACAATACAGTGGAATAAGTTGCCCAGCAAACACATCCAAGATATTTCAACTGTAAGTTCACTATCCAACTTTTATTTGAATCAATTTAGTATTTTAAAAGTTATCGTGTGGCATATTTTGAAGTAGCAGTGTGATTTCAAGTGGCTGGAACTTAGAAACAAGATGTCGGGACAAGTTGCCCAGTGAAAACATTCAAGATAATTATATGATTTTATCACTGTCCAAATTTTGTTCGATTTGGAGCATTATTTCAGAAGTTATCGTGATTTTAAATTTTCAAGTGGGAGCCTGATTTCAAGTGGCTCCGCTTAACTTAAGATATCTGCCACTTTATTGAAAATGGCGGATGTAGTTTATTAATAGACTTCATTGAAATCCTTACGTGGTCTGTATTTACATCACAATTCAAACAATATCGGAATACGCTTTTTACAATTTAAATTTGAAATTTTCAAGTGGTCTCCACTTGAAAACAAAATGGCGGTGCAACTTGGTTAACAAACTCATCTAACAAGGAGAGGTCACGACATGGAAAATTCAGATCGGGACGAAACTCCGCAGGATTTTAGTATACTATGAGGGTAACAACATATTAAAGCAGTAGGACCCACTATTCACAAAATTTCGAGAAAAAAGCATTTAACAGGGAGCAGCCCCCGCTCATCGCTATTAGAGCGATGTTGAGCGATTCAATGTCGAGACAAAGGGGACTACTCCGAGATTTATTGAAAAAAAAAATAAAGAAAAAAATAAATAAATATAAAATACAAAGTTTCGCCAGGCTTGTATCCCAAGACCGACAAAGGGCGAGAGAGGTTAAAATAATAATTCAGAGAAAAGTCCTTAGTTTGAATTGATTCTGGTCGATAAAGTTCATTTAGAGTTCATGAGGTAAACAGCTGAAACATATTAAGATAAGTTCTGTGGTGCAATCACCTGTTGCCGGGCGTGCGCTTCTCGCGACAAGGGGCAGCAGGTTACTGATCATTGAATCCATTTCTACAGCAGAGCATGTGCATGATACTCTTGTATACGTTGCTCTTGACGAGGTCTAGGTTCCTGTCTGAGCCAGTAGGCAGTGTTATTGATAACAACATTAATCAGTGGCATTTGATATATCCATTAATAGGGAGAAAATCTTATTGAGTTTGTTAATTAGATTTGGTCTAGTTAAAATGTTGTCCAGCCAGTCTACTGGTCTGGGGGAGGGATTTCTGATATGGTGGGCAGACGTGAGGACACAGTTAAAGTAATAATGCAATGCATTTCCTTCCTCGCCACAGGGGCACAAGGGTGAGCGTCGGCGATGAAACCTGTGGAGATAGCTTGGGAATGGGCCATGGCCCGTCAGGAAGGCTGCTATAGGAGGGGTAAGTTTCCAGTCATTGGTTGTGGCTATGGGGATCAGGTTGTGCGTGTGTCTACCTTTTTCTGAGACTTCCCACAGAGATTGCCAATTTTGAATCAGTTGAAGTTTTAATTTTTGTTTGACGAATGAGAGGGGGGGGGGCGGGCAAGGAATATTGTATAAGGCTATTTTCAGTGGCAGTTTTTGCCAGACTATCAGCCAGTTCATTTCCGATGACACCCCTGTGGGCAGAGACGTGAGCCAGGGTTACATTAGATTTTAAGTTGTACAGTTTAGTTTTAATTTCAAGTATAATTGGAAGCCTACTCCTGTGGCAGGCAATGGCCTGTAGGCTCGAGAGACTGTCACTGTAGATGTTTATGAAGGAATGTATGTGGAGGTTTCCCTCTACCCATTCGATAGCCTTTAGAATTCCAAAAAGCTCTGCCTGGAATACAGAATTGAAGTCTTCGAGCCTGCAAGACCACTGGTGGATAGATTCATTGTTGATTAGCACGCAGAATGAGGCCCCTACACCATAATCAGTTTTGGAGCCGTCTGTGTAGATTGCCACAGGAGCAGAGGGAGAATAGCTATTAATGTTGCAATTAATTAATTCTGATGCAGCATCCTTTGCTGGATGGATTTCCCAGGTGTTGGAAAGGGTTTGAATCGGAATATTTGGGAAAAGTGAGCTTGCTAAGTTTGAGTTATCGAGTTGAAGGATATTAGTTTCAGTAATCTTTAAATACAAGTTATTTCATAAGCGAGCAAGCGCCCCAGTGGTGTGATACTAAAGCGCGAGTCTGCTAGCCAAACGACGTAGGTTCGAGGCTACCTCGAGACGACTTTTTTTTTTCCCTTCTTCTTTAACTTTTTATCTAAACTTTTTATTTATTTTTACTTTATTTTATAATTCAATTCAACATTTGAAAATTTTAATAAAATATTATTTAATTTTTTTGAATATAAAACAAATAAATTTTTCTATTTGTAATATTTATAATTAAAAATACAATAAATTTCTATAACTTAAAAAATAAATTTTAGTTTTATTTTAACTGTAAAATAAGGTAAAACTAAAGAAACTGTTTTTGATTATTTATCGAAATATATTTTATTTTATTTTAGGTATGCTTGAAACAATAGTACATTTTTTTTTTTTTTTAAATTAAAAAAAAATAATAATACAGAGAAATGATAATTTTAATTGCATATATAATTACTATCCAAATTAAATAATTACTTCTCCAATCAACACAGTTTCTTGAAAAATTATAGTATAGGATTACGATGCTATTAAATTATTACAGGTAAAGAAATGTTATCTTTAAATGTTAATGAACATCGTTTCTTTTTCGATAACGACTTCCTTTTTTTTTTTTTTTTTAATCCTTCTCTGCACAAAATAAACTTCCACCTGCCCTTTATTATTAACAAGCTAGAAGCGTTTACGTAATTTATACACATTCAAACAAAATCAGGAAGCTCAAACCAAGATTTAAGTAACACCTGCTAACTATTTTACACTTTGTTTACAGCTTGGTTATTTTTTAATTATTTAAATATTTGTCTGCTTTTCTTTGTTTCTTATTTAAGGTTTTGTAAAACTAAACTTTATTTTTTAAGTTATAGAAATTTATTGTATTTTTAAGTTATAAATATTAAAAATAGAAAAAGCTATTTTATACTCAAGAAAATTAAATAATTTATTAAAATTTTCAAATTTTGAATTGAATTGCAAAATAAAGTAAAAAAAAAAAAAAAAAAAAGTTTAGATTACATAAAAAGTTAAAGAAGCAAAAAAAAAAAGTTGTCTCGAGGTAGGCTCGAACCCAAGTCGTCTGGCTAGCAGACTCACGCTTTAAGATCACACCACAGGTGCGCTTGTTCGCTTATGAAATAACTTGTATTTAAAGATTACTGAAACTTTAAATGCTTTTTTCTCGAAATTTTTTGGATAGTGGGTCCTACTGCTTTAATATGTTGTTACCCTCATAGTATACTACAATCCTGCGCAATTTCGTCCCGATTTGAATTTTCCATGTCGTGACCTCTCCTTGTAAGATATTTATAAGATAAGTTAAGACACTGTTCAAATTTGGTTCCATTTGCAGCATAATTTCGGAAGTTATCATGGTTTTAAATTATCAAGTTGTGGCCTGATTTCAAGTGATCCCGCTTAACTTAAGATATCCGCCACTTTATTAAAAATGGCGGATAAAATTCGTTAATAAAGTCATTTTAGACACTTGTATAATATATGTATACATCAAAATTTAAAAAAAATCGGAATACGCTTTTTACAATTTGAATTTGAAATTTTCAAGTGTTCTCTACTTGAAAACAAAATGGTGGAGCAACTTGGATAACAAATTCATCTAAGTTAATTATAAGATAGGTTAAGACACTGTCCAAATTTGGTTCGATTTGGAGTATTATTTCGGAAGTTATAGTGATTTTAAATTTTCAAGTGGTAGCCCAATTTCAAGTGGTCCCGCTTAACTTAAAATATCTGCCACTGTATTAAAAATGGCCGATAAACTTCATTAATAAACTTCATTGAGACCCTTATGTGGCCTGTATTTACATCAAAATTCAAGCAAATCTTGCTTTAAATATGCTTTTTACAATGTCGGTTTGAAATTTTCAAGTGGCTGCCGATTGAAAACAAAAAGTCGGAGCAACTTGGTTAACGAACTCATCTAAGATATTTATAAGATTAGTTCACTGTCCAAATTTGGTTTGATTTCGAGTATTATTTCGGGAGTTACCGAGATGACAAAATTTTCATTATAGATAGATAGATAGATAGATATGTATATAGATAAACGAAGTGATTGCAATAGGTCGATTTCTAAAGAAATCAACCTAAAAAAGAAGTATACAGAAATAAGTATACAGAAATAAGTATACAAAAAAGTATACAAAAAGGTATACAGAAGTATACAAAAAGAAGTACACATAGTGAAGCACATAATGTACAACTTATATCAGTTTGAAAAGAATTCTAAAAATATTTAAGGATGTTAGAGCGCGGACAGAGGGTCAAATGAACAGTAAACAAGAAATCATACACACTTTTCAACTTTGGCACAAAATAATTAAAAATGTTCTTGAGAAAGAAATGTTTAAATAAAGTGTTACTGAAAAAATTTTATATGCTACTATTTAATTCATCAAAATTAATTTTTTAAACTTCAAAATGAAACATTTGTATCCATTTTTTTCAAATTAAATTTCATTATGAAAATAATATTTATATTAATTTTAGTTTTCAGAAAAGAAACAAACGTTTTTATTAAAATAAAATAATGAAAATGTTTTATATACTTTCCCATAATTATAGACGAGAGTGGGGTTTAACCCTTTAACGTTCACTACTTAATTTATTTTATAAATTACTAAACTAATTTTTAAAATGGCTTTTAGACACATAGCTGATCATAAATATTTAAAAAATAAAAAATTAGCATTGTTCCTTTTCGAGAAATTTTCGGTTTGAAACATCTGTAAGTAAACCTTATTAAATTCAAATAATATTTAATTTAATAAATAAATCACTTTATAAGTAAACATTATCGACAATAAAAACTCGTAAAAGTTGCATAGATCCCAACATTTCAATTTATTCCGGAGTATTTTAACCCTTTGCGGTGCAAGGTAATTCGGATCCTTTAAATTACACTGCCACCGGAATTTACGAACATAATTAAAATAGAAGAAATTTTAAAATTTCACGTTTAAAAAAGGGCCTTTTCTGCTATGTTATAAATGTAAATTTTTGCTAAAAAATTTCTGGGATAAGTTTTTGCACCTGAGAATTAAAATTAGGTGTTCCATCAGCGGGAACACTGCGACTGAAAGGGTTAATGGGACGCAGGATGAATGGGACAATAGCTAGATTTTTATGTTTTGCAAGCACCAGAAACTTGACATTTTTTCTGATATATGGCAGAACTGAGGTCATTCATCAAGCGCAGTTTCAGAATTGTGATATCCATTGAAAGACCGAAAAAAAATTAAAGTGTCTTTTTCAGCTGGCAAAGTAAGTTTTTGCTGATTCAATTAGGTAGTAGTTAAGACATTAACTATTTGCTTGAAGTTAATGTAACTCTTATACGGTAAAAAGGCATAATCTTTTATTGTGTTTATGATATTCAAGAAGAATATTGACAATTGTTCATTAAGCCTATTTCCTGTTTTATATGATCATGTGATGGTTGGGATGAATTTCACAGTTTAAGTGGGGATGAATGGGACATTCCCCACTATGTACTAATTTAAAATTTTACACAATAATTATATCAAAAAGTAAATTAGCCATATTAATTATCAGGATACTTAATTTTGTGGACTTAGAAAAAAAAAAAATTGAAACTAATTGTTCTGATTTTTGTTTATAATAATTATGATTAAAAAAGTTATATGTTAGAATATTCAATGCAACTTAAATCAATAATTAAAATAAATAAATAAATAAATAAACTAATAATAATTTTAAAATTCCAATTTCAATCAAGCTAATTAAATAAATCCTCGTGATTATTAATGTAATACAGAATAGAATGCTGATTTTTCCCGATCAGTCAGAAACAAAAATTTATCTGGATAATTTGTACTCTATTATAATGATTTATCTCTTTTTAGTGTCTTATTTATTTATTTATTTATTTTTAGACTAGGTCTTATTAGATTAAATTACCAAAGTCTAGAGCACTAGGAACTGTGCGAACCAAAGGACTTTTGCCTTTTGATGTTAATTTGAGCCAATACATCAGTTTATGTTAGTTCAAAGTGTGTAATAAAATCACATAAACCAATTTAACTTTAAAAATTTATTTACTTTCTATTTTGTTTTCTTTTCTTTGTTAATTCCAGTCCTGTCCCATTCATCCCCATATGTGGGGATGAATGGGACAATGCACATGCATATAAAAAATTATTATTAATTAAAAATGATAACTTTTTATTAAAGTTAGTATGTTTATATATAACTGATTACAGAAGTGTACTTATGAGCCATGTTACAAAATTTTGAAGTACATATGGCCAACATTATCAATAAAAACATGAAAAATGTCCCATTCATCCCCATTCTCCCCTAAATGTTAATTTGAGTTAAATCTTACGTAATAAAAAAATGAAGTTTTATTTTTACTTATTATGTCAAATCATTTAATGATTTATTTACCTGCTCCGCTAGTTACTATATTTAAAGGGGGAAAAATAATCACTATATTTTAAATCACATAAGTAAAAAAATATTCCATTCAAATCACTTAAGACCTCGCTTCGCATCCTCGGTGCCTTCGGCAGCGTCTTTCCTTCTTACGTTACATAGGTTCCGGGTCCCCACTGCTTGCCTTCGCCTCTTAACTGGGCAATTTAATTTAAGTGCTAACTGGATAATAAGTGAAATTGCTATGATACAAAAACTGTTTTTTTTTTTTTCTGATAGATAGTTTTTGGACAAACTATCATCTCCACTGTCCAAATTTGGTTAGATTTGGAGTATTATTTCGGGAGTTATCGTGATGACAAAAATTTCATTATATATATATGTATATATATATATACTTATATATAGATAGATAAACGAAGTGATTGCAATAGGTCGATTTCTAAAGAAATCAACCTAAAAAAGTACTAATAAAAAATTTGGAAATTGGGGTTCTAGATGCACCAGGAAAAGTTAAAAGGACCTCCATGCAAAGTTTTGTAGCTTTGCGATCAGTCATTTGTCTACAAAGCGACGGACATACACAGACACAAATCTTATTTTATTACATGTACAGGTTATATTGCTAGATTTACTTATTATGAAATATATATATATATATATATATAAAAGTTAAAAAATACATTTGTCACATTTTTAAAAGAAAATTTAATCTTTTCAATAGTTTATCTGCGACTGTTATTACATTCTTTTTTTTTTCTTTTTTAATTTTCTCTTACCAAGATATGCTAGAAAAAGTATTGTTTTTGGGTAAAATTTACGAAATAGTGCTTTTGTTATATTTACACGTTTTAAAGTCCCCTAAATCCGAAAATCTTGTTTTTAGCAGTAAAACTGCGTGTGTACTGTGTGTCTGTTACCAGTATATCTCCAGAACAAATACTAACAGGAAGCTAACTCGGTACTGTAAATCTGTATCGTATAGTGATGCTACCCTAAACTTTTCGCATGGTTCATGCACATGGCCTTCCAAAATAATTCACATGCCATTACATGTATGGGGAAATTTCTGGTAAGTATTGTGTAATATCTGTAGGCTACCCTAAACAAAATGGAATGAAGATATTTTCATATGCATAAAAGCATGTTTTGTGCACATTATGGTATGGAAAGCATTCATTATTTGTTTACAGGGCTATCCTAAGTGTTTGGATATATCTGTGCTAAACCTTGAAATTGCTAGAAATGTATTTAATTTTGTGTTAGGTGTTTTTCATAAGACTAAATTTAAGTACTCAGTATGATGAACATGTAGTTTATAGACACTATACAGGGTTACAAAAATTAAGCTAAATGTTCTTTTCTATTGAATGTAATTGGTGAAAGTGCTTTGCTACATTTTACTATGTCGAGGAATATTGTTCAGTAAAACATAATTCCTTTTTCATACCCATAATATAAACAATGCATTTCTTAAAGTTCTATTTTCAAATCTTGTTTTTTGTATAATATCACTTTTGAAGGTCCCATGAACACGAAAGTACAAATTTTAGAATTTTTTCAGTAAATATATATGTATCTTTTATCAGAATAACTTAAAAACAAATAACTGCAGGCAAAATTCAAATTTGGTGTTGTGAAATTCATATTAGGTAGCGTCTGAAAAATTAGCAAGTTTGAAGGGAAATCAATAACAGCCGTGTATTTTTGTTAATATAAATATAGGCACTATAATTGAACGAGGAGTTGAGGTGCAGTAGCCCCCACTCATGCGGAATTATATATCAAATAAAAATAGAGCTAAACCTATTTTAGATTATTTAAAAAGTAGATTGAACATTATTATCTTATCTTGTTGATCTTACGATTTAATCAGCAATCTATCTTTATAGTATAAAATGCAGGGTAAGAGAAGGTCGTGTGAGTGACACACCAGATTATTAACATACATAAAAAAATACAAATTTAAAAATGAACGAGTATAGAAAGATATCATTTTATAATTTGAGGCTGTTTAGCATTTGCATTGTTTTATTCGCAGAATTTCTTTTCATATTAGTGATACAGGCGCGATATTCATTCAAAAATGTTTGGAGAGAAGAATAACAGGAAAAATAATAAATAAAAGCTGAAATAACAAGAAGTAATATCAAAGCATTCGAAATTTTTTTTGTTTTAAACTTTATTTTGATTTTTTCCCGTCTTTTTTCCCGTCTTTTTCCCGTCTCAATAGTGGAACAACGCTCAAGAGACAAATTGCTCATTAAAATTACAGAATCCATAACGAGAACAAAAAAAATGAGGAGGCCCGGTAATTACAGGATTCATGCTGCTTCACTAAGAAAAAAAATCCCCTTCCAAGCAATGACGGCATTAAGGCGAGATAATGGACAGTGAATGTTCCTAAATACATACATTTATCTTCTAAGTAACAGCTCAGATGCTGCAATTAAGCACAAAATTAATCTACATACTTAAATAAGTTTGATTTACAACAAACTTTTTTCTGATACATATTAAATATTTAATTTCAAATATATTTAAAAATAATATGATATATTATGTAACTTTTGCAGATTACCTAAACTAAAATAATTAGGAATTAACTACAGAAAGTATTTAAAGCAAAATATTTGCTTCCCAAAACATTATAATTCACTTATTTAGAAGAAATGGATTTGTTATATCTGTTGAATAAATATTATATACTTACTCTGAAACTCTTAAAAATTATATATTTGTAAAATCAGAACAAAAAATAATTATGTACAGATTTTATATAAAGCTATACAAATTTACATAAAATTAATCTGAGTGCACTGGCTGCCTGTTTTTAAGTACGTTTGCATTTATTCTTGAAATATAAATGTTTTTTTCTTTTTCCGAAAAGTAAACTACCAATAAGTATTTGGACACTTTCGAATTTAGACATTTTGTTAAATATCTAGAAAACTTCTTTAGGAATCATTTTGAAACTTTGGTAGTGTAAAGAGCATGCTATACCTCATATTTCTGAGCAAAAGTTGTATCTTGAAAAGGAAAAGGAGATCATTAAAAAATAAAACAAAAATCAAAATGTTTTGGATCACCCTGTAAAAAGTAAGGTTTTAAATGCGTATTGGCTGTAGCATCTAATTAATAGGATTTTTTTCATTATCTGTATAAAATTTATGAGGCTACCACATATATTCATGGAGATATAACGGTTCCTTTAAAAAATTGCAAAAAGAACTTCCACTTTTTTAGTTATAACACATAGGGTATTAGACCCAGTGCAAAGTCATTTTTAGAAAATATGATATACTAAATTAGACACAGCATACAGCAATCAGAATGCAAAAATGTTAAATATCTTACGAAATACGAATACTTTTACTAAATAATTTTTAACTACGCATGCGCAAACTTTGTAAAAATTTCATTTGCATAATTTAATAGCCAAAGGTATTGCGCAACTTATATGAAAACCCCAAATAAATATCGTGTAAATTCAAAACGTTACGAGAGATAGAATGAACAGAATTTAAGTTCTTCTCGAAAAAAAAGAAAGATGTTAAGGGATTTTATCAATATTTATTTACAATCAGCGAAAACACTGTATTACCAATTGGGTATTGATTGAATCAAAACAAAAATGTGAATAAAACCCCTTATAATTTAGCTTTTATTTTGAGAGAACTGAAATTCTATTCATTCTGTCTCTCGTAACGTTTTGAATTTACATGATAACTGTCTGGGGTTTTCATATAAGTTGCTCAATACTTTTGGCTATTAAATGATGGAAATGGAATTTTTATAAAGTTTGCGCATGCGTAGTTAAAAATTATTTAGTAAAAGTGCTCATATTTCATAAGATATTTAACATTTATGCATTCTGATTGCTATATGCTGTGTCTAATTTAGTATGCCATATCTCCTAAAAATAGCTTTGCGGTGGGTCTAATATCCTACGTGTTATAATTAAAAAAGTGGAAATTCCTTTTGCAATTTTTTAAAGAAACCGTTGTATCTCAATGAATATATAGGGTAGCCTCATAAAATCTTACACAGATAATTAGAAAAATCTTCTTAATCACATACCAAAGTCAAAACACATTTAAAGCATTATTTTTAACAGAGTGATCCAAAACATTTGGATTTTTGTTTAATTTTTTTACTGGTCCCATTTTCTTTTTAAAAACAAACTTTTACTGAAAAATATGAAGTATAACATGTCCTTTACACTACCAAAGTTTCAAGATGATTCCTTAAGAAATTTTCTAGATATTTGAAAAAAATGTCTGAATTTGAAAGTGTCCAAATACTTATTGGTAGATAGTGTATTTTGCTAAATTCGTTTTTGTACATTTCAACTAATCATACGAAGATTTCAGTATTTGTCTATTTAACCACCTAGATAAAAATTATATTTAAAGTATTTGAATTTCCTTTCTTTTGAATATAAATGAAGAAAATATTATTAATTATAACATCACAAGTCATTTAAAGATGAGTTGATTCTTCTTCTAATATTAAAATATTATGATTTATAATTTGCGTTACATTATCTTAAGCGATATGAAAAATCAGTATGTTTTGTTTAACACTGATTTTCACATTGACTGTCTGCATAATAACAATGGCAAGGATGTCTAAACTAACGCATCCAGAATCGTAAGATTATACAAGACTTAGATATCTAAAGTTATCTAAGGTAAGAGTATCTACATTAAGGTATATAGTATCTTAAAGTATTTATTTTATAAAATTAAATTAAATAATATTTTGAGACCATTATACAGATAACCGTTGCTATTGCTAGTTCCGTTTGACTAAAAATATGTACAAATTTTAAAAATGCGTAACAAGTAAAATTCAGTATTCCGTAAGTAACTTTTGACGTTAATATTTTAAACATTATGACTCATATTATGACTCACTAATACTCACTTTAATTGCCAGTTAAAATTGGTATGAATATTTATGAAGCAAATTATGATTTGTTTTTTCAAGTCTGAAATTATACGTTATATTTTAACAGTAGATGACTTATTTTAATTTGAAATTATTATAACTATTTTTTTTTTTTAATTGTCATATGTTTGGAATTCTTTATGTTATAGAAGTTTCAAAACGCTTCGTAAATTTCAAAAAATATAATTTATTAAACATAATTCAAATTACATTATAAATTTATAAAAATAATTACAAATTTTAAATGTAACAAAAATTTAAAATATATGTTCCATCACAATATAATTAAAATCACATTATAAATTTCTCAGAAGAATTTTAAAGTTTGAGATTTATGTGTATTTATATATAAAAAACGTATTTCAAAAATTATAAAAAGAAAATTAGTTTCAATTATAATTAATACAATCTTTTCACTTCATGTAACATATTTAATTATTAATAGCAATGATGAAAACTAAAATCCCAAATGATTTTGTTTTCTTGTTTAGTTAAATATCTTTATGTGATTTTTATGAAATTTCTTACTTTGAATTTCTTTTAAATATTTAATAGAACAAAATGAAATACGTAAACATTAAGGCGTTAATTTAAGTTTTACAGTCTAAATATTCATATTTCATTCAAAATTCTTTTAAAATGTTAATTATCTCCAATATATAAGATACAAATTTTAGTTTGAGTAGGATGAAAAATAATTTTTCACAGCTATAAATAATTAAAGCTTACGAATGTTAAAATATCTTAACTTTTTCTTATTTTCTTGTTTAATCTTAAAATTATGACACAAATTTAGCTTTAAATAATGAATTATGTAAGCAATGCATCATCATACTTCTTTTATGATGCTTTCAAAATACAAAAACAGTACAAGTATTTTACACATAAAAAAATTTACCAAAATATGTTATGCTGAAAAGTCATTAATAATGCAATCTTTAATTTATTAATAATTGAACTTAGCACATGAAAAAGTATTTTCATTTTAGTTTTTAATTTCTTTTAAAGGCACAGATAACATTCATAGATTATTTAAATGTTTATTGTTATTAATAAATTTTTCTTTCTATCATATCTTTGAGTTAAAAAAAAAAAAAAACAAAAAAAAAAAAAACAAAAAAAAAAACCGTTATTTAGCATTATTTCAGAGGTTATATAACAAAATATAATAAAATGCAAAAAACAATGTTATAACTGAAACAAAATTATTTAAATAAAACTAAATGACATAAAAATATAAGAGATATTCCGAATTAAAAACTTTCATAAAAATAAAAATCTTTAGACTGGAGCTGTTCAGATTAAATGCGTGGCATTATCTGAATAGAATTTTTACATTGAAAAGAGAGAAAAAAAAAAAAAAAAAAGCTTTAATTTTTACTTTTTCTTACTCATATATATGGCAAAGAATGTATTGTTTTTGGGCCAAATTTTCGAAACAGATTTTTTGTTATATTTACACGTTTTGAGGTCCCATGAATCCGAAAATCATGTTTTTAGCGGTTGGTCTGTGTGTATGTTATCAGCATATCTCAAGACTAAATAACAATAGGAAGTCCGAATTCGGTATTTTAAATCTGTATCATATAGAGATGCAAAACTATCTTTCGTTGACATCAAGCAAATGGTTCGTGTACAGGGACATCCAAGAGAATTTAAATACATTACGTCTATGGGAGTAATTGCAAGTAAGTCGAGTTTAACATCTATAGGCTGCACTAAACAAAATAAAATGAGTATATATTTTTTATAGGCATAAACGCATGTTTTATGTAGAATATGTATGAAAATCATTCACCATTCGTTTACAGGGCTACACAAACGAGCTAATATATTATGGGATAATACTTGGATATTTATAGAAGGTTGCGCTATATGTTATTAATATAAGATTATATTTAAGTGCACAATGCGATGTGCACATAATTTTTAGGAGACGTACAGGACTGCCAATAATTAGACGAACACATTCTTTTTTATTGAATGTAATTAATGAAATTGTTTTACTATAATATTTTACCATGTTCAGAAAAACTGCCCAGAAATTAAATAATTAGCCTTTTTTTTGTATATTCACACGTTTTGAGGATTTCCGAATATTGTATTTCCTTGAATAAGTCACATTTTCAACGTTTTTATCTTTGTCTATGTCT
Organism: Salticus scenicus; assembly: GCA_963930645.1. Classification (NCBI taxonomy): domain Eukaryota; kingdom Metazoa; phylum Arthropoda; class Arachnida; order Araneae; family Salticidae; genus Salticus; species Salticus scenicus. Next base: position 311,979,284 of record OZ005649.1, read on the forward strand.
TTTATCATAAGAACTTTAAAACAAACAATTCCAGGAAATTCGAATGTTGTATTTTGAAGTTAATATAATGCTGTTTTACTTGAAAAATTTTATCAACATTTTTTAAATTTCAAGGAATGGTGCGGGTGTAAGTTGCTTGAATAATTTGGAATGAACTTTTAAATTTAATAACAGCTTTTGAATTCTCTTTGAATGTAAGTACAACATTGAAACGGGGGTTTGAGGGGGGCGGTAGCCTCCGTCATACAGAATTATTTGTCAAATGAAACTTTTCCGAAGCCTATTTTAAATAGTTTTTAATGAAGGTTTGTATAACAGTATTCGTTATCTTATTCCTTAATGCTTAATCTATGTTTATGGTATTGAATTTTAGTTTAAGAGAAAGTCGTGTGGGTGACACCAGATTATTTATTTAATAAATGTGAATTTGTGTTTTAATAGAAGATTTTCTGTAAACTTTATACTCTATTTTAGGACTTTTCCTAAAATGTGGAGTTAATTCCTAAAACGAGGCATTAATGCTTATTTTATATAACGTTTCTTTTTTCATTTTAACTTTCATAAATAAAGAATGAACGCCAAGTAAGGATTTGGAAATTCTCTGAACTAAGAGCAAGGCTGTATATAAGGAAATTAAGGGGGGATTGGGGTCAAAAACGTTTCAAAATATTGCTGAATTGTTGAAAACGTTTGATTTAGACTCTACGTTTAACACTCAATATTATGTACTATATTTTGAAGCCCCATACGAACGTTTTCCTGTTAAAAGTTTTGGCGAAGAGTGTAGATCATTTTTACTGGCATATCATTGCTACTAAACCAGATTCATTTAACAACAAATCTTGTCTAGTATAGCTCTATCCAATTCATTTGTTCAATCCACGTGTTCGTTCCTTTTTTAATATACTTTTTTTATAAACGGGTTGGGAGGGGGGGGAGATAAGTGTATCTGACACACCTTAAAACTTAAAAATCAAGTACTTGACGTGCAAGATTTCGGTTTGTTCTGCAATGTTTCTTTCAATTAAAAATTTTGTCTATAGTAAAATAAAATAAATATATTAATTCTGCTGAAAGATGTCGTTGTTTTTTAACCCACTGATCATCTCGAAAAAGGACAAAATTATAAAGTTGTTTTTAGTGTATGAGCTTTACAGTGTACCAAGACATTGGTTATATCAGCTTGAAATTAAAACTATAACTGTGCATATAAAGATAATCCTCAGGACAGTGTTGCCAGATTAGGAACTTTTATAATTCAATATCCACCATTGAATATTAATTGTAACAGTAGCCTAATCATTTCAAAGACTGATCATATATTAATATATGAAATATCACTTCTCAAATTTATTGGTGACTATTGCATAAAAAATGTCCCCAATCTGGAAACCCTGCCTCAGGATTATCATGTATGACCTTCTTTCTTAAGTGATCAGGTACTTTTGAACGAAGGAAGTAACTGTAAAAAATGATCTTTTTTTTTTTTTTTTTTTTACAATAACTAGAAAAATAATTACTTTCGAAACTTGTAATTTTTAAGATGTGTTAAGAAAGAAGTTATTCGTCTATTACAGATGTTAGAATAACTGTACTGTTTTATTTTTATTTAATTATTTTTTTTTTTTAAGTGTCTGAGATAATTTTTTGTCGACATGAGTCTTGCACGCAGGATTACATGCAAATGATGCACCACATGAACCTAAAAACATTGCGCACATGGCAAAATATGCTAGAATTAAAATGACAAAAAATAATTTTGCTGGAAATTTCTTTCTTTCTTTTTCTCTCTTTTTCTTTTTTAAATTATTACAATTATTATTGAAAAATAATTATCACTATTTTTGGCGTAATTATGTTTATAATTAAACAAACTTTTAATGTTATAAAGCTAATTGTTCGCCATTTCATATATTTATATGACACGTTGAATCTGTTAAAATTTCCTTAAATTCTAGATAATCATTACAAAGTAATTACGCGCTCAAATTATACATCGAAAAAAAATTCGCTCTGACATTTCTATATAAAAAAATAAATAAAAAAATAAATAAGGAATGTAGAATTATTTTAATGACTGTAATAGAGAGATAAAACTTTTTCCTAATACCCCTTAAAAGCAATTATTTTTTGAATTATTTTAAATAAAGTTATGATAATTTTTAATGATATTTTCTCTTTTCAAAAGTACCTGACCCCTTAAAAAATAAGCTAAGAATCTATAGTTATATACTTTTGAATCTTAAGTGCATTAAGAAGAGGGAAAAAAAAAGTAAATATAGAGCATTTAGTTTTGCGAAATTCACTTCAATACTTAAATATATGGAACATTTGTAGCTTGAGCCACGCCTAAACGATAACCCAATTCAGTACGCGTGTTCATTAGCAATGTTTGTGAAAGACACTGGCTTGCATGCGTTATTCCTGTCTTTAATATATTAACTCTATAGTGGAATCGAATACTTTATCCCTGGAGAGTATATAACGCTTTCACAATGGACTTTATTTCGTGTTACGTCATAAAACCTTTCCCTGCAGAGAAAAACTACAACATTATAATGTTTATATTTGTATTGTATGGGGAAATGTTTGTATTATATTGCGAATTATTTGTATCCTATGGGGCAAAATTTACAGAGAATTGAGAATGAGAAATCACATGTGGTGTATAACTTAGCCTCGAACCCCAAATACAAATATTGCCCATAAAAGTACTTAAGAATATCAGGGAATTTATTGATTAAAACAATGTAATTCTCATTTTAAATTACTTAAAATCTAATGAAACCGCCTACAATAATAAAGGATTTTTTCATTGAATTCTTCATGAAATAAAAATGAACGTCAGGCAAGGATTTGTGAATTTCCCGTGTGAAAAGTGTAAGCATTTTTTATGAGCATATCATAGTTACTAAACACCATATTCATTTAACAATTATAGTTGTCCAGTATATTTGTTATGCGAAGGTAACACATATTATTAAACTGAGCTACAAAACTGAAATTTCTCTCTGTCTCTCTCTTTGCCTGACTCTCTCTCTATTGGCCCTTGGCATAATTAACGCGAGCCAAAACTGCCAACATTATATCATTTAGATCTAAATCAACTGTTGCGTTTTTTCATATTTTATGGTGTTAGAAATTTCATTTCTACATCATTTAGCATTTCTTTTCAGTATATTTTAAGGGAGTCTGAAAGTGTGTTTTTTGTTTAGAGAAAGCAACATTCTTCATAGCCGATATACATTTGTATTTTTATGTTCATATTTTATTAGCTGGCAAACTAAATCAGATAATATTTTTATCAATAACAACATAGGTATTTCAACTTAAAAATAATGAAGAATTAATGAAATTATATTTATTTATATACTTATTTAATTTATTTTCTAGACTTAATTTCTATATTAAATTTATTTTTTTCGATAACATATTTTTTGAAAAACTTCTCATCCCAGACTTAAAATAAAAGTAATTATTTTTAAATGTTTATTTCTTGTATATAAATATTTAGATTTGACTTATTTTGTTTTTCACAGTGTAGGAAAATGTTTTAAAAATAAGTAATATTTCGTTACTTATTAATAGTAACTTAGTTACTTATAGTCTGTTACCCCTTCGGCCCCGATTTATGAATTGTGTAAATAAAAAAAAATCAATGAATGGCTAGATATTCTATATTATATGTAAGTATCGTAATTATGAATTATCATAACATTCTGACAGTTATCAAATTAATTGAAAAATATTTTAATAGTAGGACACTAAATTATAATTAACTAGAAAGAGAAAATTTATTTTACATACAGTTTACAATTATTTTGTATGAAACATTTTATACAATTTCTTTATACGTGAAAACATAAAAATACTTCACATTTCTCACAAAATGAAGTAATTTTGTAGAAAAAATGTATTTATTTTTAGGCTGGAAATGACTAAATGCTTCCATTACCTTCGCTGCTGGGGACGTCCTACGATCTTCTAAGCAAAAATGGTAGCACGCTGCTACTCTTGTATGTATTATGAGTAGGACACTACACTTTGAAGTTAAAATTATTGAAAATAAGAAATTTAGAGTAATGCGAAGATGTGTTCTAATACTAGGACGTCAAGGCCGAAGGGGTTAAGAACAAAATTTAAAAATTAAGAAATGCTATTAATTAAGATAAATTGGAAGACATCGCATTTTAAAAATATCACATACTTAATTATTTTAACTTATTTCTTTAAAATTAAAATTAAATACAATGGTACGAAACATTAGAACGATTCAGCTGATGTTACATAAATTTACTGTGATATTATCAGTTTGTGCATTTGGTAGTTTTCTTAATTTTGTATCTGTCATATCATTTCCTGTAATTGTAGTCTCTTTAAACCATTTAATTATCTCTTTTAATAATTCGTAATTTGTTATTAAAATAGTTTGATATTTTTATATATTACTAAAAATTTAAGACTACATCAGCGGAAATCAATATTTAGCCTTTTAAGCATTTTAACTGTATTTTTTCGTTTTGCATAGTGAATATAAATAACTAACGTGACTAAATTTTGAATTATATAGATTATTTTGTTCTAGAGAATATATTAATAAATATCTATAGTATACAGTATGAAATTTTTATATTTGTTCTACGCATAGTATTAACTTTATAAATCTTTAAACAGATATGTTGAAAAACTGCTATACCAGCAAAACATTATTGACTAACTTGAAGCATATAATAACACTTTTATATCAGTTTGTTTTAGACAAATGTTAAAAATTAAGGAAATTAAGATCATGTAATATATTTATTCGTCCCAATATTTACATTTCTAATTTTTTAAAACGGTATTTAGTTTAAATTTTTATTCAACACTTCCAGATGTTTGAGCTAATGCCATTTTTCATTTAGAAAAGCGTGTTTATTAATTTAATGATAGAATTTATTTTCGAAATGTTGACTTTTACTTTCCGAAAGCTGAAAAATAAAACCGAGAGATGAAATATTAATATTTAATGCATTTCAACGGAACTACACAAAGAATTATTGAAAATATTAAATTAAAAATTTCTGATTAGAACTTTCAAGAACATCTGACAAACTTTTTCAGAAGTGGTTTGGGATTTATATTGGAATTTTAATGACTCTGCTCGATAATAGTAACTACATACTGCTTATTTTTATTTTACGATAAAATCTTTAAAGAATTTCCTGTTATTACATTGCTAGGTAATGCTTTAAAGAAAATAGTTTTCATTTCTAACGTTATAATAATTCTCTATTTCATGTAATGGAAAGAACTTAAAGTTAATATTCCAATTCACTTAGACTACATTAACGTTTCCTATTTTTGGGTTTAAAAAGATTTTCACTTATTAAGAAAAAGAATTTTCAGAACAAATTACGTTTCAAGAAATTATCATATTCCATTTAAAATTTTTTTGTTTATATATATATATATATTTCGGATATTAAGGAAATACTATTAATTGAATTAAATATTGTCACCAAAATTAAGCATTTCTATTTTGTACCATTTCAAAATAATAATATTAATAATATAATAACAGGTAGAATTCATGAACGAAAAGAGAAATTGTTGTTCTTTTTTAACAGCATTAGAAAACAATTACTAAATTTTTATATTAATTTGATTTTTAACAGCTACGTAACTGTAATTTTTTTTCTAATAATTATATATCAAGAGGATAATGATATTTGAATTCAGTGGAGGAATCAGAATTTCTCTATCACATGGAAATTTAAAGATACACAGGGGCAAATCAGAATATTTGATCTTATGTTCCGTTTTACCTTAATGTCTTGCAGTATTAATAACGCAAAAATAGCAATCAGTAGAGTGATATTATTACTCCAATTAAATCATTGGAACTCTAAACATATTATTTTAGGTTCCAATACAGTCATAAAATACATAAAATTCGAAAAATGAAATGGTAATTAAAAAAGCACGCACACACATATATATGAAATGGAATTTAAATAAAAAATATGATTATTTTCAAATAAATATATTTGATTTTTAAAATTTGATATTGTTTTACTTATTTGAGTAAATGATTAATTTTTAATCGAAAAGTTCAATTTATAATAATAATCATTATTTTTGAAATGTCTCTCTTTTAATGCAGGTGATATTAAAGCGAAAGTTAAAATGTCCGGATTTTCGTTGATAAGCTTTTTTTTAAATAAAACGTTACAATATGTAACATATTTCTTTAGTCAATATTTTCCTTGATATATTTTTTTTCAAGTAAAATGCAGCAAGATGTAACTTTTTTGTGTTTGTGTGCGTGCAGAGAAAAATTTCCTTGTATTTCATATGAATAACTTAAAAGTTATACATACAAACGCAAGTTTTGGAAAAAAGAATAAATAAATAAAAATCTAAATTGTATAATTTAATAACATTTTTTCGAGTGCAACGAAATGCTACATTCATTTCTTAAAAACATTTTGTAAAATTTACTATTACTCATTTTAAATTTATCGATTACAATAATTTAATCACAAAGATTATATTTTAAGGGAACTGGGACGGTAAATACCTTCAAAATTTCGATTTTTCAATTAGTGGCTTAAAAAATAGTACAGATTCTGCAGATTATAAATATATATAATTTATTGCTTCAGACGTTTTTTTAAACCATGGTTCGACAGAAAAAGTGTGGCAAAAGAAAGTTCCATTGCAATTCAGTTCACAAAAGTTTCTGTTAAAGGTGCAGAGAAACTGAATTTGAGTGTATTATCCGAATAAAAAAAAAATTACAGAAAAAACATGTAGGAAAAAAAAAACGAAAGAAATACTACGACAAAATGACTATGGGGCTGGAATGTTTTAGGTATATATAAACATTTAAACTTGAAGGGCTTAAAAGGTTTTTTGCATCTTTCTCAATATATCATTTTTCTGTATATTAGTACACTTTGTGAAAGACCTGTTGAAAGTAGGCCTCTGAAATTTTAAAGGGAAGTAGAATAAGTGTCTCTGCATATAGTGAAACTATTCTGTTATGTACAAACTTTGCGATATTTTTTTAAACAGCAAATATATGTGTTAAAAAAAAAAAAGCATATTTCTAATAAGTAAAAACTTCCATTTTTTTTTTATATTTCTAAAAAAAGAACAACAAAGCATAAAATAGGTTCAGTACATAAAAAAAAAGTATTTTATATCATCATACATGATTTCCAGGTAAGATTTTTATTAGTTTTTTAGAAAAGTGTACCAAAGTGAATAAAGGGAAAAAATCCTTAAGAGTAAAATACGTATGTTTACAGCGCTGTTATAAAACATCTGAAACACATACGAGTAAATAATTTGCATCAAATATTTTTTTAACTTCTTGTTAATATCTCATAAAAAAATTATACTGATACGTGCATAATTAAAAAAGATATGGCTATTAAAGCAACAACCTAAATTTCCCATTTCTCGGTTATCGCAAGCGTCTCAGTCCCCTTAAAACATACTGATAAATAAAATAATGCAAATTTGAAAAAGAGAGATTTAGAGAGAGAGAGAGAAAACTGTTATTGTTTGTTGAAAGCTTTTATTGTTTAACAATTTATTTATTGTTTCAGGTATGACAGTGTCTTAAATTTTGAGAGTATAAAATCTTCTTTTTTAAGTTTTATAAAAATATTTTAAAGACGATAAAATACATACATAAATGCATATAATCATTGCTCTTTAACTTTTGAAATAGAAGCAAAAGAAATTCTTATGAAAAGCTTTAGTAATCTCTTAACACAATATAACACTAAAAAAAGAACTTTTTTCGTAAATCATTAAGAGAATCTCACAAGAGACGTAACAAATACACGTCACGGAGAAGTCTTTCATGTAGTTGAAATGTCTATGAGGTGACATTTTTAATAATGAATAAAGTTCGCCGAAGAACATAAAAGATCTGTGGAAGAAAGAATGATAAGGGTGTTCGTATAGCGAAGATATACTTTCTATTTCGTTTCAAAGAGATAAAAATTTGATTTTCGAGTAAATCAAAGTAATAGATATTTTGGTAAAGCATAATGCTAAAATAAAAATTCTTCACACTAATTTTAAATTAAATATAGTACAATTCACTTAAAAAGTATAAGTTGAAAATTTTTAGTCAAACAATATAATTCAGTAATATATCAAGAATATATAAATAATAACAGGAGACTTGGCGAGAAAAATATTTGAGATGCATACAGCTGTTTCGGTAGCCTTAAGCGTACCGTCTTCAGTGCAAAATGAACACTTCTTTTTGCACTGAAGACGGTACGCTTAAGGCTACCGAAATATCTGTATGCATCTCAAATATTTTTCTTTGGCGTTTCTGACGTAGTAGTTTATTCGAGTTTCATATATAAATAGTTTTAAAAATATAGAGCTATATTTGAAATAGAATCGCTCACAACTTAAGAGAAATAATTAATTTTAAATGGTGTAATACTTATGCATATATTTTTACCTTCATTTCTAATATAGTGTAAGCTAAAAATTACGGCCATTACAAAATATTTTTATATAATTTAGTATAACAGCACCAGCTACCTGTTAAATAAATAAATAAATAAATAATAATAATCATAGCTTCTACCAGAAATGATTTTTCGTATGTAGTTTGCTGCAATTTTAATTAACTTATGTTGAGTTACTGCCATGTGGAAAATCGTTGATTAGTTAGTTAACCCATTGCCGACCGATATACACCCAATTTAAGTCAGCTTTCCTTCTCATAATCGTAATCTCACATATCACTTTTAGTGAATTTATAGGTCCGTGGATTTATATAGTAAAGGAGATTGAGTAATAAATTTTAATGCAGAGCCAGTAAGTTTATCTTTCAAAATTTCCGCTGCCTCTTCTGAATTTAACTTATTTAATTTTGCATATGACTCCACCTGGTTGAAAAAAAACTCAAGTAAGGATGAATCACCATCAAAGCTTAAAATATTAATGTTAATACTTTTTTCACTAGCCATCCTAATTAAGTATGTTGGCTCATATTATTTACCAATATATATTCAAAACTTTGTGAGTAACAAAAAATATAAATTACATTAGTGTCTACAAGCACAAAATACTATTCATTTTCCGCAAGCAAAAAAAGAAAACTATATATGATAAAATATTCTTCTAAAATAATACGTAAAATTACTAATATATATAAAATTAAATAAATATTCTGATATAGAAAAAAATATATAAATTACATTAAGTTTAGTATGCAAAGAAAAATACTAATCATCATGAAAAAAAAAAAAAAAAAAAAAAAACCCACAAAAAAAAAAAATATATATATATATATATATATATATATATATATACTTATATGGAATGAAGTACTTTATTAAAATATTATGCAAAATTAAATATTTTTGTTACTTGAAAATTGTATTCATAAACGCACTTAATATCAAAAATAAAATGAAAATTAAAGTAATGTAAAATTTCAAATATAATAAGGAGGAAACATTTATATCTATAATTTCCATAAACCTTAACCCAAATTGTTATTCTATTCACTCATTTATCCCATTATAATTATTTCAAGAATTTATATATATCTTTATAAAATTTCAACACAAACGCCAAAACCCAATTTCAAAAAATTTATATCCAAAATACGTAAATTTAGATATCATATCCAAGAATCCATGTTTTTATTTATTATTATAATATAATTGTTATTATTAATTCTTACTAAAAATTTGAAATCTCAATTTTTTACTAAATAACAAGGACCCTTGGTGAAAAAATATATAATTTCAATAAAATCTGTATATTATATATTTTATTTAATAAAACAAAAACAAAAACTTCCATTCAAATATCTAAAATACAAGATGTAAATTTAGACTTACCACGTCTTGAAAATGACTTGGTTGAGGGAAAAAAAAAATATTTTGTATGAAAAAAAATATTTTATCAATTTGTTTTTATTACATTTATTCAATTGAATGTTTTGTAAAGTTATCAGATGTTTATTTATGCACATTTTTCATTCTATTTTTCTTTATTTTATGAGTTTGTTTCCACTAAAAAGAGTTTCATAATAGTTATATTTCACAGTACCATTATCTACACTACAGCGATCAGTTATAAATGAACACAAGATTATTCACTTGAAGAGTCCAAAAATTACGTTAATATTATATTTGGGAAGAAAAAGAATCTTGATTATGCACACGAAACTATTGTTCCGAACGTCAAAATTGCACAAAACATTCTGCGGTGCTGGTCTCGAACCAGCGAACTAAAAAAATTTCTCCGTAGAACACGGAAAACTCACTAGAATGTCATCGAACAATATATATATATATATATATATATATATATATATATATTAAAAATAAAGCGACAGATGACACTATTTTACGTGAACAAAATCCGCACGTTGAAATAAATAATTGAAGAAGTGTAGTATTCATTACTGGACACGCACTTTCATGAAAAAGTACAGTATTCATTACTGCATACGCACTTTTGCTGGTACTCCGAAACATACATACTTGGAGACAAATATATCAAGATGATGGCCACCACAAGACGCATTCAATCTGACATTTCACGCAGTGAAAAATTCTCTAGATAACTGATGAAGAGGTGACGTACACTCGTAAAATTTTAACTCTCGGTCGACTATTTTTCTTCACAACAAATATCTGCAACTGCGAACGATGATTAATCCCATTAAGTATCGGGACAATCTCTTCGTCAATGACATTTTAATAAAATGTTGCGGTCCTTTCTGTCCTCTCCCCCGCGTCACGGAAATACCGAGGGAGCTGGAAGGCACCATAAGTTTGTGATATTGAAAAATCATACCCAGATCCATTATTGATTGACCGTGACAAACTGATTAAAAATGCTGAAGGAAAAGTACTATGCAGGCAAAGCAAAAGAAAAAATTACTTGAACAGGTCGTTTATTAAAAGCATGATGATAAAAGTCATTTTAATAAATCAGCTACATCTTGTTAATTATTGAGGAAAAGAGCAAAATTCCATACAGTAAATGGTACGGGGGGAGAGGAGGAGGTCGTCAAAATAACATCTTTTTCAAGCGAATACTATAGGAGCTCTGCCAGTCTCAGAGTAAAAAAGTGCGAACTGAAAAAACGTTAAAATTCAGTCAAAAGAATGCCAAGCTATTTCTTTGTTTTTAATATATTTTAATACAAAATTTTTAAATATAAAATGTCGTTACTAAAATCAGATCGAATTGGCATTAAAAAACTGCGCCAGGTGTCAATCAAAGCAACGGACAAAAAACGGTTTTCAGATGCGTGCCAGGCAGACGAGACACATCCATTAAAAATCTATTTTTAGAATAATAATGATCTGCTCAAAAAGTAATAATAGCTATTAATGTAAATACAAGCATTATAAATATTAACTGAAATGACTATTTTTTTGTTTTATTACTACATACATTAGCTAGAAATAAGCTGGTGACGAATTTTGAAATACATTCTCAAAATAAATAATTATATCTAAAATGATTTAATTCTTTCGGGGAAGAAGTATAAGCAAAATTACTTTTCAAAAACCCGGATAGAAAAATTGCTTTATTTTATTCAGAGAACAATGTGATTGTAACTATTGAAAGACAAAAAAAAAAAAAAAAAACGCTATTTAATGAAACATTTTTGATTTGAAAAGAAAACAGGAAATTCTATTTAAATAATTATTTGCATTATATAAATTTAAAAAGATTTTTTTTTATTAATCTATATTAATCTCTTTTTTTTTATTTATAAAATTTTAATAAATAAATAAACCTTTAAAGGACATATGTGTGAACACTCACACAGGGGGGGGGGGGAGAGAAATTTGACAAAATACATTTACAGAGTGTTTTAGGCGCACATAACCAATCAATACATTGAAAAATCATCTTTCTAAGATAAATTAGAAAAGAGTTACAATTGGAAACGCGTTCTTTACCCCCTTCCAACCCCAAAAGGGGGAATACACTTTGCAAGATCCCTTTATAGTGCGTGTTCGATATACATAGCACACACAGATACCAAAAATATTGTCGTCCTGCGATAATTTGGAACAGAGTTACGCTTGGAAAAGTGTTCTTTGTTCCTACCCCTATAGGGAAAAGAGGGGGAATTTCAAAAAAATCCCGTCATGGTTGATGTTTTATCCAACTAACCAAATAACATACCAAAATTCAAGAATGCAATCCTATAGATTCCCCAGGACAAATTTAACGTAAAAAGGCGGCTCTCGAATCTGCCCCATCGCTTTTGTCAAATTTTCATGCATACGACTTATGTATTTTACTATGACTACATCCAAATAATGTGGTGTCTTAATGTAATTAAAATCACAATCATTTTTATAACATGTTAGATTGATGCCACTTTCAAAAATCCTCCCAAATCCCAAATGAAATACTATCGTCTGCGAAAATGACGTAATCTCTTAGAAGACATTCGATAGGAAAGTTGATTTTAATAGATAAAAATGCTACAATTGTGTGGGGCTTTTTTTTTTTTATTATTTATTTTATTTTATTTTTTATTAACGATAGAGTAAGTAGTAAGAAATAGCAGTTCTAACTCCGAATTATAATATATCTAGAAGTTCTTCAGTTCTTTGCCGGGGAAAAAAAAAAGAAAAATTGAAAGTAAAGCCAATTTAATTTGACTTGCTGGCAAGAGATTGTCTGTTCTTAATTCTGATAAAGACCAAGCTTTGTTCAAAGCGATTGAAAAATTCTATTGGTAATTATTACGATTTTCTGCAACTTTTGGAAAAAAGAATAAATATTAAATAAAAATCTAAATTGTATAATTTAATAACATTTTTTAGAGTCCAACGAAATGCTACATTCATTTCTTAAAAACATTTTCTAAAATTTACTGTTACTAATTTTAAATTTATCCATTATAATAATTTAATCACAGAGATTGTATTTTAAGGGGACTGGGACGTGAAATACCTTCAAAAGTTCGATTTTTCAATTAATGGCTTAAAAAATTGTACAGATTCTGCAGATTATAAATATATATAATTTATTGCTTCAAACATTTTTTTTTGGAACCATGTTCCACAGAAAAAGTTTTTTTATGTATAAACCTTGCGATATTTTTTAAAACAGCAAATATATGTGTTAAAAAATACATATTTCTAATGAGTAAAAATTGCCATTTTTTTATATTTCTAAAAAAAGAACAACAAAGTATAAAATAGGTTTAGTGCATAAAAAAAGTATTTTCTATCATGATACATGATTTCAAGGTAAGATTTTCATTAGTTTTTTAGAAAAGTGTACCAAAGTGAATAAAGTGAAAAAATCCTTAAGAGTAAAATATGTATGTTTACAGTGCTATTATAAAAAATCTGAAACACATACGAGTAAATAATTTGCATCAAATACTTTTTGAACTTCTTGTTAATATCTCATAATATATATGTATATATATATATATATATTGATACATGCATAACTAAAAATGATGGCTATTAAAACAACAACCTAATTTTCCCATTTCCCGGTTGTCGCAAACGACTCAGTCCCCTTAAAACATGCTGATAAATAAAATAATGCAAATTTGAAAAAGAGAGATTTAGAGAGAGAGAGAGAGAGAACTGTTATTGTTTGTTGAAAACTTTTATTGTTTAACAATTTATTTATTGTTTTAGATATGAAAGTGTCTTAAATTTTGAGAGTATAAAACCTTCTTTTTTAAGTTGGGTAAGAATATTTTAAAGACGATAAAATGCATGTATAAATGCATATAATCATTGCTCTTTAACTTTTGAAAAGGAAGCAAAAGAAATTCTTATGAAAAATTTTAGTAATCTCTTAACACAATATATAACACTAAAAAAGAACTTTTTTCGTAAACCATTAAGAGGATCTCACAAGAGACGTAACAAATACACGTCACGGAGAAGTCTTTCATGTAGTTTAGATGTCTATGAGGTGACATTTTTAATAATGAATAAAGTTCGCCGAAGAACATAAAAGATCTGTGGAAGAAAGAATGATAATGGTTTTCGTATAGCAAAGATATACTTTCTATTTCATTTCAAAGAGATACAAATTTGATTTTCGAGTAAATCAAAGTAATAGCTATTTTGGTAAAGCATAATGCTAAAATAAAAATTCTTCACACTAATTTTAAATTAAATATAGTACAATTCACTTAAAAAGTATAAGTTGAAAATTTTTAGTCAAACAATATAATTCAGTAATATATCAAGAATATATAAATAATAACAGGAGACTTGGCGAGAAAAATATTTGAGATGCATACAGCTGTTTCGGTGTGTTCTTTTTGCACTGAAGACGGTTCGCTTAAGGCTACCGAAATAGGTGTATGCATCTCAAATATTTTTCTTTGGCGTTTCTGACGTAGTAGTTTATTCGAGTTTCATATATAAATACTTTTAAAAATATAGAGCTATACTTGAAATAGAATCGCTCACAACTTAAGAGAAATAATTTATTTTAAATGGTGTAATATTTATGCATATATTTTTACCTTCATTTCTAATATAGTGTAAGCTAATAATTACGGACATTACAAAATGTTTTTCTATATAATTTAGTATAACAGCACCAGCTACCTGTTAAATAAATAAATAACTCAATTAAATAAATAAATAAAAAAATAAATAAATGATAATAATCATAGCTTCTATCAGAAATGATTTTTCGTATGTAGTTTGCTGCAATTTTAATTAACTTATGTTCAGTTACTGCCATGTGGAAAATCGTTGATTAGTTAGTTAACCCATTGCCGACCGATATACACCCAATTTAAGTCAGCATTCTTTTTCATAATCGTAATCTCACATATCACGTTTAGTGAATTTATAGACTTTAGAAACATATATATATAGCCTTCCGGTAGTAGCTTAGCAGCGCCACCTGTCAGACACAATGCAACCAAATTTAATCAAGCATAGTTTCTCACAATAAACGTCACACATATCGAGTTTTGTGCAAATGTACAAAACAGAGGTTTAAATATAGCCGCTTCCTAAATGGAAGAATTTGAAGCATAGAAGCGTCACCTGTTCGGCAATAGCCACACAAATTAAATCAGCATATTTTTTTCATAATGGTTTTCTAACATGTTATGTTTTATGCAATTATGCAGATTAAAGGCTGAGATATTGCTTTATCGTAAATGAGGGAAATCACAACACAGATACAAAATCTGTTTAGTGATTAGTATCAAAGGTTGAATGACACTAGTTTATGTCAATGTGCAACTAAATATAACTTCTTAAGAAAATATATTCATTAGTTTCAGCTACAGATGCCACATAATTTTTGTTACACACATTTTACAAAATCCAATACCTTCTATGTGAAGAGAAGAATGTAAAAAATGAAATGAAGTTTACGGCCAAACAAATAAAAAATCTTGCTATAAAACTTTATCCATAAATTTCACGTGAGCCTACTCTTTTCATAGTTTATTTGCCGTATAATAATTATTAATACGTTTTTTGCCATGTATTTTGTAATGAAACATAGAATTCACAGCGAATCGGTTCACTTTTGTATGTACGAACTTTTGACGTCGAATTTTATAGTAAATGAACCAAATATTTAGAATTATTTATTACAGCGGGCAAATGTGTTTTTTTTTCTCTGTACTTATTTCTATACTTTTTTTTTAAAAATCATCAGGTTTTTACATGTAGACTGTATTAATTTAAATAGTTCTACTTAAGAAAAAATTCCACGGGTAAAATTAAAGGTATAAAAAATAAACCTATTTCCACATTCTTATTAAAAGTATTTTAAAGAAACACTAAGACCAGGGGGGGGGGGGAGAGGAATTTGACAAAATACATTTACAGAGTGTTTTAGGCACACATAACCAACCAATACGCCGAAAAATCATCTTTCTAAGATAAATTAGAAAATAGTTACAATTGGAAACGCGTTCTTTACCCCCTTCCGACCCCAAAAGAGGGGAAGGGAATACACTTCGCGAAATCCCTTTATAGTGCGTGTTGGATACACATAGCACATACAGATACCAAAAATATTGTCATCCTGCGATAATTTGGAACATAGTTACGCTTGGAAAAGTGTTCTTTGTTCCTAACCCCCCCCCCCCCCCCACTAAAAATTATCTTGAGATAATCTTAAAAAATTTTGACTTTCTACAGAAATATTAAAAATATCTGAATAAATTTTCCAGATTTAGATTTATCACCAAAATAACCACAGATTTTTTTACGACGTTTTATAGGCATTATAAATATTTTGTTTTATCATTAAAATAACTTCAGATTTTTTGAAGTTTTAACACGAACAGTTTTATTATTTTAGGATCTGAGCAAAGTTGAAATTATATCTGAAAAATATTTGTAGAACTTTTGTGGGCATTTTGAATCATAAACAGCTTTTAGTACGTACGTGTTTGTGCATGGTGTGTTGGTGCGTGTGTGAATTATGATAATCCATTTCTTTCCTTTTATTAAAATTTAAATAAATATAAAACAGCGACCATATGTTTTGCTTCTGAAATGGAATTCATTCGAGTTTAGTGAATTACAACTCAACTCGAAGATGTGACCAGGTAAAAATAAAAAATATTTGTTTACTATTCAGCCGGCGTCGCCGGCGTGCTAGCGTTAGGGGTAGTTAAAATGGCGATTAGCGTTGTTGCTCGATTTCATTTTTTTTTTTTTTTTAATATTTAGTGTTTCCTGTGTATGCCAATTATAGCAATTTTCATTTATGACCAATATATATATAAAGGAAATCAATGCTTTTAAAAAATCATTTAAACGTCTAGAATAATCACACTTAAAAAATTTCAATATCAGCTCATACTGAAAAATTGCTTAGTTCAAAATCATTTAGGTTGCTATATTTTAAAGAAAACAATTGGTAGTGTTTATAAAAAGTGTAAAAACTTACGGCAATGCATTTATTTATTTCGTCTTTATAAAAATCACCTTATATGTATTTATACATGTAAGTGCACACACAACGGTAATGGGAGTAATTCGCTTGTATTTTGTTAAAAATATTTTATATGTTATTTTAATACCGTATTTCAAACTTTGGATGATACCTATTAGAAATAATAAGCGTTTTAATTGTTTTAAAAAATCAAATCAACAACAACCTTTCCACATTAAAGTTAGAAGTAAGTGTTAAATATTTTCATAAAATTTAGTAAATTTCATTTGAAATTCCTATGAAGACCCCTGTACTAATGTATAATGCATTGTAATTGTACAAAACAGCCATGAATTATACTTTAAATAAATCTATTATGAATATTCTTGCTATATATTTACAAAAAATTTGCTCAACATTCAAAATTTTCCAAACATAAAATTTGTAAAATGTTTGTTTACATTTTTTTTTTTTTTTTGAAAATAAACTGAAAATTCGTAAATAAAACTGATTTTTAAACCTTGAAAGTACAGTTATGTAGTATTTATTTCAAAATTGAGTATTAAAATTCATTTTTAACGAAAGATTTCTCATTAAGAGCTAAAAAGGAGTATTTGAAAACTACCGAATATTGGCGATGAAAACAAAGTATTATTTTAGAAAATTTCCAAATTTTATGTTTGAAAATATTTGAATGTTGAGCAAATTTTTGTAAATATATGGTAAAAATGTTTATAATAGGCTTACTTCATGATTGTTTTGCATTATTCAGATGAAATATGCAATAGAAAAGGGATTTTCATGGAAATATTAAAAAATACTTCGTTTTTATCGCCTATATTCGCTCCATTCCAGAAATTGATTTGAACAATTAGTAAGAAATCTTTTAGTAAAAAATAGATTTCGTTACTCATTTTTGAAATAAGTAACATATAAAAGTTGTATAAACTATTAAAATTCAGTATTATTGATGAATTTTCAGTTTTTGTGAAAAAAAGTAAACAGATATTTTACGATATTTATGTTTTGAATAATTTTGAATGTTGAGCAAATTTCTTGCAAAAATATATTAAAAATATTCATAATTAGGTTTAATTGAAGTATGAATCATGATTGTTTTGCCTCATTAAGATTACGTATGCAATAATAAAGTAATTTTCATGGAAATTTTAAAAAATGACACTTCGATTTCATCGCCAATATTGTCGAACCTCGTTAACGTGAATCTCAACGTTGGTAACAGATCTGTTCATTTTGTCAGTGGTTAATACTATAAGTAATTCGAAAACTAATCTTCCTGTTGACAGGGATTGTGGAAACAGTTCACGTTAAAAGTAATTCACATTAAGCGTGTTCACGTTAATGAGGTTCGACTGTATTCGGTAGCTTGCAAAAATGAATTTGAGCCATTAGTGAGAATTATTTTTGTTAAAAATAGATTTTGTTACTTATTTTTGAAATAATTAACATATAAAAGTGTTATAAACTATTGAAATTCAGTATTATTGATGAATTTTCAGTTTTTTGTGAAAAAAAGTAAACAGATATTTTACGATATTTATGTTTTGCATAATTTTGAATGTTGGGCAAATTTATTGCAAAAATATATTAACAATATTCATAATTAGGTTTAATTGAAGTATGAATCATGATTGTTTTACCTTATTAAGATGAAATATGCAATAATATGGGTATTTCATTGGAAATTTCTGAAATATAACACTTTGTTTTCATCGCCAACATTCGGTAGTTTGCAAATATTGATTTTTTAACGTTAGTAAGAAATATTTTTGATAAAGATGAATTCAAATGCTTAATTTTGAAATAAATAGTACATAACTGTATTTTCAAGATCTAAAATTTAGTTTTATTCATGGATTTTCAGTATATTTTCAAAAAATGTAAACAAACGCTTTCAAAATTTTATGTTTGTAAAAATTTGCAATGTCGAGCAAATTATTTGCTAACATACGGTAAAAATGTTCATATAGGCATATTTGAAGTGTAGTTCATTATTATTTTGGCTTGTTCAGATGAAATCTAGAATAATACAGGTATTTTCATGGGAATTAAAAAAAATAACACTTTATTTTCATCGCCTATATTCGCAATCTCACAGAAATTAATTTAAGCCATTAGTAAGAAATCTTTTACTTAAAAATGGATTTTTTTATTCACTTTTGATATAAATAACATGTACAAATTTTATAAACAATTGAAATTCAGTTTTATTGCTGAATTTTCAGTTTTTTGTGAAAAAAAGTGAACACATATTTTACGATTTTTATGTTTTGCACAATTTTGAATGTTGAACAATTTCTTTTAGCGCTTCGCAAAAATTAGCAATTATTCGTAAGTTTTATTGTAAATATACAGTAAGAATTTTTAAATGAGTGTTACTTTAGGTGAATATAATGTTCCTTTTGTGCACTGAAGTATAAGTATGTAGAATAAGGGACTTTCGAGGGAAATTTTTGAGAAATTAGTTTTCGGATTTCGCCGTACATTGTCGCCCGGAAGTGAAAACTCATGTAATCTCATATTCAAAGATTTATATATTTAAAACCTTTTTTTTTTTTTTTTTTGCTCCATTTTAAAGAAAATAGATAAAAGTATAAAGTAAATATAAATTGCATTTTGAGAAATTTTTTTTGTTTTTTTGTGATACAAAAGTGAAAAACAATTTCCTTTTAGCGCTTCGCAAAAATGAGCAATTATTGGTAAGTTTTATTTTAAATATACTGTAAAAAGTTTAAAATGAGTTTACTTTAGGTGAATATAATGTTCTTTTTGTGCATTGAAGTATAAATATGCAGAATAAGGGGCTTTTGAGGGAATTTTTTAACAAATATTAAGTTTCACATTTCGAGGTACGATGTCGATCGAACGCAAGAACCTTTATGAGCTGATATCAAAAAATTTATACATTTAAAACTTTTTTTTTTTAATCCATTTTAAAGAAAATAATAGATAAAAGTATAAAGTAAATATAATTTTCATTTTGAGTATGATTTTTTTGTTTTTTGTGAAACAAATGTGAAAAACAATTTCCTTTTAGTGCTTCGCAAAAATGAGCAATTATTGGTAAGTTTTATTGTAAATATATATACTGTAAAAAGTTTAAAATGTGTTTACTTTAGGTGAATATAAAGTTCCTTTTGTGCATTGAAGTATACATATGCAGAATAAGGGGCTTTTGAGGAAAATGTTTAACAAATTAAGTTTCACATTTCGAGGTACGATGTCGATCGAACGCAAAAACCTTTATGAGCTGATATTCAAAAATTTATGCATTTAAAACTTTTTTTTTTGATCCATTTTAAAGAAAATAATAGATAAAAGTATAAAGTAAATATAAATTGCATTTTGAGTACGATTTTTTTGTTTTTTTGTGAAACAAACGTGAAAAACAATTTCCTTTTAGCGCTTCGCAAAAATGAGCAATTATTGGTAAGTTTTATTGTAAATATACTGTAAAAAGTTTAAAATGTGTTTACTTTAGGTGAATATAAGGTTCCTTTTGTGCATTGAAGTATAAAGTATGCAGAATAAGGGGGTTTTGAGGGAAATTTTTGAGAAATTAGTTTTCGGATTTCGCCGTACAAATGTTGCCCGGAAGTGAAAACTCATATAATCTCATATTCAAAAATTTATATATTTAAAAGCTTTTTTCTTTTTGCTCCATTTTAAAGAAAATAATAGATAAAAGTATAAAGTAAATATAAATTGCATTTTGAGTACGATTTTTTTTTTTTTTTTTTTTTTTTTTTGTGAAACAAATGTGAAAAACAATTTCCTTTTAGCGCTTCGCAAAAATGAGCAATTATATTGGTAAGTTTTATTGTAAATATACTGTAAAAAGTTTAAAATGTGTTTACTTTAGGTGAATATAATGCTCCTTTTGTGCATTGAATAAGTATAAGTATGCAGAATAAGGGGTTTTTGAGAAATTAGTTTTTGGATTTCGCCATACAATGTCGCCCAGACGTGAAAACTCATATAATCTCATATTCTAAAATTTATATATTTAAAAGCTTTTTTTCTTTTTGCTCCATTTTAAAGAAAATAATAGATAAAAGTATAAAGTAAATATAAATTGCATTTTGAGTATGATTTTTTTGTTTTTTTGTGATACAAATGTGAAAAACAATTTCCGTTTAGAGCTTCGCAAAAATGAGCAATTATTGGTAAGTTTTATTGTAAATATACTGTAAAAAGTTTAAAATGTGTTTACTTTAGGTGAATATAATGTTCCTTTTGTGCATTGAAGTATATGTATGCAGAATAAGGGGCTTTTGAAGGAAATTTTTAAGAAATTAGTTTTCGTATTTCGCTGTACAATGTCGCCCGAACGTAAAATCTCATATCTCATATTCAAAAATTTATATATTTGAAAGCTTTTTTTTTGCTTCATTTTAAAGAATGTAATAGATAAAAGGTTAGAGTAGTTACAGATTGCATTTTCAGTATGATTTTTTTTTCGTTTTTGTTTTTTGTGAAAGAAATGTGAAAAAAATTTCCTTTTAGTGCTTCGCAAAAATTAGCAGTTATCGGTAAGTTTTAGATCAGATTTTATAAGATTTTTTTTTTTTTTTTTTTTTTCAATTTTAAATCTAGTCTAAAAATATATGAATAAAACAAGTTAAATTTTGAATGTATAACTTATTTAACGGCTTTTTAAACATTTTGATTAACTGATAACTTTTAATTAACTTTACAACACGACACCAACCAACCATCTATATTTTATCTTTTATTGTATAAACAGATCTGAATCATTTGTCTGTTACTTTTCATAATAGAAAATTTCAAAAAAAGAAAAATTTCATGACAACTAAATTATATTTTATTCTGAATATCGAGCACCATTTTGAAAAAGCTTTTTTAACTAATATATAAGGATAGAATGTTAAATAAAAAATAAATTAACTAAAATTTGTATTTTATTATTTATTTATTTATATTTCTTGTAATTATTTACCATGTATGTGAAAAATTGCAGATTTTCTGTAGATTTTACTAAAACCTCTTAAAAATATCTTTAAAAATATAATCTGCAGAATATCTTAAGTTATTTGGCCCACTTTTAAGCCTATATATTTTGAAAAAAATCTTGAGATTATATTCTGTAAATTGTCTTCAGAAATATGAAGAAAATCTGCAGAATTTGTAGGATTAAGAAGTGGGCCAAATAACTTAAGATGTTCTGTAGATTTTTTTTAAAGATTAATTTAAGATTATTTTTAGTGGGGCCTATAGGGAAAAGAGGGAAAATTTCAAAAAATCCTGTCATGGTTGCTGTTTTATCCAAATAACCTAATCACATACCAAAGTTTGTGAATGCTATCCTATAGATTCCCCAGGACAAATTTAACGTAAAAAGGCGGCTCTTGAATCTGCCCCATCGCTTTTGTCAAACTTTCATGCATACGACTTATGTATTTTACTATGACTACATCCAAATAATGTAGTGTCTTAACATAATTAAAATCACAATAATTTTTATAACATGTTAGAATGATGCCACTTTCAAAAATCCTCCCAAATCCTAAATGAAATACTATCGTCTGCGAAAATGACGTAATCTCTTTGAAGACATTCGATAGGAAAGTTGATTTTAATAGATAAAATTGCTACAATTGTGTGGGGCTTTTTTTTCTTCTTTTTATTAACGATAGAGTAAGTAGTAAAGAAATAGCAATTCTAACTCCGAATTATAATATAACTAGAAGTTCTTCAGTTCTTTGCCGGGGAAAAAAAAGAAAAATTAAAAGTAAAGCCAATTTAATTTGACTTGCTGCAAAAGATTGTCTGTTCTTAATTCTGATAAAGACCAAGCTTTGTTGAAAACGATTGAAAAGTTCTATTGGTAATTTTTACGATTTTCCCCCTGCAAAGAACTGCCTAGAAATGCTAGATATCCCGTTTGAAAACCATGAGGGGTAAAATTTGGAAAATTGTAATCTTTTACTTTAATTAGGTGCTAAGAAGAAATATTTTGTTAAATTTGAAGATTTTATTGGAAACCACTGCGATTTTCCAACTGCGAAGAAAAGGCAGAATTATTAGACACCCCCCTCCCCCCTTCCTTAAGGACTAAATTTCACAAAATTCTTTTCATTTGAAGAACGGGTAGAAATGTTAGAATCCGCTTTTACCCCTTTAAGTGCTAAGTTTCGGATGATTGTCATATTTTACCATATTTGGTGTTTAAGAGTAGACATTTTTATAAATTTCAAGCTCATATAGGAAAAAATTGCAATTTTCCTCGTGCGACAAATGGGTAGAAATGCGAGACACCTCCTGTCACCCCTTTAATACTAAATTTCGAAAAATTCCCAACTGTTATTCTAAATATGGCTTAAGAAGAGACATTTTACTAAATCCAAAGGTTTATTGGAAAGCATTGTCATTTTCTACGTGCGAGGAACGGGTGCAATTATTTGACGTCTCCTTTCACCCTCTTAAGGACTAAATTTCAGAAGATTTTTTTTTTAAAACTTAATTCGGGCATAGAAGGAAATATTTTGCTAAACTTCAAGCTTTTATTGAAAATCACATCAGAAATATGGTGAAAAGGTTAAAAAACATCGACTTCCCCTTTCAGCCCCTTTAGGGTTAAATTTTATTAAATCTGTTTATAGTGACCCTCTACGTTATAAAAAGAGCCCAAACAGCATAACTTTAACTTCAGCAATTTGAAATTGACGTTAATAGATGAATAAGTAAATAAGGGATATTTCTAATTTATATACATAGATATGAAAATGCTTTTCCACGTACTTTATTATCTGCATAACAAATACAAGTTGTTTTCTTAGAACAACAAATTTTCTTTTCAAGAGTGTTGTTACTCGAGGGTTATTTTTAACAAATGAATTATTAAAAATATATATATATATTTGTAGAAAACGATAACTATTCATATTTTTGAGGCATAGGAATAAATATAAGAGACTTCTTATTATAAAAATGAATTACTTTGAAACGGGCTAAACCAGCTAGTAGAATAAAAAAAATTTAATTCCCCACATTTAATCATTTATGCAAAAACAGGCTAATTACCCAAAGAAAGTAAATAAAAAGAAATGATCAGAAATAATATCTAGAAATTTTTTACGAATATTATTGACTCAA
Source organism: Salticus scenicus (assembly GCA_963930645.1). Classification (NCBI taxonomy): domain Eukaryota; kingdom Metazoa; phylum Arthropoda; class Arachnida; order Araneae; family Salticidae; genus Salticus; species Salticus scenicus. Next base: position 312,003,326 of record OZ005649.1, read on the forward strand.
TCTGCTGCTACTGATTCCATTACTAAGATAAGAAGTAATTCGCTTATTCAAAGCGAGTGATAATTAAAAAAAATATGCATATTATCTCAAATGTCCTTTTAGAAGCAAAAATGCAAATATTTGCCCGTAAAATATAAAAACAATCATTATTTTCGTTCAGAATTAAATAAAATTACTTAACAGAAATTTCTTCATTAGCATCATATAAAACAATAAATATAAAAGTCGAAAATTCGTTCCTTTGTTTAATTGTGCTTAGAATGTTTTAATTAAAATAATTTCATGTACACTATTCCTAAAATAAATAAATATTTACGTATGAAACATGTACGCGTGTACATGAACTTATGATACATATTAAAGTGAAATAAATTTGAAATAGAAATAACGGCATTTTTTTGTACATTTACTCATATGTTATGTAATTTTTACTTCCATCACCCTTCTACTGTAGGTAATGGAAGTATTGTATTCTGTCCGAAAATTCGATATCGAGTTTTTACCTGATTTACATGTTTTAATGTCTCCTTAGTCCAAAAAAGTGGTTTTTGTCAATTGGTCAGTATGTGTGTGGAGAATCTTCTGATTATGGCATCTTCGAAACTAATAAAGATACAACTACGGAACTTCAGAATTGAGTTAGCTCTTGTGTACAGATGATTTTTTAAACTTTTGGTGAAAATTAGAAAATTAGAAGTAGTTCTTATCTCAAAATCGGCTCTAATGATTTTCTTCAAAGTTGCAATATAAACACCCTATTAGATGTCCTTTCATATGCAATAGTTGGTTATTTCATAAAAATTGATAGGCGTCCTGTATAAGTAGACCAATTTGAGGTACAAGCGCATTCTTTTAAAAATGTCTGAACGGATTTTTTTTTCAAATTTGCCATATTAGTTCTTTTTAGATATCCTTCCGTATGTAATTGTTGTTTTTCGGACAATAATTGAATTAGCCAAATTTTGGTGAAAGTCGGTATCTCAAAAACGGCTCAAACAATTTTTTTGAAAATTTCTACATAACTCGCTTAAATTCTGTTTTATATGTATTTACACATGTATCAGTTTTCTTTTAGAGGAAAATTACTAGGTGTCTAATTTTTTTAGATCAATTTTATATCTTCTGACCGCCATTCTCTCCAAAAAGTGCATATAATACTAGTAACAATGGGCAATGGAAGTCGTGTGGCTGTTACACACCAGATTTTTAAATTAATTTTCAAATGAAAATAAAACAACTAAGGCAGAGCTGCCAACCTAATCCGGCAAATTGTTAACGCCCATTGAAAAACGCCCTTTTTTCTACACCACTTAATTTTTAGAGCAATTCTCTTCAAATGTATCTATGATGAATTAAGTAGAAAAATACTCTAAAATATGAGTGGTGTAGAAAAAGAGGCGGTACTAATAATTTGCCGGATTAGGTTGGCAGCTCTGCTAAGGTTTCTTTCCCTTGCTCGTTCCTCTCGCCAACCTACGTGAGAGCACCGCCTCCAAGTTGTTCCATTCGCCAATCTGGGTTTCGTTTCTCACGAATTAAAAATCGTCTATTATCGTCTATTTAAATAAAATAATGGTATAATTTAACCAACCGAGAAGGAAACGCTCCTCTAACTTTCTAGAACTAAAATACTAAAAGAAAACGCTACCGAACTCGCAGGAATTGAACTCCAAACTCAACTCCTTTATCACAAAAATCCCGCTCTTAAATCGATTATTAAAGGAACTTCACTTTAAATATCTGTTATAACAAGTGAGTGAGTGGGTGGGTTTTACGTTGCACTAGTGTTACACTATGGGCAACTATCGACGGTGTGGGACTAATGGTGCTAATGGGACTAATGGGACTCTAATGGTGGTTCGGCTGCTATAACAAACTTTCTTAAAAATACTTTCCGATTCAATCATACACGAAATCTTCACCGAAAACTTAACTTCGTAACTCCTATTGTAACTGTCATTGCAACCTTATCTAATTCCAACTAACACCTTGATTCATTCCATAAAACCATCCAAACTAAGTAAATCGTTCTCAAAACTTCGTATTGTGAGATAATGTACTGTGAAATAGTGCTATGAGCCTATACTTCTTATAACAATGCTTCGAACTGAGATTTAAATTACAGAATCGTCGATGGGTCGATCACATCCAATCCACACTGGCTATAATATATCTATAGGATAGTGTGAATTGCATGTAGTCGACTGTTCTTATTTGACATAAATCTCAGTTCGGAAGCATTATTATAGGCGGTGTTGTATGAGCGCTCCCAAGGAGAATAATTTTAAACAAGAACGAAAAATTAAGCGTTTCGATTGATTAGTACACTTTCCCATTGCACGTACTCGTTCATTATTTTACTTTTAAAGTTCGTTGCAAGTTATCATACGACGGACTGACAGAAAATAGAGATGCAGACAGATAGACTAATTAAACTCACAATCACTCTTAAACATCGTTGGAAATTGTTAAAAATGCTTAACAAAAAAGAAAATGTAATTCTAACAATTGTAACCATTAATATATCTGAATATGTTAGTGTAGTTCTCTAAAAATGAATACTAAACATATCATATACCATATAAAACATTTTTTATCATATAAATATAAATAATAAATGTCAATTTTATTATGATTTGTGCAGTACAGAGTTTTTTAAATATGATTTATAAAATTGCCTCTCACAAACCCCAATACACTGACATCCTTTTGGACGCCCTTCTAATCAAACCAGTTCTACTATTTTAATCATTTTAAATATGGTTAATAACATAGTAAACTTGAATAACATATATAATTTTGAAGAAAATCTGACAATATTTACAGACGGTGGAAATGGGCAGATGTACAGAAAGACAGATATACTAATTCAAATCATATTCACTCTTAAACATTATTATAAAGTGTTAAAATGCTTAATAAAAATGAAACTACAATTTCAGTTTTTCCATTTTCAGCCTTTAATGTATCTGAAAATTTTTATGCGGCCCTGTAAAGTTCAATGGTAATTATACTATTACACTATAAAAAGAATTTTTATTGCCCACGAATAATATGTTTAAATTTCATTAATATTTGTGCAAAGTAAAATTATTTAAATATGGTTTATAGAAATGTACTCTATAACAAAAAAAGACGCACCAAGAAGGAGTAATGCAAACTGGACATAAATTGACATACATATAGGTTTTGATAGAATCAAACACCAATTCATCATTATCGTCAATCCTACGTGTAACTGGTACTTCAGTGACTTCAAATACCCTTAATAGGCGGTTCAGTGGGGTTGAGCTCAGTCCCCGGATCTCTCTTCTACTGAGAACGTTTGGAACATCATAAAAAGGGTCCTACAACCAGCTCGGGATTTTACCAATCTAACGCAACAATTGGACAGAATTTAGCACGATACTTCACAGGAGCACATCTGCCAACTCTACCAATTAATACCAAGCCGAATAACTGCGTACACAAGGGCCAGAAGTGGACCAATGCGTTATTGACTTGTTTACTTTGTGAGACCCTTTCTCTTCATTAAATCATTCAAATTTCTGAAACTGTAATCAATTGTTTTTCTCCACATGTACATCACATCTACCAATTTTTATCCCCACTTCTTCTTGATGCGTCGTTTTTTTTATTATTATAGAGTGTACTTCTCATAGAACTTAATGCTTTGGAATACTTTTGAGTGTCCCTATACACAAGTAAGTGGTGTACAGGGTATTTACTCCATTTTTAATAGGGAACATCTGATAGTGAACTCGAATAGCATATTTCAAATTCATTAAGATTTCTATAGTGATATTTAAACATGATATTTAACTACTGTTTCCATAGCACAGTTTCTTCAAATTTCTATTGACTAAATTCTCTAGATTCATACATATCTATTGGCTGGCTAAAATGTCTCTAGAACACATTGAAGCATTAATCCTTCTAGTTATTTCACACTGATAAAAGTATGTACAAAGCTACTAAAAATGTAGAATGCGGATCATGCATTTTGCTTCCGGTCTTTTATCGTTCATGGCTCTTTATTTATTTAATTATTTTAATCTATTTAACATCATGTCTACAATTCTTATCGTTAATAATAAAAAAATTGTACATATCTTTCAAAACATACATCATTAAAAATATATTTAAATGAGCAGTAGTAGTTTTCTACGAAGCCTAGAAAGAGAAAAATACAATATAGTGACACTATCAATTTTAATTATTTTAAAAACGTAATAGAAAAAAAAAGAAAGATTTTTTTTTTTTTTTTTTTTTTTTTGTATAATGAGGAATAATAATAATTAAATAAATGGATCTCTTAAAAATTATCATCATAGTTGAAGAGAAATTTATAACATGAACTTAAAAAAATGAAATAAGATGAAAAATAAGGACTCGCAATTACTCATCAAAAAATAGTTTGATTCAAAATAAAGTTTAGAGAAGAAATATAATTTTTTTTGTATGTTAAAGAAGATAAATAAAGTTTCGCAGTATTTAAAAACTTTATTGCAAAAGATTTGAATTGATGATATCAATAAAAGATAAATATATTTAACTTTGGGAAAGAAGGCAAAAATCCAAATCAAAATAAAGTTTAAATGTTCTGAAATTTTTATTTTAATGCAAATCAATTAAAATATGATATTTAAAGCAATTTTGCCGGCTAACGAGAAAAGAAATAAATTTTATTTCTATTTCAGACTTTGAAACAGTGATACTCAAGATGTTGAAAAAGGTTGGTATCACAAATTTTTAAGAGGGAAAAAAGTTGTAAAATATAAAGTTATATAACACAAAGGATGATAATTTTTCAGTGCCTAGATAAGTAATGAAATACGTCAAAGACGCATTTTTCTTTTAACACATAAAAATAATGTAATATCCATATTGTAAATGATCTTAATATAAACAAATACGATAGTAAAAAAATGGTATATTTAAGATAGTTTCGATATCATATTTCAAAAAGTGTTTTAATTATCTATAAATTTTAATAAGAAATTTTAAGAAAAATATATAAATTTTCAATATTAATTATAAGTTAGATGTAAAATAAATACGAAATAAAATTAAATAAAAAATAATTTTATTAAATAAAGCGTTTTTCAATGAAAAAAGAAAAAAAAAATATTCTAAATATAAAACTCACTGTGAAATTGTGATCTAAGCATTTAATCGTTTACGGGAAAAAAGAAGAAAAATAATATAAGAAGTTATTTTTAAAGTGATACATGACAAGAACTTATTTTCCAAGCAGTGAAACATTTTCATTTAATTAAGTGCTTCAGATTCAATTTTGATGAAGGAAAAGTTGAAATGTTTTATGACAACTGACAATTATCTTTTAAAATTTTGACAAATTATTTATTTATAAGAAAATTATAAAAACATGATGGCTTTAATGTTGTTTATTATAAATTATAAAATGAATATAAGCTATTTTAAACGGAAAGTTTATCCTTTTTACTATTTAATATATATACAGAGTGTTTCAAAATGCAAGTTCAGAGGGTGATAGAAGGCATCAAGAGGATGAACCAAGGAGGTAAATTGAACGTGCGGAACCCGTTGCATGGCTTTTATGTTCACAGGATCTCAATCCGTGTGACTTTTTCCTATGGCGTTATCTTAAATCACTCGTGTATGCGCCTGTAGACACACTGAAGAATCTCATAGCACTGATTGTCGCCGCTGCGGCAGACATCAAAAGAATACCTGTCACCTCCGAGCGCTTGCAGGTATCGTTTTTACTTCATTGTAGACTGTTTTCGCTTAATCGTGTATTAAAAAGAACACTTTTACACTTAAGATGTCAAACCAGCTTTTCAAATATCAGTTATGATGTTGTCATGAATATAATTAACTATGAAAGTTCAACTTTCAAAATTTCGTAAGTTATTTAAAATTTAAGATTTTCATATCATGACAGAATAGGGCAAAATTTTACATAAACACCCATTTTTAGTGATATTTTCAGTGCAAAGATGTCATATCACTCTAAAAATATTATTTAGAATATTATTATAAACATCATTGACTATAAATTTAATAATTTGAGAATTTCGTAAGTTATTGGAAATTTACGATTTTCTTAACGTGGCAGAATAGGGCAAAATTTCACATAAAAGGTTTATTTTGAAGGATATTTCTATCATAAAATTGCCAGAACACTTTTAAAATATCATTTATGATTCTGGCTGCTTGAACATCATGGACTGCAAATATTCTAATTTGAAATTTTCTTAAATTATTCCAAATTTAAGATTTTATCAATGTAGTAGAATAGAGCAGGATGTTTCGTATAAACTTGCATTTTGGGGATTGTTACACTGTAAGTAATATAAAATAGCAAAAAAAAAAAAAAAAAAAAAAAAAAAAAACTAAACTATGAAACTGACCCTAATACAAACAAATTAATAGTTAGAATAAGGTAAATGTATCGAACTAAATCGTTATTTGTCAGATTTGATTATTTGTTTTGGTAGTTTATGCATAGGTTGTGGTTGTACGTTCGATCCGTATTAACTAAGGAGCACACCATTGACGCCATATCCTGAAAAAAAAAAAAAAAGAAGTATGTAACAAAAATGGCTAAAAATACTAAAAGTACTATCTAGAGTAGCACGATTTTGTTACCAAATTTTATTTATTAAGGTGTAAAACATTACTCGAAAACATGAAACGCACACACAATAGTTTATACAGTACACATTTAACCTCTAAAAACATATATCCGACAGATTTTAAATTCCAAATACAACAAGACACACGGAGCGCACGTAAACACAACAGTGTTTCGGCGGCCATCTTAGACGCCATCTTGGAACCCATGTACTTCAAGCTTAAGGTAAAGAGTACATTTTGAGCATTGTCGTGTGTTTGGCATCCAAGAAAAACCCTAAGTGGACGTTTACATCACATTGGCGGCTCGTGAATTGAAAATAGGTGAAGATCTCAAAAATAATATTTAAGTATTTACAACGCATGACATTTATTAAGCATGGTCTTGTCTAAAATTAAACGTAAATTTATATTCTATAAATTAATGCAGTGTAAAATACAGTGTGCCTCTTCATCTATTTTCAGTGCACGAGCCGCCACTGTGCATCATTATTTTAAGCCAGCGGACAAGGGAAACATAGGACAACAAAGTTTTGGCAGCCATCTTGGATACCGCACTTCAGGTACAAAGTTAGCTTTGGCAACAGGCGGATTTGTTTTCAGCGGTTTCGAAGCTCTAAAAACGTTGTTTCCACAATGGATAAGTCAAATGCTTCTTGCACTTTATAGAGATGGATTTCTTATTTTTGGGACATGCCTAATTTGAAAACAATGTATGCCACTTAGTTTTCATTTTATATTTGGGAATTTCAGTTATTATTTCTTAAATTGCTAAAACTGTCATTTTTACGCATTAATCAGCATAAAATGACAATCAGAAATAAGCGGAAAGAAACTTTGTTATATTTTTTTCCTTCAGTAAAAAAGAATATTAAGCATTTTCCAAAGCCTGTATTAGAAATCAATAAGTTACATCTGCTTTAACTCAGAGAATAATTTAGTAGGATCATAAATTAAGTAAAATGATCGTAAATGAATTCTAACCGTAAAATAGGATGATAAAAAAGAACACATGCAGTTCAGGTTTCTTAATGAAATTTTAATAGATTAATTTAATTAAAAACAAAAATGAGTAGTATTTTTAGAATGGTATTACAAAAGTAATGAAATTTTTAAATATTGTCTTTTGAACAATCATTTCTCAAAATATAAAAAATTATTTTGAATATATTTTTTTTTTTTTTTTTTTTTTTGTCAACTTAATTAAAGTTGCAGAGCAAAAATAATACATTTTAACAATTATTTCATTAGCAAAATTTTAATTATATCTTCAAAATGCAATTCACAAAAGTTTTTATTTTTAGAGGTACATTAAATTAAATTTTAGTTTAAAATTAATATCAAATAACTAATCAAATAGGAATCAAGGATGCATTATACTATAGAAAATGCATTATACCTCTGAAAATTCTGAATATATATATATATATTAATGGCAGTACGTTTCTAACCATTTATAACTGTATTTATAGATAAAGAAAAATTTACCATATTAAAGTAATTCGGCACCTTTGACTTAGCACCACTAAAAGTTTCGTATAAAAGCTTATATTAATATTTATAAATTGAACTTTATTAGGTTTGCTCAATAAAAAATATATTTAGGCAACAATTCTTATGTTTTTTGATATTTTTTTTTTTTTTTTTTCAGATTTGAAATCTTTAAATAGTTGTTATCAGTTTGCATTTTGCAGGAACTCATGATCATCAAAATGCTAAACCTTCTACAGGGAATTAAGACACGACTTAATATATATATATATATATGTTTAATAGAACTTACATAAAATAATTTGGGATGAATTTTGCAATATCTTTAAAAGAAAAATATAAAAAATTAAAATATAACAAAAATCAAGTTTTTATATATACATATAAATATATATACATATAAATATATATATTACCTAGACATGCACCTTTTATATATTTTTTTCTCAAAAACTAATTAATAAATTTTAAAATCCATATCTAATTGTTTTAAGGAGGTTCTATTAACACCCCCCCCCCAAAAAAAATAAATAAATAAAATAAAATAAAATAAAATATATATATATATATATCTGTGGAAGTTTTAGTATTCTGAAGATCATGAATTCACACAAATATGCAAACTGAGAAAATGCAATGTAAAGATTTCAAAAACCATAATGTTTGTTGCGCATTCGGGGTTCACAAATTGCCTGTAAATGAAAGACGAATATTGCAGTGTCTTAGATTATTTACATTTACAGAAGATTCCAGGTCTGTCGAACAAGTATGAACTTTAGTTTAAGAGAAATCACAGTTTAAATAACAGCTGACAACTTAAAAATCACAGAATAAACTGAATAATTAATATCAAATAACTAATCAAACAGGAATCAAGGATGCATTATACTATAGAAAATGCATTATACCTCTGAAAATTCTGAATATATATATATATATATATTAATGGCAGTACGTTTCTAACCATTTATAACTGTATTTATAGATAAAGAAAAATTTACCATATTAAAGTAATTCGGCACCTTTGGCTTAGCACCACTAAAAGTTTCGTATAAAAGCTTATATTAATATTTATAAATTGAACTTCATTAGGTTTGCTCAATAAAAAATATATTTAGGCAACAATTCCTATGTCTTTTGATTTTTTTTTTTTTTCAGATTTGAAATCTTTAAATAGTTGTTATCAGTTTGTATTTTTTCAGGAACTCATGATCATCAAAATGCTAAACCTTCTACAGGGAATTAAGAAAAGACTTTATATATATATATATATATATATATATATATGTTTAATAGAACTTACATAAAATAATTTGGGATGAATTTTGCAATATCTTTAAAAGAAAAATATAAAAAATTAAAATATAACAAAAATCAAGTTTTTATATATACATATAAATATATATACATAATATATATATTACCTAGACATGCACCTTTTATATATTTTTTTCTCAAAAACTAATTAATAAATTTCAAAATCCATATCAAATTTTTTTAAGAAGGTTCTATTAACCCCCCTCCCCCCCAATATATATATATATATATCTGTGGAAGTTTTAGTATTCTGAAGATCATGAATTCACACAAATATGCAAACTGAGAAAATGCAATGTAAAGATTTCAAAAACCATAATGATTGTTGCGTATTCGGGGTTCGCAAATTGTCTGTAAATGAAAGACGAATATTGCAGTTTCTTAGATTATTTACATTTACAGAAGATTCCAGGTCTGTCGAACAAGTATGAACTTTAGTTTAAGAGAAATCACAGTTTAAATAACAGCTGACAACTTAAAAATCACAGAATAAACTGTCCCATAAGCATTAACGCACTGAAATTCATTAGTAGTGACTTAGTCAAGCAGAGCTTTCTATTCCGCGATATCTTTGCGACAGTCAGAAAGGAATTCCTTTTGCAGCTTCCTATTAATTCAGAATTTTCTAATAACTATTGAAATAATCGAGTTAGAGCTTAGATATTTGAAATATCAATAATTCAGATTTTCTCGCAATGGTCGCCAAAAACGTCACCAGGGAGTGATAAAGCCGCCAAATTCGTCGCCAAGGTCATTACCTGCCCTGCTGAAGCTTTCTAAGAGATTTTTAAAGGAAAATGAGCTATTTTAGCTCAAAAACAAGCTAGAAATACAGAAAATTAACATTTTATAACACGACTAAGCCTCTTTAAATGAAATGGTATAAACATAGCTAACATTATTTACAAATTCGTAACAATATATGTTTTATCGAAAAACCTAATATAGTTAGTTCAATTTATAAATATTAAAAGAAAATATAAGCTTTTATGTGAAATCTTCAGTGGTGCCAAGTCAAACGTAGAGTTCTGAACAAGCGAAAATTTTGAGGCCCGGGCTCGACCCGATTCAAAAATATGTAAAATAAATAAATAAATAAATAAAATAGTGCTTCCCTTTCTATGAAAAAGATTTTTAGTATGTGTTTGCGGAGGTTTTATATAGCCAACCAATAAAATGTTCTTTAACAAAACTCCTGAAAACAAAAATTCTTTATTACAGACTTACAGAAGACACAAAGACAGACAGAAAGTCAAATCGTAAATATTAGCATTCATCAAACAATATAGGAAGGTATTTAAAATAGTTCATACTACTAAAAATGCACTTTCAACCATTTCCTCTTATGTACAGTAATGTATCCGAATCTTTCATGTGATCCAGTAAACAAAACTTTAATGCTAATCCAACCATATTCAATAGAAAAGATGCTTTTGCACATGCTAAAAAGGATGCTACTTTCATCCAGTGCATTGGCGAAAAGAAAAAGGAGCTTTAGAGGAAAGTTACAGAGAAGGATTTTTATTGCCATTATACCACTTAAACTCTACAGAGCATAGGACACAAAACCTTATACACAGTAACGTATCTAATTTCTTTTGTTTGTGCATGTGCGCAAACTAGTAGTGACATGTATACTATTTTGAATAGGAAACCATCTAATATTACTTTAAATAAAATATATTAATTTCGAGACATACTAAAAATATTTGCGGTAAATCAAATCGCGAACAGACAGACTGACAGACAATTAATTGAAATTACAGACATTTTTTAACAAAATGAAATTTTATGTGACATACCAGCCTGTAAGATTATGTAAAATAAATGACTGAAGAAATATTTTTTCATTTACTTTTTCGTTGATTAACGAGGAAACTAGAAAAAGATTCAGGCCAACACGACCCGGAAAAAATTTCATCCAGTCCCGGTCCGGCTCGCGTATACACACACACAAAAAAAAAAAAAAAAAAACTGAGCCAGGGCCTACAAAAAATTTTTACTCGGGCCGTAGACCCGGCCCGTGCAGATCTCTAAGTCAAAGTACTAAGTCCCCTTAATATTTTAAGAAGCATTCTCATTGGATCAGATAAATGTAAAATTAAAATCATTGTCTAAAAGAATCTTTATCAGTGAAACCCATTTCGACATTTTTTTTTTTTTTTTTTTTTTTTTTTTTTTTTTTTTTAACGCAAAAATAATTGTAAAATGCGAAGACGTCAAAATTTTATCTTGTAAATAAAATAATATAAAATAAAATAATAATAATAAAAAAATAAAAACCCGAAGCTTTTTTTGTTTTCTAAGTAACACATATAAAATTCTATACAAAATATAATTTAATATAGTACTATAGGTCATGTTTCAAACTATTCTTTCATATAAAGACATACAGTAACTATAAATAATAAGTAACTATGTTTCATTCCCTAGCACTGCTTACTATTTTCATTTCTTAAAATTTCTTTCATATAACGTTAGCATAGTAAATTCTTGGCGACTTTTAAATTTTGGTTGCGGTTTTGAGAAGGATTAAAAGGACTATATAGCAATTGCTTAAGCAAAGGTCTTAGAGAGAAACATCCGGAATACTTAAGCTATTTGTTTTCTTTAGCGCAACTTTCTCAGTATTGTTTTAATTATTTAAAAAAAAAATGTTTGTTATCAACTTTTTTATTTTTTATTGAGTAATTTTGAAGTTATGCGAGAAATGCTCATGAATCACAGAAATTTTTGATATATAGTTTTTATAATTTTAGTAAATCTTAAATAGTCAAATTTACGTCGCAAAATGTGTTTACTTTCAGAAATTTAAATAAAAAAAAAAATAAATTTAAGCCTTTTCCATTTATTTTAATTTATTAAAAGTATAATTCCTTTATAAGAACTAAAGGATAAAATTTTAGAAAATAAATAAATAAATAAAATGATAAATTTCATATTATTCGCAGTCACCCATTTTGGTAATTGTTTTTAGCATAAATATATTTCTTCGTTGATAATAATTAAGAAGTTATTTTAAAAACTTATGAAGATTTTTACAATTAAAATATATTTATTAATTTTATGATTAATTTAACCTAACATAACTAAATTACAACTAATTAACGTCAATTAGAAATATAAATATTGTTTTTTTTCTAAGACATCATTAACAGTAAAATCTTTAGTTTTCAGGTTTTTAGTCACTAACCAAACACATGAATTACAATGATTTTCTGAACATATTTTAATAATCATATTTTAATTATCGCTGATGATCTACATTACCCTAAGGAATAGAGAATAAATTTCTTTTTAGCTATCTCATTAAGCATTTATACGCTCTGAATAACAAGCGTCATTGATTTTGCAATTACTCTCAACACAAGTGATTCAAATTTTTCTTTGATTTATTGAAAGACAACTTTATATTCATTAATTATCTTATTAGATGATGGAAAATGAATTGTTTTATTTTGAATTATCTTGTTTTCATAATATATACTGTAAACTCGAGATAAGAAAAAGGATTCTCGATGGATTTTATAAAATGCATAATACCTGTACGGTTTTAAGCAAAGATGAATTGTTCTGTATTCTTAAAGTATCATAGTGAATAAAGGCGAGGAAATTTTTTCTATATTTTAAAGTTAATTTTTAATACCATTACTTTCCAACATTATGCAAGAAAAGTATTGTAATCGAAAAAAAAAATTGATTGGGTTTTATATGCATTAATACGTTTTGAGTTCTTTTGAGTTTAGTTTTACGGTGATATAAGTATGTGTGTAAACACGGTAACGTCTAAACGCTTAGATCGATTGAACGGAAAGTTGGTAGGTATGGTGGTATAAGTCACCATCGCACGATCTTTTTAGATTTTAATAAATATTGCAATTACAGGGTTTTTTTTATTTATTTATTTATTTATTTTTTAAACAGGCACACAAAAAAGAATTCTTTATCATTATGGCCTATGGATTGAAACTATTTTAAGTGTAACAGTATCTAAACACCTTATTCGATTAATCTGAAAGCTGATATGTATGCCATAGATCAGGAATGCACGAACTGTATTAATTTTAACATAGGCATCATTTATAATTTTTTTAAAAATTATTATAGCCTATGGACTCAAATTATTTAAAATGCGATAGCGTCTAAGCGTTTCATTCAATTAATCTGAAAGTTGATATGTATGTTATAGGTTATCAATGTGTGTACTGTATTAGTTTTTATGTATGTACCACTTATAGTTCATTTAAAGAGACACAAAGAATGATTCTTTATCATTATGTCTAATGGACTTAAAGTGTTTTAAGTGTGATAGTGTCTAAATTTCTAAACCTATTGAGCTATAAATTACAAGGTATGTTGTAGGTCACCGTCATACAATTTCTATACATTTCGATGTATGCAGAACGTATAGTTATTTCACAAGGACACAAAGAAAAATTCACCATCATTTTTGCCAATAGATACAAATTATTTCAAGTGCGACAGCGTAAAAATACTTTAGCTAAAATTTGGTAGGTGTATTACAGGTCACCATTGCATAGTTTGTAGAGATTTCTATGAGTGTAATACTTATAGCTCATTTACATTAGGGGACACAAAAAGAAAATCTCTGTCGTTACGGACTATTCTAAACTCATATTATTTGAAGTGGCCTAGGGTCTTAAAGCTACATTCGATTAGGATATAAATTGATTGACATGTTATAGTTATTCTAGCAATACCTGTACAGATTTACACGATTACACAGCTTTTTTTTTTTTTTTTTTTTTTTTTTTTTGTTCGGCATGCGTAATTTTTATACATTGCACTCTAAGGGCTTAAACTATTTAAAGCGCGCTTTCGTAATATTAAATTGTTTAAAATATAAAAGAACAGATTAAAAAATTGATTTTGCTAACGTATCTTTTACAAGGACGCAGAAAATAATTTAAATACATTACGATCCATTAAACGACATGTAACTTGGGAGAGAATGCTCAAACACGCTACTATGATTTTCCCCTTTGTATATTTAACTATGTTTTTTTATGGATTTTATTAACTATGGATTTATTTGAACAACCATTAATTACTAAATGTTAAGAAAGTCGAGTGGAGTCACTCCAGATTTTTCGAAACTTGTATCTAAAATAAAATAATAATGAGTTGGGAGAAACTGATTAAGAAAAAAGTGCCTCAAAATGCAATGCAAACAAGAAAATTATGAAAGTGCATTCTATTTCAAAAAGAATTAAAACAATAAATTTAAAAACACGCATCATGATTTGACACGTATAGTGATACATTTGTTAAGATTATTTATTACATTATATTATTATTACATTAAATTTTTCTTTGTAAATCTTAACCCTACAAGGCTCAATTTTTTTTTAGTGCGCGACAAAAATATATAGGTTGTAATTAGTGATCAGAAGATAGGGAAAACTTATAAAAATAAAAATAAAACCATATTTTACGGAAAAATCAACTTTTTATTTCAGTTCCGCATACGGTACACTGAGCCTTAACTATACTTTTTGGTATTAAACTAGTACAATTGAATTGTTTTGGAAATAGTTTCCTATTTGAATTTTTTTCAATTAGTGACTTATTATTTTAAACAAAATGAAATAACTATTATATATTTTACTTTTTTATATATTGCAATTTATAATAAACAAAATCATATAACTAATATAATAAATTTGTTATTTTTTTATTGATGAAAAGATCTAAAACAATTATTATATTTTTTAGGCAAAGTTCTATGCGACATTTGTTGCAAGATAAGAATGTTTTTCCTTTGCAACCAGGATATTTGCATCATTGTCTTTTTTCACCCCAAACAGGAAAATGCTCAAACCCATCACGTCTGACATCACGAGGAGGTAGGATTGATGTAATTGTCTCCTGCCTTTTATTTTCAATTTCATCAGATAAACTTGGTCTACCTCTCTTTTTGTTTATCGATAGCCCAAACATGCATAAACTTTTCCCTACTTCAAATTTGAAGTCCTTCTATTTCATTGGGGTTGGCGTATGCTGCTGCTCCCCGTACAATAACCAGCAATTGATAAGAATTACATCAAGAAGATGGTAAAATAGCCTCAAGTACCATTTTCTGGTCCTAATTTTTATTTTATATTTCTCTAGGAACGAATCCAGGAGGTCCACACCCCCCATATGCTGGTAATATGTTTTGATTATTTGGGGCAATCCACTTGTATGTACTTTTTCTGTTTCTTTCACTATCTTCTTGCTGTTTCTATTGGCTCTTGACCCACAAAAGACGATGATAAAACGACTGGTTTGTTATCGTACCACATAACGGTGACAATATCTGTATTATCACAATTTGCTACCCATTGCTCTGAATAACCTCTCTGAACCTTTTCCTTTTTTAGGTCTTTTATGGAAGGTATTTTGAGGTCTTTTCCTAAACGACCTTTGTTGACAGTTCCCAGCGACTGTATTCCCTCTTTGGCCAAATAAGCAATCAACTCTGGCGACGTATAATAATTATCAAAGAATAATTTGTAATTTTGATTCTTCGATGATCGTCTAGGTGCCCGAGATTGTGATAATGGTACCTGTAGTTGTCCCTGAAGTCATTCCTGATGTACTACGCTGAGGGTCTGATATTTCAGACTGACGATTTTCAATATTCGTTAGAACCTCGTTAACGGGAGATGAACACTGATGCCTCTGCGGAGATAAGGAAGTTTCCACGTCGCTAAGTGGCTCGGATAAAAAGTTTTGGATGGACTGAATTTTTTTCGTTGTCATCAACACTTTCAGCGTCAGAAAAATCTTGTTCATCTTCACTTCCAGAAGGAATATTCAAGAAACCCTCAATATCTTCATCACGCGATCTTCTTCACGACATTATCTGCAATAAAATCAAAGTATTGACAAGGAAAGTTATCGTAAGTACGTATAAGTAAAAATGGACACTAAAGCTCAACGTACCGTATGTGGAACATACATAAAAATATGATTTACTAATACGTTTACTATTGTAATATAAAAAACAACTTACCTCTGCAAAATATACACTTCGTTATAACACACAGTATTTTTTTCGAGTCAAAACTCTTCAATAACTATTCTTTTTTTTATTTTTGAATTCAGACAAACGACTAACGTATCACTTTCATTCAAATTTCACACTGAGTGCAGTGTAACAAAAACACGAACGACATCTTTAGGTAAAGATTCGTATTACTACATTACTAAATGTCAGTAGCTTCTATCAAGATGTCAAGAGATGTCGCTACTAATAGTTTTATAGCTATAGGAACGATTAAATTCGGTGTCCCACATATGGAACAGGGTGCCTTGTAGGGTTAAACTACATGTATTAAATTAAAAGTGCTTTTCTTAACAAGGCATTATTTATAAGCATTATTCTGATTAATCGTTTTTATCAGTGGAGAATCAGAGATTCGTATGCTCATTCTAAAAGTCACAAAATTCGAGAAATGCGATTTTTAGTTACACATTAAAAAAAAAAAAAATAAAAAAAAACAGAGATAAAAAAAAAAAAAAAAAAAAAAAAATATTGGATTATTTATACCAGATCTTAAAATTAGAGAGTTTTTTCTTGTATATTTTTATTCTTTCAATTTTCTCTTTGATTTTTAAACCTTTATTTAACCACTATTATTAAATTATATATATATATCTATATATATATATATATACAGTCAAACCTCGTTAACGTGAATCTCAAGGGGGATAAAATATTTGTTCATGATATCAGTAGTTCTTGCTATCAGTAACTAATCCTCATATAACTAAACTAATATTTATTTTGACGGGGATTGTGGAAACAATTGATGTTAAAAGTAGTTCACGTTAACAGTGTTCACGTTAACGAGGTTCGACTGTATATATATATATATATATATATATATATAACGATATATAATATAAATGCATATTTTGGTTCTTTCCTTTCATTTGGCATTAAAATGTTTGATTTTGTTAATTTAGAATTATTGTCATATAACACGTTATGTGAAATTGTGTGTGTTAGTTTTCTAATTTAAATTTATTCATAATATAACATCTGAATAAGCATGTTAAACAGATTTTTTTTTTTTTTGTTAAAAATTAATAGCACATGGTTAAATAACGAACGTTTGAATTACAAGGTGTAATGCTTCAAATTTCTTCATTAAATGTTTAAATTATTTAAATTTTCCTTTTAAAAATGTGTAGGATTTACTTATTTAAAGACCTACTCAAAGATTCAAACAACTTTTACTAACAAATCATAATTATTCTCGCTCCAGTTTCATGTAAAATTTGTTGACTTTTCTCACAAATAATACTATGGCTAATTATACACATTAACAATATATATTGCTTTACTCCCATAACAATTTAGTTCACCTAGAATTCAAGAATAAATACATTATTTGGACTTTTTCACATCACTTTGTTCCTCTAGGGGTAATACCTTAGAACTCTCAATTTTTTTTGTTTGTTTGTTATTCTTCCAAATTTATTCTTTCACAAGAAGAGTTACGCTATAATAATTTTTGATTCACATGTGCAACTATTATTTTCTTGAGATTATTATGCTGTATTGTAAATGATTATTATAAAAAGATTATCCTGCATTTGATCATCCTGACTGTTAGGTAACTCAACGGAAATGATTTTAAATTTTGATCATATCACCAAATGTATTTCAATTTTGCATATTTCACATATAATTCTATATGTAGGACAAAACATATAAGAGATACTACTTAATACATAGTTTTTAATTCATTGGCCATGGTTTCATATATTCGGCAGATGAAGATATTTGGCTTGGGCCATAATTAATTCTAAATTTCTTCGCGTCATATTGTCGATTTTCTTTTAAAGAATTTCATAGAGACACAAAAACTTTTCTCGTAGTTTCGCTCCTGTTCCATACTGTGTCATATGAAGGATTACAAGTTCTCCAACTTGGTACGTTCTCGCTTCCATTATATTTTTATTAAACTGTTTCGCATTTTCCTCATGTATTTTTAGAATATTTCTTTTCGCTTCCCTCATTTCTGCAAAATGCTCCTACCATTAGTTCAAAATGACTATGCTTAGTACTTCTGGTAACCGTTCTATTTATTATCATCTGAAGCTTAGGAACGTATGTATACCATTTTGTTCTGTCTCCCTCACTTAATTTAGACAAAACTGGAATTAACATATTGTGAATTATTTCCACTTCACCGTTTCCCCTTGTCATTCCTGCTTTTTTTTGGACATATTCTATTCCTTAATACTCACGATGTTCTGTAAATTCCTTTTTTGTGAATATGCTGTTCTTCGGTTCGATATTATTTTACTGATGTTCCCAAATATTTTTTGTTATTATGATCATTTTTCAATGATTTTCCGTGCTCTCACTAACTTTTACTGGATAGAACTATGCGAACTTGGTAAATGCTACGGTAAATACTGGTATTATTTACTAATAGCTACCAAGATGATGAATATAGTACGTACTCAAAGGCTTATACTCCTCTGGAATTGGGTTTGAAAGTCATTCAGCTTTCTCCCGTTTCTTATCATATAATATACATTTCACACAATTAGTAACTATCAATTCTACTTACTGGGCTAATCTTCGAATACAAAACTTTTGTTTGATTATTTCATCTGTAATTATAATAGCTATTTCTAATGGTAATGAGCTTAATAAATATGATATCTTTTCTTCTTTATCTATTTGTATTTGCGATACTCGTCTTTCATAAAATATTAAAAACATACAGATTCCACCACTAGTCCTATCAAAACGGTTAAGTAATTTCAGTGGCTTTGTTTTAACGGCTGTAATAGAGATATATAAAACCTTTCATAATATTTGTAAAATTCCACATGTTTTATAAGTAAGTATATTTTGATTTATTGTAAAAAAAAATCTTTTTATTTTAATGTTTTCTACGTTTAATTGTAATTGATAATTTATGTTATACAATATATACTTTAGGGAAAATTTGGAAAATTCAACTGAGGTCAATTGGTTTATTGCATGTTTATTTTAAAAAAAAGTCTCGAACGGTGAACATTTATAAACAATCACAAAACAACGACTAGATAAATACTGCAGCACAGACAAAATAACGAGATTTTCCTTCAGCTTAATTTGAAAACTTTTTTCAACTTTTTGACAAATTCAGATATCACAACTGAAGACTAAGTGGCTAACGATGGATGCAAGAAATTTGCATTTACTCCTGGATATGTGATGCAACTTTCTGCATTTATTTACCCAAATCCGAAATAGCACATCAAAAATGTACATCTGAGCATAGATTAACCCTACAAGGCACCCTGTTCCATATGTGGGACACCGACTTTAATCGTTCCTATAGCTATAAAACTATTAGTAGCGACATCTCTTGACATCTTGATAGAAGCTACTGACATTTAGTAATGTAGTAATACGAATCTTTACCTAAAGATGTCGTTCGTGTTTTTGTTACACTGCACTCAGTGTGAAATTTGAATGAAAGTGATACGTTAGTCGTTTGTCTGAATTCAAAAATAAAAAAAAGAATAGTTATTGAAGAGTTTTGACTCGAAAAAAATACTGTGTGTTATAACGAAGTGTATATTTTGCAGAGGTAAGTTGTTTTTTATATTACAATAGTAAACGTATTAGTAAATCATATTTTTATGTATGTTCCACATACGGTACGTTGAGCTTTAGTGTCCATTTTTACTTATACGTACTTACGATAACTTTCCTTGTCAATACTTTGATTTTATTGCAGATAATGTCGTGAAGAAGATCGCGTGATGAAGATATTGAGGGTTTCTTGAATATTCCTTCTGGAAGTGAAGATGAACAAGATTTTTCTGACGCTGAAAGTGTTGATGACAACGAAAAAAATTCAGTCCATCCAAAACTTTTTATCCGAGCCACTTAGCGACGTGGAAACTTCCTTATCTCCGCAGAGGTATCAGTGTTCGTCTCCCGTTAACGAGGTTCTAACGAATATTGAAAATCGTCAGTCTGAAATATCAGACCCTCAGCGTAGTACATCAGGAATGACTTCAGGGACAACTACAGGTACCATTATCACAATCTCGGGCACCTAGACGATCATCGAAGAATCAAAATTACAAATTATTCTTTGATAATTATTATACGTCGCCAGAGTTGATTGCTTATTTGGCCAAAGAGGGAATACAGTCGCTGGGAACTGTCAACAAAGGTCGTTTAGGAAAAGACCTCAAAATACCTTCCATAAAAGACCTAAAAAAGGAAAAGGTTCAGAGAGGTTATTCAGAGCAATGGGTAGCAAATTGTGATAATACAGATATTGTCACCGTTATGTGGTACGATAACAAACCAGTCGTTTTATCATCGTCTTTTGTGGGTCAAGAGCCAATAGAAACAGCAAGAAGATAGTGAAAGAAACAGAAAAAGTACATACAAGTGGATTGCCCCAAATAATCAAAACATATTACCAGCATATGGGGGGTGTGGACCTCCTGGATTCGTTCCTAGAGAAATATAAAATAAAAATTAGGACCAGAAAATGGTACTTGAGGCTATTTTACCATCTTCTTGATGTAATTCTTATCAATTGCTGGTTATTGTACGGGGAGCAGCAGCATACGCCAACCCCAATGAAATAGAAGGACTTCAAATTTGAAGTAGGGAAAAGTTTATGCATGTTTGGGCTATCGATAAACAAAAAGAGAGGTAGACCAAGTTTATCTGATGAAATTGAAAATAAAAGGCAGGAGACAATTACATCAATCCTACCTCCTCGTGATGTCAGACGTGATGGGTTTGAGCATTTTCCTGTTTGGGGTGAAAAAAGACAATGATGCAAATATCCTGGTTGCAAAGGAAAAACATTCTTATCTTGCAACAAATGTCGCATAGAACTTTGCCTAAAAAATATAATAATTGTTTTAGATCTTTTCATCAATAAAAAAATAACAAATTTATTATATTAGTTATATGATTTTGTTTATTATAAATTGCAATATATAAAAAAGTAAAATATATAATAGTTATTTCATTTTGTTTAAAATAATAAGTCACTAATTGAAAAAAATTCAAATAGGAAACTATTTCCAAAACAATTCAATTGTACTAGTTTAATACCAAAAAGTATAGTTAAGGCTCAGTGTACCGTATGCGGAACTGAAATAAAAAGTTGATTTTTCCGTAAAATATGGTTTTATTTTTATTTTTATAAGTTTTCCCTATCTTCTGATCACTAATTACAACCTATATATTTTTGTCGCGCACTAAAAAAAAATTGAGCCTTGTAGGGTTAAAAACGTCTTGGAATACCGAGTAATATTCTATACATGCTACACGTCTGCATGTTACTGTATCAAGCCTGACCACTACATTTCCTCAATACAACTAAGGTATCTGTAATACCTGAGTGTTTTTCCTTTTTCTCGATTAGCATTTTAGAAAAGAGTCAAAACAGTGAACCCTTTCACATTTCTGAAAAAAAGTATGGATTAGCCAACCTAATCACCTGATATTGCTTGCGTTTGCTTTTAGTTAGTCGTGTTAAAAGCTACTTTTTTCATCAGAACAATTATATAGCTATAAAACGTGGAATAACTAAATAGCATTCATTTCCATTTTTTTTTTTTTGGAAAAATTTCTCAAAAAAAAAAAAAAAAAAAAAAAAAAAAAAAAAATCACCAACATTTTTTTAAACTTTCCTAAATTTTTTTATTGCGTTTTAAAGGTTTAAAATTCTTTTTTGAAAATATTATTTTTCCTTTTATTTCACTTTATAGCAACGTAAAAGAAGCGATTAACAGAAAAGTTTTACCACTTCTGGGAATGTTTCATCTTGTTTTCGAGTTCGTACCATGCGATCAATTTTCGCTCCGAAATCTTCTCTAAAATACATAAAAAAATGCTCCAACTTTCAGGAAGTTTCTAAAATCTATATTTCACAAGTTTTTGTCAAAGTGTATGACTTGTAAAGGATTTTTGTTTCAACTACTTCTTTTTATGTCCAAAGAATTTCTAAGTCATATATTTCGTTTTTAGTTTAAAATAATTTTCACAAATGTCTTAAAAATATATATAAAAAATGCTACATTAATTCCGATATATAAAGAAAAAAAAATATCATTACTATAAAACTTTTAATGTTTTTATATTTTTCAATATGATAGAACCTTTATTTTAAAATATTAACCAATAGTTTTAATGCAAGCTTACTGAAATTTATATGCACGTAATTCATCTAAATTTTAATTCAATTATAGTAGTCCTATTTGCCCCCCCCTCCCACCCCCCCCCCTCAAAAAAAAAAAAAAAAAAAAAAAAAAAACCTTTTAAAATCCTAAAGTGCTTAGAATGCCTTATCGTCTTGATTTAGTTTATACATAAATTTCCTATATAAAAAATTGCATGTTAAGAGCCGTAGCTCATAATCGTTTTTAATAAATGTTGCAAAAATGGTCCGAGTGTAATATATTTTAACTATAATTTAAAGTCATATAAGCCAAATTATTAACATTTTCGAAAGCAAAATTTTCCCCTAACAGCACAGTTAGGCTTAACTTATCCAAAGTACATCTTAAGGACGTTTCTGGGATGTCTTTTCATCCAGAAGACATCTTGAAGATATCCTGGGGAGGCGATGTGCTGTCTGGGTCATAACTAATGATTAACTCACCAAAATGCTTAATATCTTACATTTAAATCAGAACACTTTGCCTTATAGCTGTTTATTAAATGATAAGATCATAAAATAGAATTTAATTATTAAAAAAATAAATTTCAGTGTTACGTTGTTCTTCTTTGAAATTGAGCTATTTTAATATAAATAACATTTGAAAAATTATAGAATTATCCAAGTAAAATCTTACAACATAGGCGATAAACATTTTCTTTTTATGATCTTTAATGAGAGCTGAAAATCTAAAAATTCCATGTTCATCATTTAAAAGAATGTCTTGTTGTATGTTTTATACATAATTTAAAAATGTGTATACAAAAAAGTTTCTTTCTTGTTTTCTTTTTTTTTTCTTTTTAATAGTACGATATATCGCACTATATCTTTTAGACAGCGATTTTCCGTTGTCGCTCTTTCCAGTATTACACCTTATTTATGAATGTGCATACTTTTTTTTTTTTAAACTAAATATATAAAACTGAAAGTTTTCCATTGCATCTGTCCGGAATTTTAGTCCGCATTATTAGATTTTTATCAAAAACTCAAACATTTATTAATCAAGACAAAATCTAGCTAACGCTGTATGTTTTTTTTTTTTTTTTTTTTTTTTTTTTTAGTTCCATCGGATAATTGGTTTAAATGATATTAAATAAAAATCCCTTTGTAACTTTGAAATTATTAAAAAGATAAAAAAAAATGATGCCAAAAATAAATCAGTAAATATGTAAAAATATCTCTTTTTGTGTCAAAAAAAAAAAAAGAACGTGCAAACATTTTTTAAAAATAATTAAAATAAAATTGAGAAAAATTGTGTTAAAGAAATGGAGCAGCTTTAGTATAGAACTTCTTGGCGAATTTTGAAATTTGGCATCAAAATAGCTCGGAAGATACTCGCCAATATCTTTTCTTACGCATTTACGATAATCACTCATCGTCAAAAGGACAACAGAAATTTTAATGTCGCCATGGGGATCCTATGCTAAAGCTATACCAAAAAAATCTTAAGAAATGAATATAGTGACCAATGCTAGGACTGAAATGCAGTTACTGCATTCCTTTATATGGAATAATAGATTAAAATAAATCTTGCCGTACTAAATTAAAATTTTATATCTGTAACGTAGAAAACAAAAATAAGCTTAGGATTTTTTTATTTTTTATTTTAGTTATTTATATTTTTAACAAAATTTCTCTTACAGAGTAATTATTGCGAGAGTATAGAAAAAAAAAAAATCATTCAGGAAATATGCAATACAAATCTTGATGGAAAATGCAGTAGTATTAGCCTTTTGTATAACGTACACATGTATACATCTTTAAAAGTAACTAGACATGAGTGATACCGTATTGTATCACTCAGTGTACAGTATTCATGTAAAATCTACTTTTCCTATCTTTATAAACAATTTAATTGTTATTCTTCTAAAATGAATCATATAAATATGTATTTTTCTTATGAAGAAGCAATGCATTTTAACTAATTTTTGTATTTCAGGGCATTATGTGCTAAATTAATAATCAAACGATGTATTTTTAAAATCAACTATTCTTATACAGGTTAGTTTTAATCAATATATGATAAGTACTCTCCGTCTTTTTCACAGGATACTTTCAGGAGTAAGAAATTTCTGAATCTTTCGATATCCTTATTTTCATGCAGTTATCATGTTTTTGTACTAATGCGTCGTAATTAAATAGGATAAATATTGTTGTGTAAAAATAATGGTAGCAAAAATAGTAGGAATTTCTCATTCCTGAAAGTGTCTTGAATAAAAGCAGTCGGAAGTACGACCACAGCAAATGTCTCAAAATGTACTTGACAAATTTCTCCCAAATTTTACGGATATAAAGCACATGTCACAAAGAACACCGTGTATATTTCAGCAAAAGTTTTGTCCTGAATACAAAAATGGGAACAGAACAAATATTATCATGAACAAATCGCTTTGGAAAAAGAGAGATTATAAAAACGAAAACTAGTTGGCATATGTGGACTCTGCTCTATTACCCACCATATATATGTTCTCATAAAATCTTTTATGTAATTTAAACTCACCTCACTACGTGAAATCTATATTAAAGAAAACCACCGTTAAATTAGCTTTGATGTCGTCAACCTTTACTCCCCAATAGATATAAAAGAAATTGCCAGCTTAGTAAACACCGAACTAAATAAACAGCTTGGTAATTCTGACATAGCCCAATCCCTTACAAGCACCACTAATTTTCTACTTAACGAAAATTATTTTAAGTTTAACAATAGGATTTACCAACAACGTAAAGGGGTCCCCATGGGGTCCTTCATATCCAGTTTCTTAGTTGATTATAAATTGTGCATTATGGAAAATGAAATCATGAAAGTGTTAAATGAGAAGACATTTTTTTCGGTCCGTTATGTTGACGACATATTTGCAATTATAAACAAAAATACTGATCTCAACCAAATTTTGAACACTTTAAAAAAATGGACAATAATATTAAATTTACCCTAGAAGAAGAGAGCAATAACCAAATAAATTACTTAGATGTCAAAATAACGTGTCATAATAATCGTATTAATACCAAAGTTTACCGGAAACCCACTAGCAGCAATGAAATTACTCAATCTAAAAGCAAAACCCCATAAGATCAGTGCCATCCAGTCATATGTCAATAGAGCTATACTAATATGCACTGAACTAGAAGATCTCCAAAACGAATTAGGCCTTATTAAACACCACGCCAAAAATGCAGGATACCCCAACCATTTGGTTAACAAATTGTATAAAAAAGTATTAAAATTCTAAACAATATCCGAAGTTATATATAACCTTAGTTTTACTACCTTAATTCCGTATCAGCGTGGTGCGTCTATTAAAATAAAAAATATCCCTGCTAAGCATAACATAAATATTCCCATTAAACCCAATCCCAACATTTTCCATATTACGGAAAACTCTCTCTCTTTCTCTCTCTCTCTTTTTTTTTTTTTTTTTTTTCCTTTTAAAGGTACGAAGGGCTACGTCATAATCACTTTATGCTTCATTTTCTCTTTACGCTCCATATGTCTACACAGGAAATTTATACATATTTAGATAATACAAGTAAAAGACAGAATTACATTCTTGATATACATATTTTTTCAGATTGATATTAAGAGCTTAAAGAAGTTCTTTAAGTACATAATTGAAAAATTTGTAAGTAATAAAGAAAAATGTCGTTTATAATTGACCTTAATGCTGTGTGTAAATCCTTTAAAATGCGCAATGCTTTTTCCTTTATTTCGGGGAAGGAGGGGGGGGGGGGATTTTTTGACTTTATCGGACACTTTGACTTGATATACTCCGATGTTTTGATGAAATAATCTATCTTGGCAGCAGAAAGAAATAAATTGTTTTTTTACAAATTAATAGCATCAGATTACGATAATCGTTTGTTTTTTAAGCTTGAGCAGATCTTTAATGTTTCCCAAAATTTCGCATTTGTGATTCTACACCCATGGCAAGATACACTTACCCTCAGATGGTTTTTGTCTAGATATCAGTCTTCAGTATTTTCCTAGAAAAGAAAAAACGTTAACAATTACGTTTTACAAACTAGACAGTGACGAAAAAAAAGTTCTATGAAATTTTAAATTCAAGACTTACATTTTACTTATTTATTTATTTTTAAATATTGTTTTGCAATTTTTTTCTCTGTTTTTTTTCCTACGCTTAAAATATAAATTTCTAACATTTTAGCACATCTAATTTTTTAAAATTTATATTTTTGCGCAGTTTTATTAAGCAGTGTAATATTATACCGTGTGGCATAATATGGAATGGAATTTTCATGGAATTTACATAAAACTGTTCTTTATATTTCAATCCTTTTCCATTTAGCTTCAATAAATGCCATAGAATTAATTCGCAAACTTTAAATATTAACATATGTTACAGTTATTACATTAATTCCCACGGCCATAATTCAATCAGTCGACTGAAACAAAGTTTATTGAAACGTATAAATCAACGCCTACGCATTTTACAGCATTTTAATACTCTTGAACAAATGTTACAACATATAACATTTAAATATCTTAAAGTACAATTCAAATAACAATGAGAATAATGCAAATAATGATGCATTATCTATTTCTATAAATAGCGAGTTAATTGTAGAACAAATATGTAACTTTTGAATAATAACACGTCCCTAATGCATCTACTTAGTTGAGGCAAAACTCTCAGAGCTGTACTTAATGTTTCCTACAATAATCACAATTGTCAATGTTTATTTATGTTATACAGTTTCTTTAAAATTTGATACGTGAGTTACCGTGTACACATTCGAGGATTACATGTAACGTTTAAAACGAGTCCTCAATTAAAATCTAATTAAAACATAACATTAAGATTTAAAATTTAGTATATTAGTCATAATTAATTTTAATGTTTTTATAATTTATTTTCGATTTTCGATTAGTAAATATTAATTTAATTTTCAAATATTTATTTGTTGTATGGCAATATTCTGATCAGAAATATATGCAGGTTCTCCAATTTAAACTTCTTACACGTTGTTATATTTTTACATATTTAATTTCTTAAAGCTAGTATACCAAAATATCTTATATAGTAATAAAAAATCTTTTTTTTTTTTTTTCAACATTGTTTTCTATTTAAAAAGTATTATTAATTTTTAAATATTTAAATTTTCCTTCTTAAATAACACTAGAAGTATTTTAAATTTTATTGGAACGGTTAAAAGTTGGAGGGTAAACCAAAGGAAAAGGGAGCGTACGTGTTTTGGTTTCGGTTTGTAAAATCCAGGAATGCCGGGTATAGGGTTGTAACAGTGCTTCCATCTGATTGGTTGGCGACTTGTTGGCGAGATTTTTGAATAGTCTTGTCTCTCTCTCAATCAGTCTGCGAGGCAGCACCCACAACAGACAGCGATAAATGCGCTGAGGATGGGTGCCCTACTTCAAGGTTGAGAGGAGCAAAAGTAGCTTTCGCTGGCATTTCACTAGAAGGGGTTTGTAAGCATTAGAGTATTGGCATGCTCCTTCTTCCTTTATTATTATTCTATGGGGTAAACTAAATATTCATAACAAGTTAAACTGACAGTTAAAAAAACCCTGAACTGTTGAAGATGCGGCATTTCTCAGTTTCATATTATTTTGGGGTCAAAATGATGAACTAATGAAATCTATGAATTTTTTGATTCCCTTAATATATAAATATATTGATAGAAAGTTTAAAAAAATGCCAATTGTTTAAAAATTATATATATATATATATATATCTCTTTAGGTAGATTCCTTATAGGAAATCTACCTATTGCAATGGTTCTCATGACACGACTTCTGAAAAATTTCTTCATATCTTCACCGATCATGACTCTCCGTTCAAAAGTTTATATATATATATATAACGCTTTTTCCCATGTTAAGTTGTGAACACGATAACTGGAGTGATTTTTATTTAAATTTAACCAGCTCGGGATATGTTGTCAGGACAGTAAAAATTTCGGTCGAGTTCGTAGATGGGGTATTTAGCTCAAAGGGGGTGGAAATAGTGTGTGTGTGTGTGGGGGGGGGGGGGTGAAAATTTTGATTTGCCCATAATTTCTTTAATATTGAAAATAGGAAAAACTTTAAATCAGGCGAATTACCGCCTTACTCTAAAGAACAATTTTTGTGTTTAAACTTTTTCGATAGCTTCAACTGCTTAAAAGTTACAAGTAAAAAAGTGATTTTTCGTCAACTGTGATGAAGGCGACTTTTTCTACAGTTTCATTGCTCAAATTTATAATCTGGTGCTTAAATCACGTGCGAACGATAATAAAAAAGATCACTGAAAAAATAATAATTATAAGATTAAAAAAAAAAAAAAAAAAAAACTTTTTATATAAAGTATTTTAAATTTTCTGCTGAATCATAGAGGTTTTATTAATGCGCATAAAATTTTTAAAGTGATAATGACGTCAATTTTTGTGAGATGCATAATTTAACTTTTTATAATTTTTTAATGTTCACGTTTAATTAAAAGTATTTATTTT
Organism: Salticus scenicus; assembly: GCA_963930645.1. Taxonomy (NCBI): domain Eukaryota; kingdom Metazoa; phylum Arthropoda; class Arachnida; order Araneae; family Salticidae; genus Salticus; species Salticus scenicus. Next base: position 312,032,434 of record OZ005649.1, read on the forward strand.
TATGTCGAAAGAAAATGAACTCGTAAATTTTTTTTGGCAACAATTAAATTGTAGCTAATATTTTAATGGCTATTTTAACGCTATTAGGACGTTATTACTTTCATATTTTAAATAATTATAAGAAAACTAATCAAAAATTTGAAAATCGGGCTTCGAAGTATTGTGTTGTTATCGGGTACCGGGCTAAGATTTCTACCTGACAAACTAACAAACAATCAAGAATAGAATTAAAAAAAATATGGTAAAAAAACATAGTAACCGCTTTAATTAATCATTTAAAAATATATAATTAAAATAATACGTTAGTCTTAATAAAAATATCGTTGGTGATAACCAATTTAAAATGCGGTTTAGTCAAGAATTTAAAATTTATGATTGAAATTGAGAGTAATACGTTACAGCTTTCCTTGCCTTTTTATCTTGTGGTAACAAACATATTGGTTTGTGAAGAGATACGAGGTGGAAGAAAGCGTGGGAAGAAAATATAATGACGCCAAGCTTACCAAATTTTGACTCCCTCGCCAAGCTTACCAAATTTTGTCGTCAAATAACGAATTTCGTCGCCAAGTCAAATGTTTCATCGTTAGATATTAAATTTTGCCACCAAATCACAAATTTCATTTCTAAGTCGCAAATTTTGTCACTAAAATCTCGCCAAATCATGCAATTTACTAAATTCGTAACAATTAACGTTGAAATTTAGTGGTGCCCAAATGGTCCAGTGTTAACTAATGTTAATTTTAATGTTACAATTGCAAGTTCCACGTGCGTAATTTCTTTTATATAAATGTTTACATGCAATTGTAGTATTTTTCACCGACAAATAAAGACAAAAATATAAAATATAAAATAGTTGTTTTTCTTGTTTTATTTCAGAATGTAGTAGTTTTACACATAAATTAAGGCAATGCTGCCGAAATAATCTTATCATGCTTTTACTTCTATTAAAATATTGAAGTGCAATGTAATTTCATAATAAATATACAATTTTGGTGGGGTTGTGTTTGTGTAGGGGTTAAGGCTAAGTGACAACACGAGGGTCCTACTCCTGGTAAAATGACCACCAGGTGAGTTTTTCTAAGGGGTCACGCGAGTTATTGAGAAAATCATAAAAATTTACAAGTGGTTAGACCGACGAAGGTGAACTGGATGAAAATGGAACAATTTCCGTCAACAAGCTTTCAGAGCAAAACCTCTCAACCATTTACAAGTTTAGTTTGGTTTTCTTTGTATTTCTTTAGTTTAACTGGATTTCAAATCACTAAGAACATATTCCAAAAAATGGTCTTGTACGAACTCTTTTTAGTTTTTCATTTCTACGGTGTATTAAAGTAATCAAGTGCATACCCTAATTTAAACTTAACAATATAATTTATTAAAACCGTTTAAATGGGGGAATGAGACTATTCTGTAGCAGCGTAATAAAAATCAGTGACCTCTATTTCCACTTACAGTTGGCAGCAAAAGTATCCGAGCACCAGCCAATAACTCCGATATCAAAAATGTACACTTGATACTGTTTTGTTATATAAATCCTTGTCGAATCATGTTCTTAAATTGACTAAGAACATGACTCGACAAAGACTTATTTAACAAAGCAGTATTAAGTGTACTTTTTTTAGACAGGGATTATTGCTAGTGCTCGGATACTTTTGTTGCCGACTGTAAATATAAAACAATAAATAGTTTCATATTACCAAGAAACTTGTCGGTGATGTAACTCGCGCCGAACTCGTCTATTCTCTCCAATACATCATTCAAGGATAGTTGAACTTCGAGTAATACCCTAACTAAACTACACTAATAACCGAGTACGATTTTAACATGTCTTTTATACACTGGAGAATCAGTTTGCATTTGTATACACCCTAGTTTCCACCAAACTTATCCAAAACTAATTAGTTGCTGAAAAACCTAAAGTTTCTCCTTTTAAACTCGTAACTACTGGCTATGTTTCATACAGTACCTTTTTAAATAAGAGTTAAGACTTCTAAGACTACTTCTCACTGTCGACATCTTCGCAACTCCCGATTCACGAATTATTTACGAAAACTCTATGAAGCCTCAAAATATATGCGTAAACTGTGACTCAAACCTCTCACCTATTAATTGAAGCACTAACCTTTCAGCTATTAGATGGGTAATAATCATGAGCAGTCATATAATGTTTAAAGGTGGACACTAGATTAAAAACAAAAAAATAGCAAACGGATTGAAAATATAATAGCTTAAAAACGAGAAAAAGGTATGTACAGTTGGTAACAAAAGTGTCCTAACACTGGCAAAAATTCCTATGTAAAAAAAGTACATTTCATACGGTTTTGTAAAATAAATCCTTATCGAATCCTGTTGTTACACGGACTAAGAACAGGATTCGATAAGGATTTATTTAACAAAACCGCATGAAGTGTCCTACTTTTTTTACATAGGAATTTTTGCTAGTGTTCGGACACTTTTGTTACTGACTGTATACATATTCAGGCTCCGATGAACTGTCTCTCTCTCTTTTTTAACACGCTTTTATTAGCTTTACCTCTATGTATGTTTGTATGTATGTTTGTTTGTATGTTTGTAAATTTCTAGTTCACTTTTTAGCTGTTAATTTACTTCTACATTTTTCTTATTTATAATTTACAGCATTAAAATGTTCCATGAATGAGTACAAATAAGATAAATTAAAAAATTTCTACCTAAAAATATTTCTATTTGCACTGCAAAATAATAAAGCTTTAAAACAAGTTTAGAAAATTTAATATGTAATAAATTATAAAAAATTTTCCTAAAGCAAACACTATAGCTAGATTAACATTTTTGACAAAGCTCTTCAGACATTTTATCTAATTTATAGTAATTTTTAGCTGCATTTTTATGTGAATATTCTGTGTTAAGGACATAATAAATTGTTCATTGACAAAAAAGAAAAGAAATCCCTCTAGAAGAGCATACTTTTACTGAAAGGATTTGATGATTATCTTTTGTCTTAAGACTTAATTTCCTTTATTTGTTTTTCCACTTCTTTTCTTTATCCAATTACTTTAATAGAAAAATAAGCTAATCATTTTACTAACATGAAGATTTTATTTTATATAAACATTTGCTTAAATAAAGAAAACTGCTCTGTTATATTTCTTCCGAAATTATTTAGAAAAAAAAAAAAAAAACTATATGGGATTAAATGATTGTTATCTCAAACTTGATTATTCCACAAGCAATTTATGTATGAACAGAATATGTTATTTCGCACTTTCAATGCATTTAGATCCATAGTAGCATTGTTTATAAAATGGCAAAATTCGATATACATTTTTTTCAATAGTCTAACATTTTTAATTACTAAATTCATCTTAAAAATATTTTGATTAGTTATAATGTATCGCTTTTTTTAATACCGTTACAGGCTTACGAAGGATTTCTTCACTGAAAAGGTTTTAATGCTATATAAAACATAAAAAAAAAAAAAAACGCTTAAAAGAAAAAAAATTGAAGTATCAATGCATAAAAAATATGAATATGCGTAATATTCTATATTTTCACAATAAATCAAAAATTTCAGTGTCCTTTTCTTCATTCTTATTAAGGTGATATTTAAATGGAATGGACAAAATTTTTCGGGAATTAACACTATCTTGTAAATTTACTTCTAGCCAGACATAGAATTCTTTTGAAATCTCAAGTAAAGTATTTTTTCTATATTTTTAATGTAATTATATTGACAATTTAACAGAATTTAATAAAATAATTTTAATAATATAAGGAGATTCGCTCCTTTGCTTGTCGGACCATTCTTATGGATGAATCACATCTTCACCAATTGCCCACACCGTAGCTATATTGCGACTTCAAATTCTCTCACTTATTCACTCACTTACTCTTCAGCATGTTTTCAATAATACCCTCGCTCAGTAACCATTAAATCTAAGAATCGAGATGATTAGTTTAGATTTTCTATTTTATTATTATTTTGATTCAGACAAAGCTTAAATCCTACAGAATTATTTACGATCTCACGGTAAAAACAATATTTCTTACTATTAATAGGGCAATTATAGTCAAGCTAACGGAGTGTTGAACTCATAATCAGACGATTGTGGATTCGATACTCGAGGTGGCCAAATATTACTATGTACATTAATGGTGACTAGCGTTTGTAATATCTGAAATGGCTGCAATACCTTTCATATTATGTAAAATTGAAACATCTAGGGTGTGTGTGTTGTGGGGAGGGGAGTTCACCGGAGCGATGGAGACATCTTTTTTGCGAAGCATCGAAATTGTTATGGAATGTGTTCGGACTACAATTTATTACTATTGAATTCCTGACGATCGTCAATTGCACAATACGTAGCTTTAATACGACATAAAATTCACTCAACCTTAACTCACTATTAGTAAACCAACATTAAATAATATTATCAAATGATTATGTAAAATAAGTTTGTATAATCAAAGAAAAATTAAATATGAAATAAGTTCAGTCAAACATATTTGAAAAATTTAAGTAAAACTATAAGTGTTCAGTATCCTGAAAAAAAAAAAAAAAAAAAAAAAAAAAATTGAAATTTTGATGGGAGAGGTTATTTGGTCTGATGCCAACGCTTTAATAAATATGGAAGGAGAAAAAAAAGACACAAATTACAAGTATTAAAAAATATCCTTCACTTTTCAGAGATTACGAGTTATTTAACCCTTTGTGGCGCAAGACAATTTGAAACATTTAAATTATACTGCCACCGGAATTCATGAACTAAATTAAACTAAAAGAAATTTTAAATTTTAAGGTTTAAAAAAACGGCCTTTTCTGATATGTTATAAACGTGAATTTTTGCTAAAAATTTTTCGGAATGAATTTTTGCAGCTGGATCTGAAATTTTGCGCCCTCGCAGCGAGAGCAGCGCGCGTTAAGGGGTTAAATAACCCCTTTCACCTACCAACCCAGGATACCCTTGTTGACCTAGCTGTACGAAGTTTTATGCAGTTTTTTTTTTTTTTCTGAAAATTTTGAAAATGCTGACTAGGACCGTTTTGAAAGACCTCAACGGAGTGCATTCCACCTGAGCCTAGTATGCTCGTATAATCAATCAAATTTAACACATAAGTACAGAAAAAAAGAATCTTCATCTGCCTTTGACATTCACTATCTGCCAATGCATTGAAAGTTTAGATGCAGTATCTATGTTTGAATAACAGAAGATTTCTTTTGTTTAGTTTATTTTATAAGCAGGTAAGTACATGAATCGTAAGTTAGCTACTGACGGCATAAAATATAATGAAACTGTAATATAAAAATTTAATGAGAAATAGAAGTTTTCATCAAATGGACGCAATTATTGTTCTTTATAAATTTTTAACTTTACTAAATGCAAATTACAACTTTTCCTGCTTTTCTTCAATATAATAATAATAAAAATAATAAAAATAACAATATATAAAAATAAAATAAGTTCTTCGATTGTATTTTTTTTAGCATTGCACCTAAGTTTATGGTACGTAACTCACTATATATTTACTTTTGTATGCGACTTAATGAACTCTTTTATATAACTTAATTTTACTACATAAGTAAAAGAAAATGTCAAATGCAAATAACTTAATTAGTTTTCTGTTATATGATATATTTCGTGTAATTTTACTAAATCAATTAAACTATAATTATGAAAATGAAAAGGACACAAAAATCTATTTACTCAAATTGTTTATGTTAATATCGAGGTGGTTAAGCTAGTTTAACCAGCATTTATTTTATCTGATAAAGTGAATCCAACAAATTGGAAAAGTTCCAAGATATAATGTGGTCAGCACGTATGTTTTGTTGTTATTATTTGTAACTTAAGATGAATTCTAATGTCTTTTTTGTAACTATCTAAACCTTTTATTAATGCTTTAGTTTAAATGATTAACTATTAGGCTATTAGTGGTATCTTTAGGAAAAGTGTTGTAAACTCATTATGTAATATATCCATCGTATGAAAGATTTTTCATTTTCAATATTTTTGCTTGCAATTAAATTCTGTCGTATTTGAATAAATTAAAACCATGCGTTTTGTCTAAATGGTTTCTCTTAATTTCAGTTATAATTACAGCAGTAGGTTTTGGTACATTTTTTAAGAGATTCTACTTTCTTGATACAAGTGTCAGAGTGCAACCTCTCTAAGACAAAAATTAAAGCTCTGTTTTCATATGTAAAATGAGTACTAAAACAGAAAGATGAAATGGGTTTTAAAACTTTGCCTAGTTTAATTATAAAATTTAAATACGTCTTCAACATAGAATTTGTCAAGGAAGAAAGATTGTAAAACTATTGAATTCTATTTGGAGGAGTGAGGAGATCTCTAGGAAGTACAGGGTGTTTATAAAGTTCCGGACCCATTTGGATGTTTACTAACTCATAAAATAATAAATATAGATTAAAATTAATAACATAAATGGTTAGAAAGACTCAAAAAGTTTAATGACCCTTGTCAATGGACTTCCACGTGTGCCCCCTTCGTCGCACGGAGAATATCAAGTCGATAGTCAATTTCATGCCAGGTAGCGGCAAGCATGTTGGCATCCACAGAGGCTATTGCGGTTGTAATTCTGACTTTTAGGTCATCAATGTTCGACACTCTCCTCCTGTAAACATTTTCCTTTACAAATCCCCAAAGGAAAAAGTCCATCGGCGTTATATCAGGTGATCAGGGTGGCCAAAGAATTGGACCTCCTCGCCCAATCCATCTTCCTGGAAAATGGTCGTTCAAAGAACTACGAACGATGGTACCCCAATAAGGTGGTGCACCATCTTGTTGCAAAAAGACATGTGGCTGAAGCTCTTCTAGTTGCGGAAATACGAAATATTCCAACATGTCTGATTATACGACTGATGAGACCGTCTTTTCTGTAAAAAAGAAAGGCCCAATGACTCGGTCGTGCGTTAATCCACACCACACATTGACCTTTGGGGAATCCCTTTGTGCCTCACGGTATTCATGGGGGTTTTCAAAAGAGTCAAAGAGTAAAAAAAAAGTCTAAAGAGAGAAAAATGCAATTAATAAGCAGACGATATTTAGAGAAGTACAGATATTTAAACTGGAAAATGAAATTATCTGAAATTAACCACACGCGCAGACGATATTTACAAAAGTAAAGATATTCAAACCTGAAAAGAAAATATATGAGTTATTCCATCAATAAATGCCATAAGTTTGTTTATATCTTCATTATTTTATGAGTTATTAAACATCAAAATGGGTCCGGGACTTTATAAACACCCTGTATTATATATATATATATATAATTCTACATTTAAGAGCATATTACTATACGGAGCAGAGGAATGGCGATTATGGAGACAGAGAAAAAGAAATTAGCGGCAGTGGAAATGGATGCCCTAAGAAGGTCATGCAGGATATCAAGGACAGAAAGAATACGAAATGAAAAATTTAAAGAAATTATGAAAATTAAGGAAACCGTTTTAGATTATCTTCAAAAAAAAAAAAAAGGCAACTAATCCGGTATGGTTATATTAAGAGAATGAGCGATGAAAGGTTGCCTAAAATCGCTTTTAACTTAAAAAAAAAAAAAAAAAAAAAAAAATCAAAAACGGAAGCGATGAAGACCAGGAAAGAGCTGGATGGATTATATATAAAAAAAAAAAAGATGAGAGACAGATGTCTGAAGGAGGAATGGACCCTGAACCGAAAGCTCTGGAGCAGACTTCTTGTGGACTTAGTCGGAAGGTGACACTTGACGCCATGAAACGAGTTTATATATATATATATATATATATGTATATATATATATTAATTACTTATTAATAAAAGTGTATTAGTATAAAAAAGGCGCCAAGGGCAGCACTAAAAATTATACAAAAATATATAATTTTGAAAATGTGTAGAGACTTGAAGACAAGTGGGCGTGGTCAACAAGAAGAAATAAGGAATTAAAGTAACGAAAAACAATTGTAAAACCAACACTACAGTCGGTAACAAAAGTCTCCGAACACTAGCAAAAATTCCTATATAAAAAAAGTACACTTAATACTGTTTTGTTAAATAAATCCTTGTCGAATCCTGTTTTCAGACTGACTAAGAGCAGGAATCGACTAGGATTTTTTTAACAAAACTGTATTAAGTGCACTTTTTTTATATAGGAATTTTTGCTAGTGTTCGGAGACTTTTGTTACCGACTGTACATAAGAAAAACACCCTTCCGCTTTCTCTTCAGTGGGTGGGAGCAGCAGAACAGACAATAAAGTAAATTGAAAAAGGCCTAACAGGTTTCGGAAACATGGCGAAACTAGCATACTCCCAACAAAAATCAAGCGGAAGGGTGTTTTTCACATGTAGTGTTGTTTTTACAATTGTTCTTCGTTACTTTAATTCGTTATTTCTTTGTTTTTATTAACGTTTTTTCTTCTTGTTGACCACGCCCACTTGTCTTCAAGTCTCTACATATTTTCAAAATTATATATATATATATCTATAAAGCCTTTAAAAAAATATATATATATCTTAGTGACAATGATATAAATTATTAGTTTTATTTAAAGTTATAAGTTTCTAGATTATTTGCGCCGAATAAGTATAGATATCGTCTGATCAGAATAATTTTTAAGTTAAGCTTTAAGATGTTTTAAGATGTTACTTTTTTCAAACTTTTGGAAGAGATTTGATCTTTTTGAAAATACCAAGCAAAATTAAAGTAAATATCTAAATGAATAAATAATTAAAATAAAAAGACTTGCTGGCCTTGCTATTTACAAGATTATCACACAAAAGTGTGTTGTAAATGCTATTCATAAATAAGGACTCATTTTACAGTCGGTAAAAAAAGTCTCCGAACACGAGCAAAAATTCCTATGTAAAAAAAGTACACTTAACACAGTTTTGTTAAATAAATCCTTGTCGAATCGTGTTCTTAGTATGTTTAAAAACATGATTCAACAAGGATTTATTTAACAAAACTGTATTAAATGTACTTTTTTTTATATAGGAATTTTCGCTAGTGTTCGGAGACTTTTGTTACCGATTGTACATGAAAAAGTTTTCTATTGAAGTCGCTATTTATTTTAGAGATAAATTAGTATTGAATTTAAGGTACACATTAAGCATGTTTTCCTTATTTTAACTCATTGATGAAACAGAAAGTACCCTTTGTGAATTAAATATTACATTTCCAAATAGTTAGTATTTCGTTTCGTGTTTCCTGAAAAAAATTAAAGGGTCCGCTACTGTGTTTGGAAGTGCCCACCAATGATCAATTTAGGTTCTTTTGGAAATTAAGTTTTCGAGTATTAAAATCATTCAAAAGAATATTTCGCAATACCATTATATACAGAAATGATAATTCGAGTTGTCCAATAGTAGGTATAGTTACAACACCTCTAGACATTACACAAAATATAGCCAGCAATTGCCCTTAAATTGTTCACTACTGATGCAGTTACCCGATATTATAACTTGTATCCGAATGATATCATAAAATTACTGTCATTTTTTTTAAACTTAGATATTAAAAAAAAAAATTAAAATATTCAAAAGCAAAAATAAATAAATAAATAAATAAAATAAAATAAAATAAAATAAAATAAAATAAATAAATAAATAAAATTGCATAGTTAATACAGATTTATCATTTGTATTACCTTTAATTTATTGCACGAATTGAGAAAAGAAATAACAACTAAACCATTCGAATATATTAATATCTTACTGTAATTGCCATGACCTCATATGAACAAACATAGCTTAGTGCTTAACTCATAGATAAATAAATAAAATGCTGAATAAAAAAAAAAAAAACCTATTGGTAATTATTTCACAGCGAATTTCGGCTAATCAGTAATCTGTAAAAACATATTACGAAGTGAAATTTGCTGTTTTATTTATTTATTTATTTTTATTTTTTGCTTGATATTAATTAGGTGTTTCTTAATTTGCTTTTTAATATTTTCGTGATGAAAATGATAAAAATAATTAAATTGAAATACAAAATGGAAATTGCTTATAAAATGAATGTTTTTTGTAAGATAAGTATTTAATGAATAACATTTTCGTTATTTAAGAAGATTAATTTATTGTAATGAAAATGTTTCTTACATTTTTTCAGTAATTAAAATGATTTCAAAAATCTAAAAGGATTTCTGTTTTACAGTAAATACTATTAAAAAGTATGCTCTTAAAAATGAGAACTATAACTTGAAAAATATGTACATGAAAATGCAAATATGCGCTTGGTTACATTTTTTCAAGTGATTTTGATTTAAAAATGAATTCACATTGTTCTCAATTTAAATACTGTTGCATTATTTAAAATTATATAGTCACAAAAATTAATATATATATATATATATTAAGTGCAAATAGTAAGTAGCAAATAATAGATTAACGTTACGTTAATTACTATTACTATTATTCCATTTTCGTGATTTGTTTTATTGACAACAGTACTTTTATCAAAATTAGGGAAATATTTATTACTCATAGCGTAAAAATGATCCAATAATTGTTATCCATGTTATATAACTTTTTCAAAGATAATAACACCAGTGTTTTTAAATATGCATCATTTTTGACTTGGAGGTATTTAAGTATATGATGTACTTGAAAATAAACAACTTTATCCCATGTCGGAATAATAAAAACCCAGATTTAGAAGCGCAAACAAATAAAATTGGCTCACGTATTTTTCCAAAATATTTTTAATAAATGTTAGACATTAGTATCATAAATCTTAATTAATTTTGATAAAATACTGCATGAATTGTTAACGCTTTAGTCCATTAAGGAGGAAATGTGATTAAAAAAAAAAAAAAAAATGTTACAATTTCTTTAAAAATGCATTATGGATGAAATTCAATTAAAATATAAACTCTTAATTTTGTTTGTGTTTTATTCTAAACTTTTTTTGTTTTTCTAACTAAATGTCTTATAAGGGAATAGAAAATTAATGCATCCGATTTCCTTAAATTTTATTTTATTTTATTATTATCTATTACATTTTTTAAAATGTATTTGGAATCATTATTTTTATTTATTAATGTACAATTAATATTTGAAATTATTCCATACCATTCAGGAACTCAAGCTTGAAGAAATATCTCACAACAATTCATTCCCTTAATGGTGAAAAAAGGACAATTCATGTTTGATTTCTTTAATCTTATTTAGAATAAAGGTTTCTCTTATTTCAGGGCTATCAATCTTGAGCATTGCTGCGGTACAAGACAAAGGAAGCCTCTTTGTCCGTCGAACAAGATAAAGGAAGTTTCTTTCTAAAGAGACAAAGGAAGTCTTCGCATTATCGGGTTTTTAGAAAATGAATCTGGAAAAACAATGAGTTAACTTTCTATCCAAAATCAGATTTTTCTTTGATCTTTAACGTAATTCATAGAACACTCTAACAATTATATTCTTTAATTAACACTGAAATTTAAATAGTTTAAAAATAGATACAACGAGACAACCTGTAAAATAAGTAGAAGAATTTAGCGGTTGGAGTTTAAAAGATTTTCTAGCAAAAGCAGTAATATTACTTTTCATCGTTAATTAATTTATTCTTTGAAATATAAATTGTTTTAAATTAAACTTAACAACGTGGAATATTTATTTAACACATGAGTTTAAAACTATTTAAATAATAATGAAATTATGTTGTTAATCTATATATTATAGTGCTTGTGAAAAAAAAAAAAAAAAAAAAAAAAACGCATATTAAAGAAACAGTTTCTACACCCTCCTTAAACATTCCTATAAAAAAAATCATAATTTATATCTAACTATAACTTGTGCAATGTTCACATTATATTTGTGTCAAAATGCATTTTATAGCACTGTCTTACAAACTTTTTAAAATTTGAATACTTTTTTTTTCTATGTGGTTATCATGTTTGATTCTGCTCTTTAATAATAGCTGTTAAAAAAAAAAAAAAAAATAAAATAAATAAATAATCTGACGTGTTATTCACACGACTTTCTCTTTCCCGCATTTCAATACTATAAAGGTAGATTGCAGATATACTCGTAAGATCAATAAGGTAAGATAATAATCATCAATCTTCTTTTTTACAAAAAAAAAATCAAAACAAGTTTAGGAACAGTTTTATTTGACATATAGTTCTGTGTGAGTGGGGCTTTTGCCTCCTCAACCCCCCATTCAATTATACTGCGTATAAAAAAAAAAAAAAAAAAAAAAAAAAAAAAATCAACGTTGTTATTAATTTACCTTTAAACCTGATCAAATCTAACCTAATATGAACTTCAAAATACCAAATTTGAATATCCTGGAGTTATTTGTTTTCAATTCATGTTGATAGCAGATATACACAGAGACCAACCGCTAAAAATTTGACTTTCGTGATCAGGGACCCTCAAAACGTGATATTATACATATATATATATATATATATATATATATATATATAAAAGAGTTGAAAATAGAACTTTAAAACATACTTTCGTACAGTATGGGTATGAAAAATTAATTTTATTTCCTGAGCAATGTTCGTCGGCATTGTAAAATGTAGCAAAGTACTTCCATCAGTTACATTCAATAGAAAAGAAACTTTAGCTTAATTTTGGGTAACTCTGTATATTGTCTGTAAACTATATGCAGATCATATTATTAAATTTAGTGTCATATGAAAAACATCTAACACAAAATAAAATACACTTCCAACAATATCTATGTATAGTCGGAATGTACCTAAATACCTTGTGTATCACTGTAAACGAATGATAAATGATTTCCATACCACAATCTACACAAAAAATGCCTTTATGCATAAAAAAAAAATAATAATAATAATTCCATTTTGTTTAGAGCTCTCTATAGATGTCAAACTCTACTTACCTGAAATTTGTTTGAATTCTCTTGGATGTCCCTGTACACGAAACATTTGCTTGATCTCAATAAAAGGTTTACTGTATCACTACTACACTGTATAAAAAAAAAAAAAAAAAAAAAAAAAAAAAGTAGGACACTAGATAATTTTAGACAAAAAGGGTATCTTTTATTTTTAATGAAATTATTTTTATGTGTAGCATTTTGTAGATCAATTAATAAGAAATTATCAGTATCATTACTATAATTTTCAAAAATAAATTATTAATGACAGAAAAAATTGTTTCTACTTTTCAAAACTCTGTAAATAAAGTAGAAGGGCAGTAATGCAAAATATAAAATATAAGCGATATTCGTTAAGAATACTCCTCCCATTAGCGTTTATGACGTAGAATAGTACGCTATTTGGTAGCGAATCATACTAAGAGTGGATTTCTGTTTGGCAGAAATTAGCCTATGAGCTATTCAAGCTTCCCGAAGCTCAGTAAGAAATTCAAACTTTTTTCCACCAGCATATACTTGACGGACAAACATTGGCCAGATATTTTCCATTGTGTTAAGATCAGGGCTTTTAGCTGACTTTGGCAAAACCTGCAAATTATTTGCAGCGAACCAATTTTGAACTTCATTGGTGGGATGAATGGAGGCTTCATTTTGTTGAAACATCTACTCTTCTCCTCCCATTTCAGAGCCATACGGAAGAAGCTCAGAATTCAGCACTTCAATATAGCCTGTTTGTTTCTGCGTACCACTGAAAAAGACCAGACTTCTTTTTCGTCCATATCCTATTGCTTAAACGACCATTATCCCCCCCCTCCCATTTGTCGAGTTGAATAACATTCCTCTGCATTCCTCAGACAATGCCAGTATTATTGGTAACCATCTATATTGTCTAAGTTAAACTTCTTCTTGTCTGAAAATATTATAGAAGTCCAATCTGAGGTCCGTGACATGTGTTCCTTAGCCCATGATAAACGGTAATCAATCTATGTTTTTTCCACTTTGGAGAATTCTTCCGCTTTCTAAAAAGGAATTATTTGGATCATGTTATGTAGTTATAAACTGTTTTCCTTGACACATGAGTAAGTCCTGCTTGATTTTGAGCCTTTTCAATACTTCCACTGATTTTTTTAGCTCATGAGCAAGTATTTTCTATCGTAAGGAGTTAATTTTTTAGGCCTACCAGTCTTATTTCTTTCCCTATTTCTATCTCACTTTCAGATAAAGTTAGAAACTGTATTGGGGCTTACGTGCAGTATACGAATAATCTGTCTAACACCTTTACCATTAATTTTCTATGGAACAATTTGTCCCTTTTGGAAATAATTTAAAGGTATTCTTCTAGTCAGTCTGAAAAGAAAATAACAATGCAATTTTCAACAAAATATGTTTTCCGTAACAAAAGCAGTTAAAGAAAACTCAATATTAACTCTTTTACTCGTGCACAGTCTTCCGAATAACAAATTTTGGAAAGTGTCCTTCTACTTTTTTTACACACTCGAAATCATGAATACTAGTTTTCTACAAAACATTAATTAGCAATAGCAGTAAAGATTTTATTTTTACGTAAAATTAAAGAAAACTTTCTTAAACAAACCTGTATAAAAATCTAATAGCCAGGATAAAAATACTTAAAATAATTTACAAAATTCGACTCTTCTTGTACTTTTTTTACACAGTGTATATGCTGATAACATACACGCACACACAGAGAGACACACACACAGAATAACCGCTAAAAATTGTTTTTCGGATACAGGGTACTTTAGAATGTGTAAATATGACAAAAAATCAATTTTGAAATTTGATCCCAAAACATTACTTTCTCTACAGTATATATGGTTAAGAGAAAGTAAAAACGCTAACTCAATTAATAGTAGATCTATTTACATTCTTTGATTTTTTTTTATATATAAATGAGCTATTTATTCAAAAGAGAGGACTTTGTTTAATTTACACATAATTCAACTTTTACAAAGCAAAAAAGCTTTGGAAGAAATTCGCCGTATTCTGTCTTTTTTTCTTAATCGGTATAAATATTTAAAAAAAAGAAAAAAAAGAAGAGTTTGCACTCATCAAAAACTGTGTGGTAAAATCCCAAATTCATAAATTATTTTACTTTTTTAATTATGTCGATATCTTTTAAAATAATTTTTATTTTAACTTTTCAGATATATATATATATATATATATCTATATATATATATATATATATACACAGGGCGAGTTTGACATGGTCTGCCAAACGAAAGGATGTGATAGAACAGTCTATGGGGAGCATAAAACACCATAGAAACCCTGTCCTATCTCTAACCATTTCAGAGTTATGGTAGACAGAAGAAAAATCTGTTTTTTTCTATCCCATCAGAAAACCCCCAAATTTGTGAGCTTTCTGAAAGACTTACACGCAAAATAAGCACATATTTGGAAAGAGCAGAAAAATTCCTATCGGGTGACACCATTTACATCAGGATACCTTAATCGGACGGCGAGCTACAAGCGCTAAAACAATGGCGAAGTTTAAAATCGAATTGTCACCAAATTCTTTAACCGGCATTTCTGCAAACACCGTTCAAGCTACAATCGGTCAAATTCACCAAAAACTTTTCCATTTCACAAGCTTTAGAATGAGCCCACAATAAACCAGATTGGTGTTCTAGTTCAGGAGAAATTTAGCCTTTTGTTTAAAATGCATCCATCACTGAACTCGATGATCGTCGAGAAGGAGACTCACGGGGTGCATTCATGTCCGCCTTCAGCCCGCTGTTTTGTCAGATGCAAAAAAGAAACTTTTAAAGACAAGCAAGAAAAGTAGCAGCTGTATTAAGTTTACAAACACAATGCAATGGAAATAAAAGAAGTATGACGTTTCTCACGTCTTTCACAAAGGAATATCCAAAAAGAAAAAAAATGATGTATCTCAAGTTTATGATTAAAGCACATATGCATTCGAAAGGATGTGTGAAATTTAGTGCCGCTGCTGAAATTGGTCGCTCCCACACCTGATACATGCCCATGCCCGCTTACGAACGGAAACCATAGTAGATCTTAGCGAAAGCTCATCCCTCAGTTTTATTATTGCATTATCGAGCCGGCTGGTTTAATCTTGCAAACTGGCAACTTCTTTGCGGTAAACTTCTTTCTTCAGGAAACCCCAAACATCCAATGGAGTGAGATCTGGCGATCTAGGTGGTCAAAGAATTAGTCCATTACGACCAATCCATCACGGATACTGCTGATTCAAGAAGTCCCGAACGGCATTGGAAGAATGTGCAGGGTCCCCATCGTCTTGGAAAATAATTTCCGCTCGTTGGGGTACAGGAATGACATCAAGTAATCCTGGAAGATGATGTTCCAGAAACTCCAAATACGTATTGCTTGTCAGATGACCTTGGAACACATGTGGACCTATCAAGCGAATGCCAACCACTCCAAGCCAAACATTTAAGCTGAATCGCGTCTGGAACGATGAGTTTCGTGTTACAAATGGATTTTGTTGAACGTAATGATGCCAGTTATGTAAATTTAACATGCCATCCCGAATGAAATGTGACTCATCTGTCCACATTATAGTTCTAAGGAAATGGTGTTCCTCAATATCTTGCTCTAAAAGTCAGCGGCAGAATGTTATCCGTTTTTGGAAATCTGAGCGGCGTAATTCTTGTACCGGTGTGAAGTGGTATGGATGATACTGGTTTTTGCGCAAAACATTCATCACTTTACTTTGGGAGATTCCACCTTCTCTCGCAAGTATACGTGGACTCATATTTGGATTTTCCTCTACTCGGTCGAGTACGGACTCCTCAGCGGTGGCGGAGCGGCGACCATGGCCCCTTTCATACACCCTACCGAACGACCCATTCTCCCTAAGACTTCGATGAATTGCGGCAAATACAGCGCAGTTGGGCGCACGACGATGTGGATAACGTAGACGGTACTCTTCTTCGGCTCTCCGAGAGATACCGTTGCAAAATCCATACTCAGAATGCATATCCGCGTATTCTTCATTTGTAAAACTATGGATATCTGTTTACAGGTTGGAAAGTATGACAATTTGATCCCTGTGATGACTTCAATTGAAAATAAAATTCAGAAGGGTAAACGAAAAGGGATAAAATTTCAATATTAATTTACAAAAGTAGAACAAAAAATGTGCTACGGAATAAGAACCAACTTGGTTAATTCGTACCAATGTAGGAAAACATACTAAATATGAATTAAGAGAGAGCAAGTAGACGTGAGAGCAGCGGGAAAAGAATCGGCCGAGCTCAGGCAAAGTCCAGAAAATGCTAAAGCAATAAACAGCATAAAACGTAAAAGAAGCTGACGAGCTAATGAGCTGTTACAGATTGGCTCGCCTTTTGTAGCCGCGAGTGGGATGCGCGCGCAGAAAGGTTGGAATACATCATCATATCACTAAGAGTCCATACGCAGATAGTCACGTATCTGCATACGTTCCATTTACTCACCATCGTTTCGTTTGCCGAATTTCGACGAACGCCATTTTCAGTGATGTATTTGAAACAAAAGGCTAAATTTCTCCTGAACTAGAACACCGATATGGTTTATTGTGGGCTTATTCTAAAGTTTGTTGAATGAAGAAATGTTTGGTAAATTTGACCGATTGTAGCTTGAACGGTGTTTGCAGAATTGCCGGTTAAAGAATTTGGTGACAACTCGATTTTAAACTTCGCCAATATTTTAGCACTTGTAGCTCGCCGTCAAATTAAGGTATACCGATGCAAATGGTGTCACCCGATAGGACGTTTTCTGCTCTTTCCAAATATGTGCTTATTTTGCGTGTAAGTCTTTCAAAAAACTCACAAATTTGGGTTTTTTTCAGACGGGATGGAAAAAACAGATTTTTCTTCTGTCTACCATAACTCGGAAACGGTTAGAGATAGGACAGGGTTTCTAAGGTGTTTTATTCTCCCCATGGGCTGTTCTATCACCCCCTTTCGTTTGGCAGATTATGTCAAACTCACCCTGTATATATATAATTTTATTTTTTAGCTAAATAAGAAAAAATAAAGTAGTCAATTATCAGACGAATTCGTTATATATTCTACTAATTTATTTTTAGATATTTAATTTTTTTATTGTAATTTAAAGTAAAACTAAAATCATTTAATGAAAAAAAAAAAAAAAAAAAGAAACACTAAGGAGCTGTACAGCATACAGAGCATCCAAAAAATGCTAATTAAAATTTAACGACTGTTTCAATGCACCGAATTTTACACTTTGTGAAAACTTATTGTTTTAAAATAATTTATGATATTTTAAAAAGCATAGTTTTTTGTTGCGATATTTTACATCACTTATCAGTACAAAAGATTCAGAAGAACAACAAAAGATAAAGGAATTTTACAAGATAAGATAACACTTACTTTCGAGTAAAATAAATAAATGAATGTATAATTAAGGAATAGATTTATTTCAAAGCTAACAGTTTTGAAGAATATTTACATTGTTTGATGACCTTTGAATACATTTTGATCTTCAGAAAAAAAAAAAAAATAAATAAATAGATAAATAAATACTAAATAAATAAATAAATAAAAATAAATAAAAAATCATAAAATTGGAACAGAGTTTACCTTTCTCGATGAGAATAATCATAAATAATGTTACATGACGATTTTAGTCCTTTTTAAATATAACTTTAAAAAGTATAATTATCCTTTATGTAATTGAAATGCATAAACCTATTTTTAAATAGAGAGAGAGAGAGAGAGAGAAAAAGAGAATTCTTTAATAAATGGATTCTTATGTTAGCGAATATTTTATCATACTTATATTTTTCCAAATAAAAATAAATTAGAGAAGTTGTGATAATTTTAAATTTTGAAATCACCGAGATTATACTTATGTAACAGTAAGTGAATAGAGTGATATTCTGTTAATTTCAAAACTGGTGTACAATCAATATTTAAACTTTAAATCTTCTTCACACACCATAAAATTTAAGCCAGTACAACTTATTTTGAAAGGATGAGGCCTTTCTTCTTCAGGTGCAAAAAACACGTACTAAGTCTTGCTTTTGCCTCCAAGGCAGTAGCTCGTGTTTACTGCACCTGAAGAAGAAAGGCCTCGTCCTTTCGAAACTATTTGTACTGGCTTAAATTTTATGGTGCGTGACGAAGTTTTAAAGTTCAAATATTAATGTTCTATTGCCTTAAAGCATATCTTTGTAGTATAAATTCTACAATCTTTGACATAAGTGAAGGAATATTTTTGAATCTAAGCATTTTTACTGAATATTTAAAGAACTTCATGGATTCTCTTGAAATTTCATGGGTAAAAAGAATATATTATACCTTATATATTCCAGTGAACGTTTGTTTTGAAGGCAAAGTGGGTATAAGTTACAAATTAACCAAAAAATATCATCTTTGGATTCCCTTGTAAAAAAATAATGCATGAAGTGAATTATATACACTATGTTCCAATAAGTATTTGGACACTTTCGAATTTAGACGTATTGTCAAATATCTAGAAAAGTTGTTTAAGAATCATCTACAAACTTTGATACTGTAAAGAACATGTTATATCTCATATATATCAGTAAAAGTCGTGTCCTTAAGAAGAAAAGACGACAAGTAAAAAAAAAAAAAAAAAAAAAATCCAAATATTTTGGGTACCCCTTTATAGATTAATGCTTTAAATGCGTTTTGGCTGTAGTATGGGAATATGACGATTTTTCTCATTATCTGTATAAAATTTTCTAAGGATACAACATATATTCATGAAATAACATTTGAAATACGAACATTTTTTAAAATAATATTTAATTGAACTTGCGTAAGCTCTAACAAAATTTCTGTTGCATAATTTACTAGACAAATTTATAGACTTGCTCTAAAAATTTTAACAAATTTCGTTAAAACCCAAAAAATATGGAAGAATTGAAATTTAAGTACTTTCGGAAGGTATCAATACCACGATAAAAGAGTTTCACCGGTATTTTCTTTTTGATTAAATCATGTCCATGACTATGCGTTGATTGAGAACTAAAATATGATTTCTGCGATCATGACTAGATAGAAAAAAAAAAAAAAAGAAGAGCTTGTGTGGATTAATCAAGATACGTTATTATACGTTATATATATATATATATATATATATATATATATATATATATATATACATCAACTCAATTACATAAAAAATTTACTTTTATAGATCTATTAAGTATAAAAATAAACAATTTAATAATAAAATTTTAAGAATCATCTCTCTATATATAATCGTCGTCCTGAGTGAGTGAGTAAGTAAGTAAGGTGGTGATTCATCATCGCCCAGACCAAACCCCTGGATCTAGAAGCATGAAATTTTGTGACAATGTTCACTCTATGACGTAGGCATCCACTAAGAAGCAATTTTACAAAATTTGCCCCCCAAGGGGAGGAGGGGGGCAAAACGTGATTTCACAAAATCCTTCATATCTCAAACAAAAAACAAAAACAAAAACAAAAACAAAAAAACAGATGTCCGTAAAATTTTCGCTTTAAAATATAGCTAACACAAATCTCTAAAAACCAATTTCTGGAATTTTAGAAATCCGGTCCCCAAGGGGGAAGGAGGGGGCAAAACGTGATTTCACATGCGTAAAACTTGATTTCACATAATCCTATATATCTAAAAAAAAAAAAAAAACAGATATACGTGAAATTTTTGCTCTAACATATAGCTTATATAAATATCTGAAAACCAATTTCTAGAATTTTAGAAATTCAGCCCCATATGGAGCGGTAAGAGGGGGGGGGGCTATGGGGCAAAAACAAATAGAAATACAGTTAGGCCACGCAAAATTGGTACAGATAGGTTTTAAAGGCCTGCAAGTCGAATGGGGATATTTTCGAAAGTGTAAAGTTATTAGGAGGGGCAAAAATATAAAAATACAATTAGATCGTTCAAAATTGATGCATAGAGATTTTCGATACCTACAAATCGATTTCGGATATTTTCTATTTTGTAAAATTATTAAGAGGGGCGGGAAGGGGTGCTATGGGACAAAAACAAATAGAAATACAGTTAGGCAGCTCAAATAGGTTTTAGAGGTCTGCAAGTCGAATGGGGATATTTTCGAAAGTGTACAGTTATTAGGAGGGGTGGGAAGGGGGGAGGGGCGAAAAAATAAAAATAGAGTTCATTTAAAAATAGCGACCAGCGAAGCGGGCGTAGCCTGCTAGTATTAATATATAAATCATCATTACTGTAAAAGATATTTCTTTTCGAAAAACAAAATTGTTTAAATATTACTTTTAGAATATATGTTTAAAGCACTTTTTATGAGATATCTTAATTTTTTTAAAAGATTTTTTTTAAAAATTAAAACGATAAATTACGTTAAAAAAAAAAAAAAAAAAAAAAAAAAAAAAAAAGAGGCTGTATAGTTATTCAAAATTTGAAATTTCAAGACTTTAAATATTTTTAAAATAATGAAAAATAGGAAAAAACGATATATCACTAACATATCCTTTTATAACTTAAATTGAAATGCAAGAATTCTTTGAAATCCTAGATAACTTAAAATCTACTTATCTGTACAGGAGGGAATTACATTTCTTATAAATCTAAAGATAACATTTTTAAAGAAAAAAAAAAAAAAAGTTATACCAAAAAGAAAAAAGATTTTAAATTAACTTTTACTTCAGAGTATTACTTAAAAACAAACAAACGGCTATTATTTCATTTTTATTTCTTTATATAAAGTATAAGGAAGTAAAAATAAAATGTCATTATCTATTCTGCCTGTCAGATGTCTCTGATACCGTGAGGGAGATTAGTAAAAAACACATGATTTTGAGAAGACAGAGCCTAAAATAAATTTAAATAATTATCTAATTTAAAATAGTGTAAATTTTTAACCAGTTCTGTAGATTTTAGTACTATTATAACAGGCCAATTTCCAATTTTTGTTAAAATTGATTTTAAATTCTTGAATTAAGGAAAGAGAAACTTTTATCCTAGTTTAATAGATAATTATCTGATTTGCAAAAAATGGAAAGAGATACTCATAAAACTATCACGCTGATGTTCTGCGTAGAAAAGTCTAGTCACTCTTTTTTTTTTCCTAGTATGAGATTTATTCAATTGCATTAAGTGAAATATTTTAATTATTTCAAATTTTAATAAATAAATAAATGGAAATATTTTAATTACTATTGTTTAATTAAGTGTGCTATCTATAGTTAAGTAGAAATAATGCTTAAAATAATGAAAAAAAAATTACAAAAATTGCGTTACTTTGGAATGTTTAGTTATGAAATTAAAAGAATCTAAGTACATAAGAAAAATAGATTAAAAATATTACATGGGCATAAATGGCAAGCGATGTGCATCTTATTTGCATGGAGTTGTACTTCAAATAATTGATTAAAAAAAAAAAAAAAAAACATACTTAGACGTGAAATTCATTTGATATATTTTTTTTTTATTTATTTAAAGCTCTCTTGTATAGTTAAATGAAAAAAAAAATATTAAAATGAACGAAGCAAATAACTTCTAATTAAGAAAGCGAGTTTGTAACTGAACAATTTCAAATAACTTGTGCATAACAGCTCTTTTTTTTTTTTTTTTAACTGTTTTTAGACATGTTTTATATTTAACAAAATTCTAAATATCTACACATACAATTTAAAAGAATTAATACACATTAAGTTTTAGTTATAATATCGATATTTTTAAGGCAAAAAAAATACCAATTATAATATCATAATGCAATTTGTTTCACAACTTCTGCAGTATATATTATAACACAAACCAAACTTGTTGTGTAACGTAGTGGTATGTCCAGGAGAAGTTCTCACCTGCGATATCGAAGATAGTCGGTTCGATTCGAATGATTAGAAATGCATAATTGTTTAATTACTGATATTTTTTTACGCTCTAGGAAATTCTAAAATCTATTTTTAACACTAAAACAGAATAATACCTTTACTTATCCATTTATTTATTACAAAGCCTTAAAAATGGTGGTATTCTTAAGCTTAAGAAAATGGCTGTGTTTTAAAACATTTGCAATGCTTTAACTTCAGATGCAAGAAGGTGTCTTTAAATGTAAGACATTTTTTTCGCTTTAAATATGACTATCCGATGAAGATACTTTTAAATCTGAATTTAAGATGTTTTCGTTTACAGTATAACTTATACTAGTATGTACTAAACTAAACTATATTTTTGTATGTAAATTACGTAAACTCTATATAACAGGAAAATATAAACTACATTTAATAAAATTAAACATAATTTATACGTCTCATTAATATATTAAAACCAATGTAACATCTAAAATGAGATAAAGAATACAAAAATTTAAAACTTTAAAAATACATTTTAATTTAAAACAATCAAATACACGACAAACATTTCGGCTATTTTTGACGTTAAATTCCTATGTAAAATAAGCTATTGCTTGGAAACTATTCGTACTAAGGTTTATTACTGCAAAATAATTTAAGTTACAGTTTTTTAGTATATATATTTACAGCCCATACAATAGTATTTTTGATAATTTATAAAACGAATATAAAGTAATTTCATTAAATTACTGGCTTAAAAATCATTACATTCTGAAAGATTTCTACATTTTCTTTCATTTCATAAAAAACAAATTCCAATTAAATCTATTTATCTTAATGGCATAATATACTTTTAAAATTCCTGATTCTGACAATTTATGAATATTCGAATATCATCATTAAATTTCTTCAAAAGATGCTTGAAAAAGAACCCTAAAAAATAATTTAAATATTTTTTTTTCATTCCAAAACTAGAAATCCCCCTTTTGACCTTTATTTGTTCAAATAGTTATGAGATCTGAAAGAGTTGTCAAAAGGTTTATCATTAACAGTATCGGAAGATTTTGTCATAATTTAGTGGAAACGACGAGTAATTATTTCCTGTAAAGCAAAAGATGAAAGAGATTGCTTTCATTTTACTTACGTGTTAGAAATAGATTATATTCATAGCAAAATACCTTTGTAATAAAGATGTTTTTGATCGTTATTGTATATTTGTTTTGAAAGTTTGGTAAATATGAAAATATTATGTATTAATTTAATAACGACGCATAAAAATGATAGTATAATAAATATATTTCAAAGTTTTCGCAGTTTTTTTTTTTTTTTTTTTAATTTAACAAAGAATTCTAGTGATTTTTTTTTTTCGCAATTCCTTTAAAGGAGCAAATAATTGAATTAAAACAATTTTAATAGAATTTTGAATTTTAATTATTATTAATTATTTATTTATGCGTTTAATTTTTTTCCAATGTTTGTGATGCATGAAATACTGAATAAAGAACTTGTGATACATGTATTCACTTATATTTGAAATACATAACTTTGAGTTTCATTTTGAAATGATACATTTTAATTCATTTCTTTTCACTCGTTTCGTTTCAATAATCGTTCTTATTTAATTCTTTATGCCCCGTCCGTATTTTAAAGTACCACCTGGTTGTTATTCTTACAGAAAAATAACCATTCATATTTCACTAACTCTACTTTATAGTACCAATATTAAAAACTTCACTGAACTGCTAGTAAATTGCAATAACAGTTTCATGAAAGAGGAAAAGTTTTGAAAGTCATTTTTGCAGTCATTCGATCTCAAATGCTGCTCAAAAGTGAAAGGCATGTGTATCATTTTTTTTTTTTTTTTTTTTTTTTTTAACTAATACTGTATGGTATGATAAGTACACTACTGGCCATTAAAATTGCTACACCAAGAAGGAATGATAATTACGGAATGAAATTTGTTGGACACATACATTATAGTAGGAAGAACAATTGATTAACATTCGAGTTATATGTACTGAGAAAACAGTACATAAAGCAGCGACCTCTGTGAGCAATAATAGCACTTATTTGCCTAGGGATTGAATCGAACAGCGATTAGATGACATGTACGGATAGAGCACTTCATGATGTTTTAAAACGATGCCACAATTCATCGTTCGAAGTTACTGGTGAGAGGTGGGGGGCCAGTCGCTGTTCAACGATTAAACAGTCATTTTCATTGGTACGAGATCAGGAGAACGCGCTTGCCAGAGCAACAGTCGATAACATTCTGTATCAAAGAAGGTCCGAACAATACAAACAACTTGCGGTCGTGCATTATCTTGCTTAAATGTTGCGCTTCGGAGGCCTTGAATATAGGACAGAGCGATGGGCCTTAACTCGACAGAAATGTAATGGCTGGTATTTAGAGTGACCAGAATGAAAACAAGAGGTGATCGGGACGTGTATCCAATGGTACCACATACCATCAATCCAGATGGTGAACCAGTATGCAGCTACCAAAATTCTGATTACCCTCAAAACTGCATCATTGATATGGGCGCCATTAATGTGTGATCAACGATGAACCTGGACGCTGGAATGGCGTGAGGTCACCTTTCAGACAAATCACAATCCTGTTTACAGCATCAAGATTGCCTTATCCGTATTTAACGGCATTATGAATAATGCACATTGCCAGCTGGGATTCGACATCATTATACTGTCCATCATTCCCAATGATGTTATGGGTTCCCATTGGATACACGTCTCGATTACTTCTTGTTTGTGTTCCTGGCACTCTGAACAGCGGCCATTAAATTTCTGATGGGTTAAGGCCCGCCCCTCTGCCCTGTATTCGAGGCCTCCGTAGCGCAAAAATTAAGCAAGATAATGCACGACCGCAAATTGTTTGTATTGTTCGGACCTTCTTTGATACAGAATGTTATCGACTGTTGCTCTATCAAGCGCGTACTCCTGATCTCGCACCAATGAAAATGACTGTTTAATCGTTGAAAAGCGACTGCCCCCCCCCACTCACCAGTAACTTCGATCGATGAATTGTGGCATCGTGTTAAAACATCATAAAGTACTCTATCCGTACGTGTCATCCAATCGCTGTTCGATTCAATGCCTAGGCAAATAAGTGCTATTATTGCTCACAAAGGTCGCTGCTTTATGTACTCTTTTCTCAGTATATATAACTCGAAATTTCCTGAAATTTTAATCAATTGTTCTTCCTGCTATAATGTATGTGTCCAACAAATTTCATTCCGTAATTATCATTTCTTCTTGGTGTAGCAATTTTAATGGCCAGTAGTATATTAACAACTACTAAACAAGAAATTGATGTTGAGAAATTTTTTCTTCTGTAGTATCCCGACGGTACTTTGAAGTACCGAAGCTAATAATAATTAGCTCTAATTAATACACACACACACACACACACACAAACAAAAAAAATCCTTTTTCCTTTCTACATGCATTCTAAGGAGCCTATGTTAGGTAATTAAAAAATTTTGATATATTATCTATGTTTTGTGATAATTTGGGGCATAAAGGGTTAAGTATACAAAATTATAATTTAATTACACAGTTTTTCAAATATTTTTCTTTTTGTTAAAAAATACTTTTGATGCTTTTCCAGTTTTGCTATAATAATGATTCATGTACGTTCAAATATCTTCATTGAATTTCTCAAAATATATTTCAGAGAGAATTTTAAAATTAAATTTGAATAAATTTCCGCAATATTATGAAATCAGGTACTTTCGGACAGTAGAAATATGAGTGAAAATTAATCATACTATTATTTACAGTATCCTGAGAAATAATTACTTTTATAATTTGTAATTTTCAACAGATATTAAGAGAGACTTCATCTATATATTACAGGTTTTAAAATAATTGTACATTTTTTAAATTTAATTTTTTTCTTAAAAATATAAGAGCTAATTTTAATCGATACCATTCTTGCGAGCATAATTACATACAAATGATGCATCACATGGTAAAATACATATATATTTTTACATGGAAAAGTAACTTATAATTAAAGTAATGAAAAAAAAAATGCTAGAAAATTTTATTAATTAAAAAATATTATTGGTATTAAAATTACCACAATTGTTTAGCGTAATTATGTCTATAATTAAAAGCAAAGTAATTAAGTAAAAACTGTTAAGCTTTGATTAAATTATGGAAAAACACTACGAAAATATTGTGTACGCAATATACATCAGGAAAAATTCGGACATTTTTATTAAAAGTTTTAAAATAAAAAATGTAGAATTATTTTAAAGGCTATAATAGAAAGATGAAACCTTTATGAACATCTGTAAAGATATAGTACGGTATAAAAGTAGTTAATTTTTGAATTATTATAAATAAAATTATCTATAATTTTCTTCTTTCAAAACTACCTGATCCATTAATACGAAAAATTCTTTTATAAAAGTAATTAATTTTTGAGTTATTGTAAATAACATTATAGTCATTTTTTGCCGATATTTTCTCCCTTCAAAATTACCTGACTTATTATAAGAAAATTTCTGTTTCTGATTTTTAAGTACAATGCCTAACTTTGTCAATAGCCAAAGCCCATGTTATTCTTTGAGGAAATTTGTTTTGACAGTAATTCAATATTTAATGTGCTTTTTAAATTCCGTTTTCACATTCAGAAAATTCACAGTCACTAAATTAGTATTCTTTTTTCAAAAACTGTTTTTTCATTTTTTTTTTTTTAAATATTTTATTTACTAGCTAAAATATGAGAGAAAAGCACTTAAAATTTTGTATTTTTTTTTTTTTTTTTTTTAAACTCAAAAAACAAAACAAAACAAAAATAAATAAAAAATAAATAAAAAATAAATAAAAATAAATAAATAAAAATAAATAAATAGATAAATAAATAAATAAATAAAATAAATAAATAAATAAATAAAATAATAATAAAAGAAAATTTATTTAACGGCTGTGAATTTTGTAAAAGTGAAAACTGATTAAAAAAATAAAAAATAAATAAAAATAAATGATGAGATAATTCTGGAAATAGATTTCCCCATATGATAACAAGGACTTTGGCTGTCGGTGACATTAAATATTTTACGTTCTTAAGACCTTTCATCTATTCAAGTATGTTAACTGGCCATGATTTCCTAATGGATACTTAAGTACCTCTTTCATAAAAAGTACTTAATTTTTTTTTATCTTAGTTTAGTTGTATTGTGATGTGTACTTATTTTTTACAAATTAAAAAAGAAATCGATTGATTACACTTTACTAATGTGTCTTACAGTCCCCACATTCATTTTATTAATGCGTTTGTAAGTTTCTTAGCTTAAATGTCTTTGGACGAATTTGAAATATTGTTTTTTGTTAGCATTATAATACATGTTTGATTTTAATACCAGAAAAACGTCTTTATTTGAAAGAGTAATAATTAATAATAATAATAATGATAATAATAATATGAATAAATATATTTGATTGTTTTTATAATATTACCTTTTTATATATAGTATAATTTTAAATTTCTTTAAAAATAAATATTTTAATCGAGCACATATTTCCATTGTAGAACTTGTAATTATATTTTAAGATTTTAAGATTTTAATATATATATATCATGTTTACACACATTTAAAAACACATTTTTTTTGTGCCGTTCAAGAATAAATTTACTTTGAATTTTATTTGAAATCAATTGATTTATTTTAATGTTTTGCTCTATGGAGCTGTAAAAAATTCCATTTGTGTTATTTTTGTTATATACTTTTTTAATAGCAATTTTTTTTTACATAGATACTTTTAATACTTTTCTTTTTTCTCTATCAGAATGAATTCGGTTTGAAAATGCTTAATACATTTCTGATACATGTATTTGAATAAGAAATGTAAGAGATAAAATTCGAATAAATTATTATCACGGTGAAGCGAGGTATATTAATATTTTCACCTTAAGACTTTTTTTTATTTTTTTTAACCTCTTTAAATACTTCGTTGGTCATAAGTGCTAAAAAAGTCTTCATGTTATTTTTTGCAAAAAGTTTTTTAAGGTTTTATAATAATTTAGTGGTAATGACGTATAATTATATTTTTTAAACCAGGAGAAAAATTTAAGCATTTTCCTTTTGCTTATGTGTTCGTAACAGATAAAATTCGTAGTGAAAGTACATATAGGAGAAATTTAAACATTTTTTTTTTTTTTTTTGCTAACGTTGTGATGCATGTTTATTTTTACAGCCAGAATTAGTTTTTACAGTCAAGATATTAGAATTATTATTAATATGTGGAATGTAAAAAGCAATAGTTAAAATAAATATATTTTATTGTTTTCGTAAAGCGATTTTTTTTGCTGATGAAAAATAAATCTTAAAATTTTTTAAATAATTATTTAAACTAATAAATAATTTCTTAGAATAAATTTTGCTCATCTCCGAAACCTTGTTTTAATTTAAATTGTTTTATTTTAAAGCTCTGTTCTAAAATACAACAATTATACACATAATACATAATACATATATATATACACATATATATATATATATATATATATATACACATATATATATATATATATATATATATATATATATATATACAGTCGGTAACAAAAGTGTCCGAACACTAGCAAAAATTCCTATGTAAAAAAAGTACACTTCGTACGGTTTTGTTAAATAAATCCTTATCGAATCATGTTCTTACACTGACTAAGAACAGGATTCGACAAGGATTTATTTAAGAAAACCGTATGAAGTGTACTTTTTCTACATAGGAATTTTTGCTAGTGTTCGGACACTTCTGTTACCGACTGTATGTATATATATCAGGTGTCGCTTAAGTGTGTAGACATTTCTAAAATTCATGATTTATTTAATTTTAAATATTTGTTTATTTATCTAAGCCTATCATTATGTCCTAAAGATGGGACACTTACACTTTATATGAAAAGAATTAAATCACAGCTGATATTTGTGCTATTGCACTTTTATCCTCGAATAACACATCTTAAGGTGAAATATCACTGGCCTATGACCTTTCAAAAGACTATATGTATTTAACAGGGAGCAGCCCCCGCTCATCATATTGGAGCGATGTTGAGCGATGTTGAGCGATTTAGTGTCGAGATAAAGGGGACTACTCCGAGGTTTATTGAAAAATAAATAAAATAAATAAAAAAAATAAATAAAAAGTTTTGCCAGGCTTGTAGCCCAAGACCGACAAAGGGCGAGAGAGGTTAAAATAATAATTGAGAGAAAAGTTCTTGGTTTGAATTAATTCTGGTCGATAAAGTTCATTTAGAGTTCAGGAGGTAAACAGCTGAAACATATTAAGATATGTGCTGTGCAATCACCTGTTGCCGGGCGTGCGCTCCTCGCAACAAGGAGCAACAGTTTACTGATCGTTGAATCCATTTCTACAGCAGAGCATGTGCATGATACCTTTGTAGACGTTGCTTTTGAGGAGGTCTAGGTTCCTGTCTGAACCAGTAGGTAGTGTTATTGATAACAACATTAATCAGTGGCATTTGATATATCCATTAATAGGGAGAAAATCTTATTGAGTTTGTTAATTAGATTTGGTCTTGTTAAAATGTCCTCCAGCCAGTTTACTGGTCTGGGGGAAGGATTTCTGATATGGTGGGCAGAAGTGAGGAAGACGATATGTATTATTGTTTTCAGCAAGTTAAAATGTGCCTGGGGTCCATTCCGATCGTTAGGTTATAGTGAAAAGGTTAATATTTGCATTCTTTTATGCCCACTTTTTTCAAAAGTAATATATAATACAATAAGAAAAAAAAATAATAATCTGACACATTTCTGTGAAATTTAGAGCTTATTTTATACCTACATTGCAATATTTTATACCTGTATTTGCAAATAACATTCTTCGAATATATCAGCAACCATCAAATACGCAAAAAGTGGTGCAATCAGCTACCCAGTATTTGCAAATAACATTTTTCGAATATATCAGTAGCCATCAAATATACAAAAGACCACTAAATTCCTGAAATCAGAGACCTTTCACAGGAAAAAACTTGTCGTTTTCAAGAACCAAATCACAAATTAATATAAACAATTGGAGTTTTGCTCAGTTTTGAATTATTTAACATCTTTAAAATTTTCTTAAACCTTTACATCTTTTATATTTTAATTAATAGGAAAGATATATTTCTCATTAGAAAACGTTAAAAAAAAAAAAAAAAAAAAAAAGTACATGTAGACTATGCAGCGAGAAATCTTAGTAAAAAACAAAAATTTTGTTGGATTTCCAGCATGATCATGTAATTTAAATCATTTACAATTAATATGAATTGTTCATTAAGCTAACAGACATGTATGTACCAATATATTTCTTTAGACATGAACTAAATGAGAAAATAAAATGTATTTTTCACTTAACGAAATGCAGTCAAGCTAGAAATGGAACCTGGAAACTTCAGCTGAACACGATAACGATTTTTTACACAATCAATTATCGAACAATAATCAACAGCCATACTCTCTTAACTTTGCGATGGCGTCACACATTTTAAGTATTTTAAGTAACTGCGTATACAATATTAATATACAGTTTGTAAAGAAACTAATAGACGCAACTGTAAGGGATGAAACTTCTCAAAACAAACAATTTTCACCAGACAATGGGGGTCGAAAAGCAGAAGGTGAGTCGCAAGAGGATGCCTGCTTAGTGAAAATGGAGAATACAATATAGACGTATAGAAAAGAGCGAAGAATCTTTAGTATTGAAAATGTTACAACAAATGCTAAAAAGAGCAATTTCTAGCAGAAATATAGGCTTCACATCGGTGACAGAGGGAATCACACAATTGTTAGAAGGTTCCTAGCATTTCCCTAATGCCTTCGGCTGGGACGCTTATTCGGACGTCAAGGTTCTCTGGTGATTCGATGGACGTGTTTAGGTGGCCATTTGAATACTGCCGCATCTCTGGCAACAAATGGCAGGTGAATAATTGGTTCTACGAAAGGCGACGTTTCACTCGCTACAGAGAAAGCGCTCTTTTGCGACTCACCTTTTGCTTTACGACCCCACATTTTCTATTGAAAGTTGTTTGTTTTAGCATGTTCTGTCACCCCTTACGGTTGTGACCATTAGTTTTTTTTATACACCCTGTATATTATTGCTAACAAAATAATTTCAGAATCGAACACCAGTCATAGTAGGCTATATTTGAAAAATATTATTAAATACACATACACACACACACACTTTATAAATATATATATACAGTACACTCTCAAAAATCCACACAGCTTAAAACGAAGTGTTTTGCGGATTTCTGAATTTTTCAGATTTTAGAGTAATTTTCTTTTATTTACATTTTAAAACCTCATTTGAGTAGAAAATCTTTAAGAAACAATTTATATGTTATACATACTATGCTGAAATAAAGTGTGCCTATTAAATGTACAAATATTTCATGAAATTTTAATTTAAAGAGCAATTTTTATATATTCTATTAGAGTTGCAAATTATCTAGATTTTTGAAAAGTCTGATCAGTAGTAGTTTACGTAAGAATATCCATACATATTTATTTTCCTATGACCTGCAAAAAAATCAGTAATTCTTAGTCAATCACATAAGTTTGTGCTATGAGAAAATGTGAATATTTATCTTCATGAGAGAAAATCTTTCATGAAAACTGTCTTTCTCCTTCTTCCTCTAAATTAATATAATTTATTTTTTGATAATTACATATAATTACACTTATCATTTCCTACTCTCTAATATGCTGAGTGATTGGTGATTCATCAGCACCAGTTAATAACTGATTTATCTCCTAATACAGCTGAATTTTTGCAATCCACTAAGCAACAAATCAATTGTGACAATGTTCGTTTACATAGTAAATGATATGCGGATTTTAGAGAATTGCGGATTTTAGGGTTGCGGATTTTTGAGAGTTGACTGTATATATATAAAGATATGAAATGTAATTGATAAAAAATGATTTTATCAATATTTATATATACAGGGTGGTTATAATTAAACAGCATCCTACAGAGCAAACGGGTGAACGGAATGCAACGAAATTTGGTATATAGGCTATACATGAGATGCGCTCACGGAATTTCCAAAAAAAAAAAAAAAATAGTTCCAAAATGTCCGCCAGAGGGCATCTTTGCCGGAAAAACATTAACACAATAAACGACTAAAACGGAATACAGAAACAATATTAACATTTATTGACTAGTTTCTGCCACCTTGTCAACGAACCACATTAAGTAAAGGTTAAGGCTCCTATATATACGAGCTGGCGCCTCAGGCATTTTGTTGCCTGAGGCTTGCCACATATACCCAGCGCGTTTCACTGATAAATAAACGGCAGACATTACTTTGATCGTCTTTTGTAACTTTAGAGTACTCCTTTTATTATATTTCATAGTTTTAGCTAAATAAAGTATGATATGTGGTTTGTTTAACAATAAACTACTATAATCACTCAAGAAAAGAACATAAAATGTTCTGATTTTTATAAGATAATTTGAGAAGAATAAAACAACATTACTTATATTTACTTATATTTAACTTTGTATTTCTGACATGTGTTAATGTAAAAATACAGAAAAATGTGTGCATTTAATCATATTATTTATATTAATATTGATAAATCGATTTGAGAACACTTTTTATTACTGTATATTTGAATTTTGGCGACATTTTGTATAAGAAACAGAAACAGCCCTAATAACACATCTTATTTGCAATACATCCACAGGATATCCGGATAATGTAATGTGAAAAAAAATGCGTTGTTAGGAGTATTATTGTTGCTTATTGCTTTTGTTGAGCGATAGAAGCTTCAGATCAAGATTTCTTAAAATCACAAGAAAGCGATAAGGACGCCAAGCAGAAATGCTGCCCTCTTGTGAGGCAAAAAAAAAAATGGCGGCGATGCGTCGGACTATATAGTCTATTTAAGGGGCTGTAGTAAAGATAAGGAAAAAATAACAGTACGCTGTTCGAGAAAAAAAATAGTTTGCAGAAACAAGAACAAATTAGAACGAAATTGCACAAGAGGAGAAGTTGTTAATCGTGTCCAGAATGATATAGTTAAAGGTGCTCCATGTGACCACCTTTATTCACCTGTAAAATTTCAAGCCGATGGACAATGTGTTTAACAGCAGATCGTAACTGATCAGTTGTGATGCTTCGCACATGAAGTGTTAAGGAGTTCTTTAAGTCTTTCGACGTCGCAGCACTTCCTCGATACACCACACTTTTTAAGTGGCCCCATAACCAGAAATCGCACGGATTTAGATCCGGCGAATGTGTTGGACATGGATTACGAAAGAAGCGACAAATAACACGTTCGTCTGTGAAGTGTTGGAGCAATAGCGCCTTCACGGACTCATGGATATGTGGGAAAGCATCACCCTGCATGAAAAGGGTCGAAGTAAGGACCTGCCTTTGCTGTAGTTGCGGCACAACAAACGTCTGCAACATGTCTTGGTACCGACGGCCCTTAACGGAACATGTGACAGGACCACGTGCAGTTATTTCCTCAAAAAAGACTGGTCCAAGGATGAATGTCGACGTAAATACACACCAGACAGTCACCTTTGGAGAATATAGGGAATTTCAGTGTGCATCCGCTGATTTTCCTTAGCCCAAATGCGGCAATTCTGTGTGTTGACTATCTCATTGAGGTAGAAATGAGCCTCGTCGCTCCACAGAATATTCCAAGGCCATGTCAGATCAACAGTCATTCTGTTGAGAAAACGGACTGAGAATGAGAGACGTTGGGGCTTATCCCTATTAAGCAGCTCTTGGGTATGGTGGATCTTGTATGGGAAGTAGTGCATTATGTTTCTGAGCACTTTTCGGACGGTGCTATAAGAATAGTCTGTCTGTCGAGAAACGGCACGTGCGCTACTGCCCCCAAACTCTGACGTCTATGACTGTGCGGGAACAGCTGTCTTGACGGCATCAAAAAGTACCGGTGTGTAAGGTTTACGGCTTCTTCCAGGTTGAACTCCTAATTTCCTCGTCCCTTCAAATCTCTTAATCATGTCCCGGATATCTTTAGTAGACATTTGTCCACGCCGTAGGTTCTTTATACGGTGAAATTCACGAACTGCAGCAGAATCATTCCCCTTGTTTTCGTAAAACAGCTTTACCAATAACGCACGTTGAAGTAAAAATACCGTCATCATTACAGCCGGAAACGTCGACATAAAACATGACAACGTCAAGTGGTTATGTAACCACACTGCTAAAAGCCTTCGAGCGTATAAGAGCGGGTTCGATTCCCGCGCTGGCCCTGGGTGTTTTTCTAATTCTTCGTATTGTTATTCTGTCATGTGCTATCTGTCTTTATCTGACGAAGATTTACAAGCGCACTTCGAGTGAAGCACACAAGCCTGATATATATGTGTTATCAATGACAACGTCTGCAAACGTTTTATAACCTAACCTGTTTTACATAAAGCTTCCTCTTCTACGCAAGCATGCAAATCTCTTTATTTTTTCCCTAGAACTGACAGTTTTTCCCGGTTTTAAATTTTATTACTCATAATTCTTGTTCTGGATTGTTAATATAGTTTCTGTATTCCGTTCAGGTCGTTTATTGTGTGAAATTTAATGTTTTTCCGGAAAAGGCGCCCTCTGGTGGACATTTTGGAACTAAATTTTTCTTTCGAAATTCCGTGAGCGCATCTCGTGTATAGACTGTATACCAAATTTCGTTGCATTCCGTTCATCCGTTTGCGTTGTAGGATGCTGTTTATTCGGGAAGTTTAATTATAACCACCCTGTATATTTAAAAAAGTTAAGTTAGGGATTTATTAATTGATAATGCCTTATTTTTATTTTTGTGTGATACGTTAATGCGAATAATAAAATATTTTTGGGGATAAAGGTTGTTATAATGCATTCAGTACTACCATTAATGTGTATGATATCCATCACATAATATTAATACAGCATTATTTAATAAAAAAAGAAAGTTGGTTCTAAAAAATCTATCACAAAAAAAAAAAAAAAAAAAAAAAAAATCTTGAAAATAATATTAAAAATATTCTTAATACATGTATGAAATGCGTATAGGAATCGCAATATGCTTTTCTCTCTTCAAAGAAAATATTTATTGCACAAACCTATGCAAACTGATTACACCATACACAGCTTTAGAAAAAAAAATAGTGTAAAATTTTATTGTATGTCCATAAATTTTATCAATGCAGCCAATTTCTCTTTCCCAAAAGGTCAAGTTCCTTATCTTTTTGATAGCTGAAAGATAAAAAGTTGAAAGAAAGCATTTAATGAAGAATAAAACGTGATTGTACATTCTTTTTTACAACTCGGTGAGGCTCTATATACGCATAACTGAAATAGGATCAATATTACCGATTTTCAATTCGTCCTTAAATTCCGTCACTTTTAAAGATTTATCTTTTTGGTAAATGCTAGAATAATGCATTTTTACTAAATGGCTTTTTGATTTTCATTATTAAAATTTAGTATTATTCATTTTTTTTAAACTAATAACATTTGAATTGAAATAACTTACATATCATTTGTGGAGAAAAATTTAATTAAAACAGGTCCTTATGGCTCACTCGGAAGTGTAGGTTGAGTTCTTTGTTAATTTTCTTGAAGAAAATACAATTTTTAAGAAAGAGGGCGAAAATTTTCATTAATAAACTAGTATGAGATCTTGATATAGTATCTGTGTATATCGAGTTTCGTGCAAATTGGTTCATAAGTATGTTTCTTTATGTGGGTTTAATAGTTGTCAGTTTTCCCCTTTGTTAAATAAGATGGGGGATTAAATTGGTTAAGAAGCGTGGAGAGTTCCATTTTTTTTCTAATCTATGATATGATTTCTTTTTTATTCTTTTTCTTTCTATCTTTTTTCTGAAGATACTATCTTTAATTTAAAGACACATTTTTTAGCTAAAACATAATGCATTTCAACAAACTATATGCTACTATATTTTACAATTAACTATAATCTTTCAACTAACTATATACTACTTATTTTCAAATAAGTGGATTTCTTTTATCTTCTGCCTACATATGAAGAAAGTATAAGATTCGGAAAATTTTTCAATTTCCGGTTTTTGATGAATTTATACGTTTTGATATTTCTTGAACACGATTGAATACTGATTATATTGATTAAATTTTTCTTCATGTTAATCGGTAAGTTGTGCTGTCATACAAAATGATATAGAAGATAGTATTGGATTTGTGAATATTTTTGACTTCCGGTTTTCGACGAATTTACTTGTTTTGAGATGTCACGTGATTCGCTTATTTTTAGAAAATGACTATTTGCTTGTGTGTGTATGATGAGTTAGGGAAGTTTTGTAGTATCTCATGAACCAATGGGCGGGATTTAAATATCATTCATAATTAGTTAGATCTTAATTTTAATTAGTGCTGATTAGCTGTTGGAGTATATCACCAATAGGTGGTGCTGCTATGGTGTGATTCACCCCATTTAAGTCGAGGTTATATCTCAACTTCTGTAGTGTATAATCGCGCCAAACGTGATATATGATATGGACATTATGTAAAACTATGCTGTTTTAATTTGGGTGCATGTCGACTGACAAATAGCGCTGCTGCGTTGCAATTTAATTCCATTTACGAGAAGGCAATTACTTTGCTTTGCAAAGAAGTGGACAAGTTTCGACCACTGGGCGATACTAGTAATATTGAATTTGTTTTATTTTTCTTAAATAAATATTTAATATTTTTCGCTTCAATTTAGTTAGCTATTCATTACAAAATAGTAGTATATGATTACTTTTTATCGACATAAATGATCCTTTATAAATTTAGAGAATCGTTTCAATTCGGATAAAAAAACAAAAAAACAAAAAACAAACAAACAAACAAACAAACAAACAAAAATAGATAATGATTATAATAATAATTTTATTTGTTTAATATAGTAATATTTTTATTTAATTTTCATTCTTTTAATTTAAATGAATACCATACCGATAGTTTAATTATCATTTATACACAAAAAAATATAGTTTTGATGAAATTGTAATATAAACAACAAGCAAATAATAATAAAAATTAAAATTCAAGATATAATGGTTTTCTACTAAAGTTGCTTTAAAAAAAAGAAGTACATAATATTATATTCTATTTTTAATGATTGTCTTAAGAAAAAAAAATTCATTATTGTATACAGAGAATGTTAAAATGTTGGATGTTTTGATGTAGGAAAATTTAATCGCGTAAGCTAAAAATGGACTAGTGTTTTAAAAAGTGTTAAAAAGTGTTTTAAACTTAAAAAAGTGTTTTTTGCATGACAGAAGATGTTTGGTATATCTCACAATTGGCAATTTAGCAGCGTCGGATTTTTTTAGATAATAGTTTTTTTTTTTTTTTTTTTTTTTTTTTAATACATGAAATACAGACTTTTCATAATTTCATTCTACAATATTTTAGTATTGATAATTTCTTTTAAATATGAAATCTTATTACATAAATTTAAATTCAGCATCCATAGATTTGTCTTAGTTTCATAATTAATCAGTCGATTTAAAATGTTGGTATTTTTTGTATCTTTTTTCGAAAATTTAATAAACTTTTGTTTTTTAACCAGAACTGAAACAAAATATTCTATGCCCGCATATTTATATGTTAGCTTTAGCCAAATACTGATTTAAATATAGATATCATTAATAGGGTTAAATGTTCATAATACGAACGAAAATGTTTCATATTCTGACCGTAAACGAAGTATTCTATAGTTTTTTCATATTTTAATATTCAACGAATCAAAATCACAAGTTTTGTGTATACGTTTTTTTTTTTTTTTTTAATTTATATGTTTTTTTTTCTTTTTAGTTTGGAGAAAGTACATTACATTTTCATCCAGAAGTATAAAAAATCATTCGTTGAAAAAGACTATCTAGCATTCTACAATTTAATGTAGAAGAAACTAACAAGTAGGAGGAGGACATGAAAGCACATGGGGAGGTAAAGAGACTGCTAAATTTTTATGATAAATGTTGGTGCAGAAGCTTTTTTCAATGCGAGAGATAAGGATCTTACAAACTATAAACTGTATTGATAATAACATACCCTTCACACATGAAATATAAGATAATGGTCCAATTTCTTTCCTTGATACCCTTGTATCTCGCACTAATTATCATATAAAACTTTTCCGAAGCATAATTTTAATTGTTTTAACATAAGTTTACATATCAGTTCTCGTTATCTTACCTCTTAATCTCCAACCAATATTTATAGTATTAAATTTCAGGGTAAGAGAAACTCGTGTGAGTGACACAGCAGATTATTTATATAGGAATTTTTGCTAGTGCCCGGATACTTTTGCTGCCGACTGTATCCTGCAATTGCATGGTGTCGAGCACGAATATTTGATTAATTCAAATTAATATTTAAATTAATACATCAAAATAAAACATTTAAGATTGGAAATAAATATAAATACAAAATAATAATAATAATAATAAAATAAAATAAAATAAGTTGTCTCATGGTTGAAATAGCGCTTATAGCATATTGTAATGCTATATTTGGCAGGAAACTGTTGACTTCTTTTATGGTCTATAGGTTAAATAAAATAAAATACACGCAATAGCGTGACAGTAAATATATTACTTATAGTACACATAGTGTTGTTCATATGCAACTGCGATTTAAATATAAAAGTGCTCCTTCGATTTTTTAGATACTTTTCGTTTCAAAACTGTCATCTGATAAACACTTAACTGAAGTTTACAGGTAAGATGACGTCTAAGACAATAGGGACACGGACCAGAGATTTTGAAGGTGAAGAAGTCTGCTAGTTAATACATATACATTTTAGAAGTTTCTTTTCATGTTTTTTTTTTTTTTTTTTTTTTTTTTAATTTTATTTATTTAACTTAATGTTTGTGAAGTTTAATTAAAAAAAAAATATTTTTATCCACAATAAACTTAAATAAAGGATACGTAGAATTGTGTAAAAAAGGAAGAAAGAAAGAAAAAAAAATGTTACGGTTAAAAGTTTATGTAAATAAAAAATTAAAAGTTATTTAATTTATGTATCTTTACTTCACATTTGCTTTTAGAATAAAACTTTATAGTAATTTATAGAGGAAATAACTGGCTATGTAATTTAAACCGCTGTCAAAATATATCTTTTAAACGCAACTTCCAAAGTATTTCTAACTATTTATTCTAGCTTCGAATTGCATCTTTCGGAAAAATTTGTTATTCTAATGTTTCAGAGAAATGAATTTTAGATAGCAGAGTAAGAAAGTTTCCTTGAATTTATTCCTTGCCCAAAGGAGGGTTGTTACAATGCAAGACATGAATGGAAATGTATACCTTTTAATATCAAAGAAATGGAAATACCATTCAAAGATATGGCCTTCCAAAGTTAAAGGAATTTTAATACCAGATAATACGTCAGAATATAAATGTTGAGTAAAACACAATAGTGTTTTTTATTAAAAATAAAGTTAAAACTTTTAATGAAAACAAAAAGAATTTACTTTAATCTAAATGTTTATTAATATTATAATTTAATTTAATTTAGTAGTAGATAATAACAAAATAACTTATTATCAAAGAAATTTCTGTTTTGTGTACATCAAAGAAGAGTGAACTAAAATTAATACGTAGAAAATGAATAAGTTATGCATACGAAAATAAAATTTTAAATGTAAGAAGTGTATTACGTATTGCTAAAAGCCAATATTGTTTCTAAATGCACATTTTAATTTAACTGTGTACATTTAGAGTACGTCGTATTTTAATTTTTAAAATAATATTATTTAAAATTCTAATATACTATATCGTTCAAAAATGCAGTAATTATTATTTTATTATGCATTTCTCTCGGCATTTTGAAGACTTTTGTTTAGAAGTACCTTTATTGAACAAATAATATCGTACTAATTTTGTACTAGATCTTTCATCAACAGTTTAATTACAATTATCCTTTTCAAATAAAAATGGTTACCAGTTATTTTATTTATTTATTTATTTATTTTGAGTTGTTCTTATACCACAAAAAATTCCTGTTTTAATACATCATTAATTTTTTTCAGTATAACTCATGGATGACATTTAAAAACAGCTGCTAATTATTATTATTTTTTTTTTTCATTTTATGTATAGTGATACTGGCATCAGTATATAAATTAAATGAGTATTGTTAGGAAACGTTTATTGTTTGACATTTGAAAATGTATCCTTTTTAAATATGCAGTTTTAGTCATTGAATGCATATTATTCGAAGAAAAATTTCGAAATTATCTAACACAGAACAAATAACGTAACTGATATACACTTAAAATAATAACTTACAAGTATAGTGCATAGCACCCAGCTTTTGTACTTCAAGGTACACTTTTTTGGTAACCTAGTCTAAGAATACTAACTCCTGGCCATCCATTGGCCATTCTTTCTTTGCCCCTTTTCTTATATTTTAGCAAAACCTGCTAGTTTTAAGCAAAAATTGTTTGAGAAATAGCAAGCTTTCTTGAAATAATTAGCAGAAAGTGAGATACACGTAGATATTAATTTCACTTATCTCGATACAACATTTTAACCTTAACAAATACAACACAGCATTTTTCACAAAACACAAAGAATTTAGCGACTACCTATATAGATTTAGTCTCTTACTTTCTTAGGGAATATGGAGCTATATCCTTTTTCCAGTCTGATTCGTTTCCAGATTATCTAACACATCTACAAAGTGTCTTTTCAAAGTGTTCCTCCGACTCCGACACACACTTTTTTGTAAACTGCGATCACTTTGATTGAACTATTCAGTTCTTCGAAGACCTTAATTATAAAATTTTTATCTACAAAGAAAAAGGATTGTGCTTACCATCACTGAATACACAGCTTTCAAAATAAGTAAATAAAAATAAGTGTTAGTTATTACCAAATTGTCAAGTCATTCGTCATCAAATTTTTATCCCTGAAGTCTCCTAGCATCCCATCTTATGAGCTATGAAGTTAAAAATCTCTCTTTATTTTTATTTTTTCTTTCAAATTGTCTACAGCTAGCTTCTTTCTAGTTCTTCGGCGATCAAGTCGTTTCTTTTCACTTTCAGTACTCATTTGTTCAACTGCGTTTCTCCCTGGCAGGACGAACTGCCCATTGGATAGGATGGAAAACTTCTCTTCCGTTTTTCCAAGTCGAAGGGGCACTTGCAGTAACTCCTCTTGCCCTGTTTCTCCTACCACCCTTTTTCTAATTCGTTAACTCCTTCTCTTTTAATGTTGAAAAAATTCATGGTAGGAAATGAGCATTCTCATCGTTCGGATGTCGCCTGTGACATCAGCATCTTCTTTACTTGCCTCCCTGTTCCGTAAATCGGAATGATTCTAGAGAAATCGAGAAATCAACCCTTCAATTCTTCACGCTCTGGGGAATACACATTCAAAGTGGATACGTCCGAAGTCTCGGGGGCCAACGCCCCGCACCTTCGGAAACCAAACAGCAGTCAGTTACCAGATGATCCTGAAGAGAGAGAGAGAGAGAAAGGGGGGGGGATGGAAAGCAAGGGCTAGGAAAGGCTAACAGTCGTGAATTTTAAAATAGGCATTAGCTCATTTCGATTTTAATTGGAAACAATCTTCCATTTAAGGAAGATGTGATTTCTGGGCTCCGATGATTTCCTAGAGAATGACAATTTTATTCATAATGTTATTAAATTCTTTCATTTTGTTATGTGCTATTTTTAGTTTAAAAATTAATTCAGAGAAATTATTGACTTCTAATTCTTTAGCAATATCGTTAAGAATATCAGTGAGTTCATTGAGAGAGTTGCGAGCGATATTGCTAGAGTTACGAGGAAATTTCTGATTGGGAGGCGTGGCAACTGTGACGTAAGCAATTTCGGATAGATTATTGGATTTAGCGATTTCAGGATGTGGGCTATTTTACTAATTAAGTTTTTTTTTCACTGTTTTCCGAAAATTTGAGACAACCCCGATACCTAGCAAGGTGTTTTCCACCGTAATTACAACATATAGGATTAGCATTTTTCTCTTTACCGAAGTTACAATCTTTAGTGATATGTTCGCTTGAGCATCTAACACATCTTAAGTTCAAGTTACAATTTTTTGCGAAATGATACAGTTGACAGCAAAAGCACTATAGAGTTCGGTTAGGACTTCGGTAATTTTCTACCCGAATCTTATTATAAAGTAATTTATTTAGTTGAAATATGCTCTTACTGTGCTCAGTATTGTTCAACTGAATTCGGAATAGGTGAAGGGAATTCTTAATTTTAAAACTGACTAATTGATTAATTTTAAGAAATCATAATTTAATTCAGCGAGAGCATCATCAATATCTAGTTGCGTGATATCTGAGGGAAGTTACTGAATCACCACTTGAAGGAGGACATTGATTCTACCATTTTTTAAGATAATACTGTACTTTCATTTCAAAAAGTTTCAAAGTAATGATGCCATGATCATCATTGGAGTCAGAGTAGATTTTTAG
Organism: Salticus scenicus; assembly: GCA_963930645.1. Lineage (NCBI taxonomy): Eukaryota > Metazoa > Arthropoda > Arachnida > Araneae > Salticidae > Salticus > Salticus scenicus. The sequence continues at coordinate 312,075,518 of OZ005649.1, forward strand.
GAAATCACCTGCAGGGGCTGCAATAAAATTGATATATCGATTAATATCGATTAATATATCGATTAATATATAATCGATATATCGATGATATATCGATTTCTCGAGATTTTTTAATAATTGTTTATTATAACCATGTTTAATTGTGATACATTTGCCTTTTGATATAGAAACTTTCTTACTTTGCCTAGGTTGACTGGCTTTAGTAGTAGGATTAGTGGCGCCATCTAGTGGTGTCGAATTATCAAAAAGCTCTTTTTCTTCTAACGCATCGAATTTATTTTGAATAAAGATATTACAGTTAATTTTGCTAATTTTAAAAGTAGGGCTATTATTATCGAATTTTCGTTTAGTGGGCAGAGGGTTAGTGTTATTAGTGCTTGAAGTAGGAATGTTACTTTCTGTTAATGGTATAATTGAATCCTCTGATACCTGAACATTATCCATCTCCAGAAGCTTGTCCTCTTCACGGATCCAGTCAGAAGATTCAACTTTTCCATAAGCAATCCTGAATTCTGGATAGGAGGGAATGAGTGTCCGTATTTTGGAGATAATAAATTCTTCCATAGGTCCAGATTTAGTGGTTTGGGTGACTGGATCAGTGACATTTAACACTTTCATAAGGATAACTTCATATACATTATCAAGAAGAATTTCAAAAACATTTGCTAGGAAGTTAATTTTCATTCCTTTAATAGGACGTAGTGCTTTGATTGCAAGAAGCAGATCCTAGACAAAATTTAGGCATACCCTCGTGAAACCTGAGTGTTGTATTGGAAATTAGTGGACCATCGTAAATAAACTCCACAATAAAGGACGGTGAGTACCTCGAAACTTAGCCCTGAAAAGCATACTGGGGAAGTAACACATTATGGTCTGTTAACTCTTGATCCTTGTTCCGATGGCAGAAAACATAAAAAAATAACTGTGTGTGAATGCAATATAATGCAATTACCTCTAGTTAATGATCTTGTTAAAGTTAAACATTTTGTTGAAACAGTCTTTTAATGACAAATACTCACTCAGTTTAAACATCAGAACTCAACCGACTCATTCACAAGTAAATGACTTCATTAATTCTACGATTGAACTAAGAAGCGAGGCATTTCTGAATTTTTCCGAATAAAAAATCAAAAAAAGTTAACTAAACTTAAAACAAAATGAATTAAGATTTCATATTTGACAACATTAAATAACTATCTTTTACCAAGTTTGGTATCCAAAATTTTGGAAAGCCAACTTCTGTATAAACCAGTAGAATACCTTTAAGTGTGTTATAATTGCAACTACAGTTGTAACAAAGGGAAATGGAGGACTTTCTGGTGCATCTCAAACTATACTCATTCGTTTATTGATGTTTTCTTTAGTTGATAAAATTCTGAAAGAACAATATATTACATCATGTAGTTATTATAAAAACATTCTTTAAAAGAAAATTGTGATATATATATATATATACAGTCGGTAACAAAACTGTCCGAACACTAGCAAAAATTCTTATGTAAAAAAAGTACACTTCATACGGTTTTGGTAAATAAATCCTTGTCGAATCCTGTTCTTAGTCAGTCTAAGAACATGATTTGATAAGGATTTATTTAACAAAACCGTATGAGGTGTACATTTTTTACATAGGAATTTTTGCTAGTGTTCGGACACTTTTGTTACCGACTGTATATATATATATATAATAATTTTTTTAAATAACATTTTTTAATATATTACATTTATATATATATATATATATATATATAGCTGCCAATATTTTAATTTATTCCGGAGTAGTTTTAGCCCCGCCTCTAATTCGTACCAGTTATTTTTTAAAAGCAATTTTTTCTTATTTTATTGAAGTTATGTATTGAAGAACATTTTTCTATAAATAAAGTGGTGCGAATTAAAGGTGGGGCTAAAAGTACTTCGGAATAAATTAAAATATTGGCAGCTATGTATATATATATATAAATCTAATAAAAAATCATTGAAACATTCACACTTTTAATTTTTGATACTTTCTTACCAAATCTTGTTTGACACTGATATTTAAAACTTGAAAGGATGAATTGTTTTTTAATTTCTTTTAAAAAGTGAAGTTGATACAAAATACTTAACAAAAAAAAAAAAAAAAAAAAACCTTTGTTTTTATGCTCTATAAAACTTATCATCATCCTTTTAGATTTGCATTTTTTTTTTTTTTTTTTAATTTTGTAGTAATTACCTTAAAATTAAAAAATCTGTATGATAAGCAATTTAGGCTGTTATCCTATCCTGTATTAACATGTAATTGTATACTACATAAATTCGCTTCACAAGGAATAAACAAAAAAAAAAAAAAAAAAAACAACAAAAAAAAACCTTATCTATTATGATAAAAATTTTGGTTGTTCAATATTTAAGAAAAAATATGGAAAAAAGGCACAAGAAAAAGATGTAACATTAAAGAAAAGATGTCTTACTTTTTTATTTTTTATTTTAAAAATGTGTCATTCACCAGCTCTTAGATGCTGTTTCCTTTAATTTTTATTAATAAATAATTTAATTCTCAGAATTTAGCATAATTGCATTTTTTTTTTTGTTGAAATGTAATTAATTGCGTTTCTTTTAATGAATAAAAAAATCTTTAAAAGGAAAAAAAAAAAAAAATAATAATAACCTTTTAAAAAATATTCATTCTAGTAGAATATTATGATAGATATTTTTTTTTTTTTTTTTTTTTTTTTTTTTTTTTATCTGCTAATTTACTTTCCTTTTTTTTTTATTCGTAACGTTTTAATTAAATACGTTTAGATGAAGTAAAAAAAAAAAAAAAAAAAAAAAAAAAAAAAAATCAAGATATATATAAAAAAAAATAATTTAATTTAATCGATTTTATTAGTAATAAAAAATTACTTTATTATTATTATTATTTTTTTTAATGAAATAATTGTAAGCATGAAATGGAATCGTCTTACACTTACGAGAGAGAGAACAGATCTCTCTTTTAAATGTATATTAATAAAATCAGACTTTTCTGTGTAAATTTATCAGAATCAAAAAATTTTGCGATATCTTCGCGTTTCACACATCCTGAAAGCCAAAAATGACTTTAGAAAATTTTCTGTGTTTGTGTGTAAGGGGGGGGGGAAGGGAAGGTCATTGTGTCTGTATGTCTGTAAACTTGTAACGCTTTAAATATCTCAGGAAGGCGATTTCTTGAAGTGTCGGTTGGTTATGTGTATACAGCACACACTCTAAAGGAATTTTGCGAAATAATCCACCTCTTTTTTTTTTTTGGAAGGGAAACGGGGGATCCAACGGCGCAAAAAAAAAAAAAAAAAAATGTTTCAAATTATTTTCGAATGCCGATTTTTGGTGTGTGAATGTTGATTATACTTTAGTGGGATTTCGTAAAACTTCTAATTTAGCTGGTAAATCTCTGCAGAAAGTAGTGGAGACACTTCTCATGTTGCGATTGGAAAATCTTCTACCAAATGCTGTGGGGACTTTAAGTTAGGTTTCGGCAGATTTTAGTGCTTTTTATTTATTTATTTATTTACTATTTTTTTTTTTTTTTTGAGATTTTATTTATAATGATATGAAATTTTGAGAACTCATTTAAATATACAATCCAGCGTAACAGACAAAGCCTGCTAGTTTGTTTATACAGCCAGTGAAAAAATTCATTCATTTCAAATTTTAGTTGCCTTCAAGTTCTTTTTATTTTTTGTAAGAAATCACTTCATTTCTCTATATACACAAAGATACCAGAAAAATTATCATTAAGATAACTTACAAAAATTTTAATAAATTCAGTTGATATCCTGAAATATTAAATGAATCTCCAATTTAAACTTATCCACAAGTGGATTTATCTTGGATGAATTCGATGTCCATCTTGATCCGACATAATTTTCAAAATGACGATCATTTGAAAATTTCGAACTTATGTAAAAAATGTATTTTTCAGCCGATTTACTTTTTATTCTAAGCCCTCTGATACAGGCTATAAACACAGTAAGTATCAAGGTCTGAAACAAGTTTTTCAATCGTCATGATTTGGCATCTTGTTTGAAAATGACAGCCAATTAAAAATTCTAACTCACATAAAAAAGTGTTTTTCCACAGATTTGTTTGATATTCGATGTAGATAGCCCATATAATTATCCCAGCTAAATTTATTATTCAACTTCATCCACCATCTTATTTTAAAATGATATTCATTTGAAAATTTCAAACGTATAGTAGTGGTATCGTTCGAAATGTTGGGTTACTGTCGGTTGTAGGAAAGAAAAAAAAATCATACGAGGGCAAGAAGGCAAACAAAATACTTTTATTTTTAAAAACTTTTTCATTTTATGCACGCAATCTTTTGTATTTGAAATCCCTGTAAAAGAAAGTTGTTAGATCTGCATGTGCAATTTTTACTTTCCGAACATACATTACGAAAGGAAAGTATAGTATTCATAAAAAATTTGACTGTGAGTTTTTGTTGTGTGTTTTCGTTTTGTTATCTCCTGAGTTTTTGTTAGTTTTATGGTACCTTATGTATGTGTGTATGCGTGTAAGTGAAGACGATGACGCTTAAATGCTTTGATAGACTGAGCTGAAAATTGATAGGCTTAGTCAACGTCACACGAAATGCATAGATTTTTATGAATCTAGCTTTTTATAGTTTTTTTACAGGGGCATCAAGAAAAATTCTTTATCATAATGGCTTATATGCTCAAACTATTTAAAGTGTGATAAAATCTAAATAACTTATTTGATTGAGCTAAAATTTGGCAGGTACATTATAGGTCAACGTCGAACGATTTGTAAACATTTTGATATGCGTGGGACTTACAGTTCCTTTACAGGGACACGAAGAAAAAATCTTTTCCATTATGCCCCATGGACATAAATTATTTAAAATGCGATAGCGTCTAAAATACTTACTCTATTATGCTAAAATTTAGCGGGTATGTCGTCGGTCTTATCGCGTCAATTTTATAGATTTTGATGAGTGTCATCATCATTATCATCAACTTCAAGGAGTAGGGCAGGATGACTCTTCCGGCTTCATTGGTCAATCCATCGCTTTCTCGGACGTCATCTGTCTCTTCTGCCTTTCGGAGTGCAGTCAAAGGCAGCTCTAGGTAATATTGTCACTGGCATGCGTTGTATAAGGTCTTTCCATTTAGTACAATTTTCTTGTACTCTGTTATATAAGTTGAATATCTTCAATTCGTACCTGATGTCTTCATTTCGGATCTTGTCGGTGATTGTACAGCCCTTTATTGATCTTAGATGTCTCATTTCTCTCCTATAACAACCACCATTATGCTCTCAAAAGAGAAGCCATTGAAATAATAACTAACAGTCTTTCCATTAACGATCGTGAGCATAGCGTAATACCATCTGCATGGCAAGACATAATTAAGAAAAAATCATACGAAGTGAAGAGAATAGAGGATCAAGAAAACAGAAACAACCCAGAACAGAAGGAGGTGTCACAATGATGCACTGAAGATGGATACGATGTATCTGAAATATATTTGGTCTAAAGCTGTAAGTGCATATTTCTTAAAAAAGGATAGTATATTTAGGTATATATTTTTATAAGTAAAATGTGATTTAATCCTTTTTAAAATAAATTAATATGTAAAATATTTTATTTTTAATTTTCGCAGATTATTATGTAGATATAATAATTTGTTTATCGTGGTTTTAATTTGTTCTTTTTCCTGTTAAAGGGAATGACATTATTGTTATTATTATTATTATTATTGTTGTTGTTGTTGTTATTATTTTATAATTTAAACATAAAAGAAACAAAAGCTGATTTATGAATATTTTTATTTTTTTAAGACCAAATCTTTTATTTGGAATTCTTTTTAAATATTTTATTAAATTTGAAAGCTACAGTAAAAATGCAGTTTCGCAAAATTTAATTTTTGTGAATTGTGAAACTGAATTTAAAAAGTTTAGTTTCACACACACACACACACACACACACAAAAAAAAAAAAAAAAAAAAAAAAAAAAAAAACAATTATAACAATTTTTTTAAAGAATAACTTAAGTAACTTCATTTATAAAGATTATTGAACACAAAATAGATTTAATTTAATAAATATTGAGAACTTCATTCCGAAATTTGATTAATGATAAAGAAATTATGCTATAGGCAATGTTTCAGTATTTTTTACGTAAAAAAACGTATACTTGGAACTATTTCTTTTTAATATTTTAATAGGTTGTGTAGTTTAAAATGCATATAATAATTTTTTTCCATATTATTTTAAATGTATTAAACTGCAGAAATGTTTAACTGCAAAAAGTTTTAATGCAAAAAAAAATCCATTTCTTTTTTATGAAGAAAATTTGAAAAATTTGATACTTGATTGTTAAGATTTTATCTTAGTTTGGTTTAGTTCTACTTGATCGAAGGTTTAAATTTTTTCGATTAGGTTTCGATTCAATGTTCTCCTTGATGCATTTTCTCGAAAAAAAAAAAAGTAAAGGTGTTTTCTTTTCTGATAAAACTGGGAATGTTTTCAATTTCACGAGTATCAAATGATTTGGATGAAAATCCTTTTTCAAGATTTCGGAATTGTATTTCCTTTACTTACATTTATTTTCTAAGGCTACTTTGTAATCGAATTACGTTTAAGGATTCTTACATTCTTCTCGACTACCATTAGTTTATGAGATTTCGATTGAAAGTGCTTGATAAAAAGTCTGTTTGTTTTAATATTTTTAGTGAATAGAAAAATGTATTTTTTTTTTCATTTAAACATTCACTGTTTTCATTTGTGTAGTTCAAATATTTATTTTTACTTTTCGTTTAAAAAAAAATTAATGTGCTGTTTTATTGTATACATATTTAATTTTTCATAAGAAAAGTATGAGATGTATATTATATTTTAACTTTTTTCCCTAAAAAAGTCCTAATTTGTTGCAAACATTACCCCACAAAAAGGGAAGTGATTTTGATATAAAAAAGGGATTGATTTGCGTGTTTGAACCCAGATCCTAATCATCGACTTAGCCATTTGCAGTTTTTGATGATTTTTATTCGAGTTTCACGTGATTTCGATCTGATTCTTTAGTAAGACTCCCTTGGAGGGAAGACAAACCAGGTCTAGACCCTTGTGTTTTAAATGGCCTTAAAACGTACAACAGTACATTATTATATTATAACCTTTTAGTGCATAAATAAGAAATATCATAAGAAATATAGATATCCGTGTTATAATGTATATTGTTGGTAACGTGATCACTTCAGAAGAATTCGACGCGAAATAATAAATGCCAACTTTAATTTTTTTATCTAATATTAAATTGAAAAATGGGCATAACATTACGCCAAATACGTAACATATAGGTCTTTTAAAAATACACAAGAATTTCTTTTTCAGAATGTATTTGTACACCTAAAAATTAAAAAAGTTATTGTTCTAAAACCATCCTTAAACTATTTGAAAAACTTTATGAAACACCTTAGAGATTACACAGGTAGGGACCAATTCCTCATTGTCATTGGTTAATAATAATTTGAACCTTTGGAGCTGCGATATATTTGATAATATAAATTAATTCCATTGCTTTAAAATGTATTTCGCCTAATAATTATCCCTCTTTAGAATATTTGATATAATTTTAACAGTATATTAACACTTCCTTCTTAAATAACATGAAAACAATCTTTTTAATAATAGTTCATTAATAGTTTAATAATAGTTTAATAATTCTGCTCAAATTCTCTTATAACTGTGATACGAATCTAGAACTAAAATGCACTGTAATTATTATTATTATTATTACTATTTACTTTCTTCTGTATTCAATAGAATAAAGTATTGGATTGGTAAAAAATTTTGATCTCGGGTTTTCGATGAATTTACGTTTCAAAAGATTTAGAACACGATTCGACAATTTTTAGAAAATGTAAGACAAAGTACCTTAACATAAATTAGTGCCTATCAATTTTTGGTGAAAATCTTTGAAAAGGTAGCACTGTCATCCCCCTTTTTCTAAATTTTTAACATGACAGTATAGGGCAAAATTTCGTATAAATGTATATAGAGAATTATTTTTTAGTAATCATAATGAAATTAAAAAGAATTATTTTAATAGTAAAAGTCAATTGGGATAAGATTTTTGTAGATGTAGGAGCATCGCGACCCTCCCCTTGGGGGTAGTCCTTCCGGAGGAGTGCAAATTTACATCATGGGTATCTTTTGAAACAGGTGTTCAATACCTTTAAAACGAATGGTTTAACCATTCATATGTGATAACTTAAAATAAAATTATCAATTTCTTTTTCATTTTTAACAAAAAAGAAAAAGAGGTAAAAAAAAAAAAATAATAATTTTTTAAGATGTTATATAAAGAATAAAATTGACTTTCTTTAGATATTTTTAGTGTTATACTACTACTCTAAAACCTAAAACATTTGCATTCACCATGGAAGATAATTTAATAAATAAGAATCTTAATAAATTAGTTTTATTGAGTAAATTTGTATCGAAAAAATATAGTAGAAAGTCATGTGGTAGCCGCAGTATACTAGTTTCTAAAATAAAATCTGCAAATGAAGCACACGAACTATATTAATATTCGATTTTTTTGAATACAATAATTTGAATTTTTATATCATATTTTTTTTTATGTAACGTTAGTTGCGTAAAAAAGCAATCTTACAATCTTCCCCTTATTTACGAATTTTGCATTCACGGGAAGTGAGCTAGATGGTCACTCATACCTTTGTTACGAGACGACAAATTTTCATGTGATCGGGCTCATCTTTATGAACCGTTTTGTGAGTTTTTAATGTCATATTCGAAGAGGTTGCCGACTTTTTGGACCCTTCTGTATTTCTTCAAACTTATTTAACAATATGTCCGGGAAATTTAAAATAAGAAGTAAAACTGGTAAAAAAATTAATTTATATGCATCATTTAATAATAAAATTCTTTTCTGCATTAACCTCTACTTATATCTTAACTTTTTCATTGCTGTTTCATGCAAAAATATTTAATAATGTTACAATTTTCTCTGAAATGCCAATTTAAACTCTTTTTAAGGAATAAAAAATCACTAAAGTCATATGAATATACAATTTTTTACTTAATCTTACAATAAAATACTTAATAATAATAATAATAATAAGTATATTTTAACTAAGCCAAAAATAATAATTAGTTATTGTTTAAAAAAGTAAAATATTCTTCTATGATTAACAAAAGATACCATCGTCATTCAGAAGTTTTTCTTTTTTATACTTTTACAACTCATGAGAATGTTATCGAATGATGCAATCAATATTCGCCAAATTATTTCGTTTATTGTTTAGTTTCTCATATATCATTTCCCTTTTAACCTCTAATCCATTATTTCGAATGATTTATTCCTTTTATTTTTTTTCATTTTTTTTCTTTTTAAATTTTCTACAAAAGATTGAAAGAAGAATGGAAAAAGTTATACCTATTATTTTCGATATCAGTATAAAAAATATATATATATATATATATATAAATGTATATATATATATAAGATGCGGTGACAATAATAGATTCTTTCATGTATAGTTTATAAAAGAAAAAAATGTAGTTATTTTTATTTATTTTATAAATTTATGAACATTTCGTATTTTGTGAATTGCAAAAGATTGAAAATTCTATTGTTATTGTTTATGAAAAAATATTTTCTAAACAAAGATATAATATCATAAACAAAACTTATTATTCCAATGAATGCTTTTTACAACAAAGTTTAATTCTTTGCAGAATAATTATCATGAAACACGATGCATGTGCAAAATACAATGCTTCTTCAAAAATATATCAAAACATACTTATAAATTTTAAATATTTCTTCATTGGTGTAAGATGAACAATTAAAATAGTTTATACTAGCTGGAACCCGTCGAATTCGACGGTCACTTTATTGACCGAAATGTTTCAAAAATCTTCGCATCATTATTTAAATGTATTTCAAGTTAAAACATCTAATATAATTTACGACATTTCACTTTAAAAAGTGAAATTCGGAAAAATGCTTATAAATAGAAATAAACCTTAAATTTATATGATTTTATATCTTTAACTCGATTTTGTTTGAATTTCTGTTTTTAAATGAAAGCATCACAAAAAAAATAATGAGCTGTAACAAAAAAAAATACCCCGAACCGAACGAAACTCTGGCTTGTGACCCCGGTGCCTGCAACCGCGCATACACGGGCCGCTAATAACATGAAAAAAACCCAAAATTTAACCTGGAACCGAACGAACCCGCCCGGTGTTGCCCGGGTTCTGATAATAACCTTAAATTAAACTTAAATTTGTATGATTTTATATCTTTAACTCCATTTTGTTTGAATTTCTATTTTTAAATGAAAGCATCGCAAAAACAATAATCATCTGTAACAAAAAAATTAACTCAAACCGAACGGAGTTTGGACTCGTGACCCCGTTGCCTGCGGCAGCGTATACGCAGGCCGCTAATAACATGAAAAAATTCTCAAAAATTAACCTTGGACCGAACGGACGTCTGACTCGTGTTTCCGCTGCCTGTGGCTTCGGCACCGTATAGCAGGCAGGCTACGCACGCGCTGCAAAATCCACTTTCCTCCACCAGGGGGCGCAGTATGTTGTATGCGAACATCACCACTCGCCTTGAATTTCCAAGACCTTTCAAATAAGGTGTCACGCGGTAATGTCAACTGCAAAATCCTTTAGTTGCACTTTCCACCGCCAGAGGGCGCAGTGTGTACGAACATCACCATCGGTCAGAAAATACCAAGACCTTTAAAATAAGGTTTAACATGATAGTGTCTACAACAAAATCACCTAGCTCCATTTTTCCTAGCCAGGGGCGCACTATATTGAATACAAACATCCCCAATCGACATGAAATTTCAACACCTTTAAAATGAGGTTCTACATGTGTGGGTCTAGAATGGATTTCCCTCTCAAACTAATTTCCTTCTTTCCCCTCCCCCAAATCTATTTTTCCCCTTTCCCCCCTTTAAAATCGAAAATTCCAAATTCTCAGAAAGTGATTTTTTAGTATTCGAGTCTAGCCCCCCCCCCCACATGTACAAATTCTTCACCATGAAGTAATTTAGAGCTGAGTTAAACTCGCAAACGTGTTTTTACCCCCTGCCCCCCCAGAGGGGAGAACCGTTTGGCTTTTTTTATTTTTCTCTTTTGATTTACAGACTTTCAACTACTACAGACAATCTCTCTTTTCATCTACAGACCAAGACCTTTTTTTAGACATCTCAACCAAATTTTTACACCTAGCCGTTCTCTCAATTTAGTGGAGACAGACAAAACTCGTTTCAAATTAATATACAGATTTGAAAATAAATAAATAAATGAATAAATAAAAGTAATAATGATAAACAACATATTATTAAAATTTTAACTTTACGCATAATGGTGCCAACATGCACCTGTTTTACGGCTCAATTACAATCTGAAATTCTCGGTATGATAAAAATTGAAACATTACTCCAAAATAAGTATAGAACTCACTTTTTGTCATTTGTCTTCCTGGCTAAATGCACCAACTTTATTCCAACCATCGGTCTTAGCCTTAGCACCTGAAAATACCTCTTTAGACATAGGTTCCTAGGACATAGAATTGGCCTAGAATTACAAAACAATGAAAAATTTATCCTGCTACTGCAAAACCAGACGGCAAACTGTTACTTTTGCAGCGGCAACGTATGTACTTTCATGCACCAGAAGAAGAATTATACACTCATTCGAAACATTATGCTTAAACTATAGCCTCTTCAAGAAATACTTAATCTTGCTCCTCACGAACTGATAAAATTTTTAATCGTTTCATTAGTTTTATTCAAAACTGCGTATAGGAAAAAAAAAGAAAAGAAAAAAAATCGATCTTATATTCAACACATAAGTTCGAATTCATAAAAAATAAGAACTTGTTGAAATATATTAACTTTCCATGCATATTAAGTAATGTCAAGAAATCGTGCACTAAAAAATCATTTCTCACCGAAGTGACGTGTTAGATATATTTATACAGATAAAAAAAATCATAAATTTTACGAAACTTTTGCACTTTAATAATGGTGTCAAACAAACGAAATTTCCTTTTGCTTACCGACTTTTGGATTTCTAAAAATTATCCAGTCTAAAAAATGAGCATAAAATTTTGATATAAAAATAATCCTTTAAAAGTATTATTCAATCAATACGAAATACATTATGCATTTAATTTCAATGCAGTTTATTAATTGTTTATATGAATGACATAAATGCTCGTCCAAGTATATTGAAAATACTTCAGCATTTCAGCTTTTAATTTCGTAAATTTTCATGTATTTCTGAATAACGTTTAAATATTCAGTGATACCTTAACAGGAATCTCATTGGAATGGTTATATCCATTTCTATAACTTTTCATTTAAAATTAACGTTTCCGGATATAAAATACACAAAACTCATGTATATAAATGCGTTGCTGACACGTGATTTTAGTAATAAATTTGTGATAATATAATTGAGAAACTAATATTATCGATACTCAGTCCTTTCGTTCCACTAATATTCCAAAATATGTATATAGCCATTGAGTGACTACTTGAGGAATCATTATCATAGATTTAAATAAACATTAATGACATATTCTTGACGTGATTTTGCATCACTTGTCCATTTAACGAAATATATATTATGATTATGAAGTGGACATTTTGAATTTAATATATGCAAAACTGCCTTTGGAATAGTAGTATTTGTTCTTGTTTAATATTTTAGTAATGTCATTGGCTAACAAAGAGCTTAAAATATTTGATAAAATCAAAATATCGCCATTTACAATTAAAACTTATTATTTAGGAATACTGGAATATATATATATTTTTTCTTTTCAAACACCCAAGAAAACATAAACAGGTTTTTAAATTTTAGGAGTTTAATAGTTACATGTTTCGAAGTAAATAATTTATTAGTCAATTCTTCTACATGCTACCTTATTGCATTTCTTTAAATAAATAAATAAATATATATATATATATACATATATATATATATATATATATATACATATTTATATATAATAGCCCATTTCACAAGTTAGCTAGCTATAATAATATATGGAAATAGTGAAAGTTAATTAATATTATGTGAACATTTTCAGAAAAAAAAATGTTATATGCTACCTCAATTTAATTAACACAATTTACTTTTAAATTTTTCTTGAAATATTGTAAAAAAAAAAAAAAAAATCATAAAAATAGTGTGCACTCCTGTATATCAACGCCCCTTTAAATATAAAATATGTTTAGATTATACACAAAGGGAAAAAAAGGAATATTAACATTTCAAAACCACTGAAAGATAATCCAACTCCCCTTTAAAGATTTATTTAAGTCTTTGAAGTAAATAAATACAATTCATTCACAAATGCATGTTTTATCAATCGAGGAGTGATCTACACATAAAAGGGGTGGCTTCAAAAAGATGCCCTGACTCTAAACAAATGCAAAGAATATATGCAAAGAATGCAAATAATATATATGTATTTTCTATTTTGATAACCGTCTTCAAAATATTTTATATTTTGATAAAATAACAGCAGACATCAATGGAAATATATCATAAAGCATTTTTTTTTCTTATTTTATTTATTAAGTATTTATTTTCTTATTTTATCATTTTTTATGTATTAAGTTCCATTTATTTATTTACTTGCTCGAAACATGTATAAATATATATTTTGAAACATTTAATGTATTGTGCTGCACATCAAAATTTGTTGTTTTTGAATGAAATTACTTTTTAAAACGTAGTTTTCCCAGTTGTAAATATTTCATTGATTTCGAGTAACTTACTGAACAATTTTAGCCGCCTCCAAAAGTTACATTGAAGATGTTAAACCGATGGGCAGCAATTAATGTCATTATGGAACTAAATCTAACACGATACGAAAATAAAAGAAGAAAGTAAAAATCGGATTTACTTTCTTACGTATGTTAACTAAATTACATTTCTTAAATGCTTTAGTTTGTTTCATAATTAGCTTATAATATAGAATATCTTTGCTATAAATATATTTATACGCAACCCTGCAATAAATGACCAGACATTTTCAAAAAGAAGAAAACTATAGGTGGTTTTAAGTAAATTTTTATTTTCATTTAATCAATAATAATGCAGAGCTCGTTGATTGTAAAAAAATATTTATTAAATCCCCTACCTCCCACAATTTTCTTTTCTTTTCTTTCTTTTTTTTTTTTTTTTTTTTTTTTTTTTTGAGACAAAGAGAGAGAGAGACGAATTGAAGTTTAGTTCATTCTAATTTGATAACTTTTTGAAATATCATGAAATCTTCTTGTGGTTTTCATATAAATAAATTCAATACATTTGGATAATAAATTATGCAAATGAAATTTTATTTACACTTGCCTATAGACTGTTAAAAATTCATTGGTAAATCTGCTCATAGTTATTTAATGTTTTCAAATTTTAATTTCAATAAAAAAGTCCTAAAAGTGACTTTGATTTTGATTTTTATACACGTAATAATAATAAAAAAAAAGGAGAATTTTTTTTTGTTTTGTTTTTCATATTTAAAAAAAAAGTTTTTACATCCTTGTCAGTACGCAGTCTGATACAAATGAATACAAATAAATGGAAGAAGTCTCATAATTACGTGGTACAGCAAGATCACATTTTCAAGCATGAATTTATACAAGATGATCTAAAATATATTGTTTATTCTTTAATTTTTTACTGGTTTCCTTTAGCATTTCAGTGCAAAATTTTCGCTATGTCATATGTGGCATGATATAGTCTTTACATGCCTAATGTTTTAGAGTAGTTTTCTAACACGTTTTCTAAATAATTAATTGTCTGAAGTCCAAAGTGTCTGGTCATTTTTGTTACGGTAATGTATATTTAATATTTAGAATATTCATTTTAAATTAAATTGAAAATTGAATTTGCTTTAACAATAATACAATTCCTTTTTGTCTGTTCTTAAAAAAAAAAAAAAAAAAAAAAAAAAAAAAAAAAAATCTTAAAAGAGCAATATAATAAGTTTTCTGTGAATTAATAGAGTTAATAATATAAAATCGATAAACCCTTATAAAAATTAGTTATTTCAAAGAATAGTTTAATTTCTACATAAATAATCTGAATACTGATTTCATAAATGCACATAATTACGCAAATTAAAAAAAGAAAATAAAACATACATGTTTTCAATCGTTTTTAGCATTTTAATCTTTAAAATTAAATTTAACTTAATGAAAAATGTTAATATGCAAAGACATCTAATATATATATATATATATATATATATATATATATATATATATATATATATTATTAAGACAAAAAAAGTTGTTTGTTAAAAAGATAATAATAATGCATTTAAAAAATCCTTTAAAGAAAATAATTACTTAGATTGAAGCAAATTAATTACATTTTGAGTCTTTTTTTACTGTTGAAAATACTAAAATATTATTCTTATATATTAAATCAATTTATTTAATTAAATCTATTCAAAAACAATATGTGGCTTACACTTTTTCCACTTTCAAACTAATAACATCATAAATAAATTTAATTAATAAACTAAATCCATATATCTTTAATTTAAGAAATAAATCTTTGTGAAAAAATTAATTTAATTATTATGCTTTTTTAAACAATAATTTGTAAAATAATTACGGTAAATACATGTATTCTTATTATAGAGAAAAATTTTAATAAAGATATGCGTATTTCTATATTTATATTTTAAATAAACATCTAAGTAGTACTTTTTATATATCTACCCACGTATGTGTCTATATGTTTAAGTAAAAATATTTTGCAACAAAAATTTAAGTAAATATACTTTTGTTATTAGAAAATTTGAATTTTATTGGATGAGACTTTTTAACAACTCTTAATATTAGTTAATATTAATAATTTCGATGAAATGTTACTAAATATTTTAAATGAAAAATTTGCTTAGTTTTAACAAAAATGAAAACTATCCACAAAGGGGAACGAACCTGGATTCTTAATATAAAGCGCGTATCAGACACGACGAGTTTATAGGAGATTTTAGAGCCAACCACTGATCAGCGCCGATTTTTCGGAAAAAATTGTCTCTACTCCCAGTGTGATAGCGCGCACCGAACTTGCCCAACTTTTTCAGAGCTGTCTTGATAAAATTTTCTCTACACACAATTTTTCCACAGAATCATCCAATCAGGATGCGCTATTTTGATACGTCATATTTCCAAGATGGCGGAACATGGAATCGCTTAAAGGAGGAGATTTGAAGAAGAAATATTATCGTTAAGCACGTTTATTTTACCGTTAAATGATAAGAATTTTGAATTAATCGTTTTTATTTTCGTATGGCGTTATGACAATAGTTCTAACAAAGATCAAAATAGAAATAATAATGCGATATTTTACACAAATGAAAGGGAATTTTAACACTAATCAATGCGTATTTTAATCGCGCCAAGAAAAGTGATAAGCGTCAGAAGTCAGTCTTCTTTCATCCAACTTTTCACCCGTCTATTGTAACCTCTACGGTGTTTTCGTCGAGGAAAAATAGGCACTAAAGTCGGCTCAAAAATTGGTTGTTTCTAAAGTTGCTGGGTCTGATACGCCCTTAATACAACCATAATGTCCTACCAGCTAAGCTACTTCTTAGCAGATAATCGTCTGGAATAAATTGAATTTCACGTAATTTGTGACGATCGGATTTCCCTAGTTAATCAGTTGGCAAAGCGTAACGTACATTAAAAAGCATTCATTTTCCATTCCAGGTGTTATTACTTTTTATTCTTTTAAAACAAATTTAGCCTTCCTATCTCAAATATTTACTATGCGATGTTATTTTACATTTTATGTCTGTATGGGACTCATGGCAAAATAGCACATGTTTAAGCAATTAATAATTTCGTAAAAAATGTAAGCGATTATAAAATACACTCTGCTGCAAAACATATAACTACCAACAGAGAATAGAATTGAAACTGGAAAATTTGGTATTGTATTGTGTTCAATTGTATCAGAATATGATTAAATTATTGGAACAAAACACCGTTTTATAAATGTTTAACAACTAGTGGTGGGAATCGATTAACAGTTTTAACTGGGTTAATCTTAGTTCATTAATCGATTAATCGATTGATTAAATCGGATTTTTAATCGGTTTTAATTTTTCCTTATATAATTTTATTTGAATGATGGATAAAACTCTCATATTGTGCATGTATTATATATATAGTTATATAGATATATAGTACACAACAAACTATAAAAATGATATAGATGTTAATTTAACTGGTTCCTTAAACAATAAATAATAATAATAACAAACATGCGAGTAAATAAGGAAAATGTATATTCTTAATATACACTTAAATAAAATTTTTATTCGGAAATACAGCTGAGAAATAACTTATATTTACTATTACTTTTATATTCTAAAAACTAAATTTTCTATAATATTATTTTATTCATAAGTTTGACTGATTTTTTTTTTTTGTCAAATTGATTATTTCTGTTTCATAGCTAAAATTTAAATAAATTTTGTATTTTCACTTATTTAATTTTTTTTAAAAATAACTTAATTTTTCAATTCATTTTGAAAGAAACCTTAAATGAATTTACATATATTTTAGTTTTATATTTGCAGGCCTTTCCCATCTCACTTGTCATTATTTTTAAATGAATTATCAAAATTCCATATCATTATTATAAAGATCTCAAATTCGTTATTGTTTTTATATTTCAGTTTTTGTTTGTCACTTCGGACTAGAACACATAATGTTATTTTCTGTTTCAACTTCAGTAGTCACTATCAGCAATTCTGAACAGACAATAAACGCTTGAAGATATTGTGAAACTTTGTGTTGACCTTTCCCCCATCAGAGGGATAGTGGAAATCTCAATCCTTTCTTTTCTTTTCTTTTTTTTTATTTATTTCAATCATTTCCATTTTTTGAAAGCTTCTTGTTTCTGAGAATACTATTGCCTTAGCCAATACTTTATGTAGAAGCTACAATTGGTGTTGCTACAGCATGCACATGAAGCAGCATTTTGTTTAATAACTGTCCTCCCCCTTTTCCCTATCAACAAAAGTGCAACAACTTCTTTTGTGAGGTTTTATTTTTATTTATTTATTTATTTTATTTTTATTTTTATTTTTATTTTTTGCTTTTTCATTATTTAATGGATGTTTCTTAGAATGTGTGTTAGCAAAATATGTAAAAAAAAAAATACTTTGTAAGAGAACAGCATTTTTACTTTAATTCGTAGTTTGAAAATTTTAATAGGATTTTGAAAACTTTTAATTAAATTAATCGAGCCGATTAACTCGATTAAAAAAATTGATTGGGACTAAGCATTGATCGATTAACCGAACCAATTAATCGATTAATCGGCACAGCCCTAGTAACAACACGAAGTATATTCTCTTGAATAGATGGTAAAACTACTCTTGATGCCTCTGCATGCAGATTACTGTTGGGGAACGAAGTCAATTAAGTAGCCGATGATTCACAGTACTAGATCGCGTCATAAATGCAGCAAGTTTTTTAAACGAGTTCGACGATATTCTTAAAGGGCTGATACCCCTTATTCAACATGTCCCAAAATGTTCCATTGGCGTTAGATCGGGTGACCTATTTATCGCATAAGAGCACTGACAAATCATAGACATTTTAGTTACAACACAGGCGTAAGTTACCGAGTGTTATGCTGTTCGAAACGGTATCAGACCAGGCAGATACAATTGGAAGTACCACCAGTCAAAACTTTTTGACACTCGCAAGCAGTTAGAGCACATCGTGGCCCGACTAAAAGTGTAATCCCTTGTAACGGCAGTATCCTTCTCTATAACTAGTGTATGATTTTGCTATTTACCCATATTCTCCTTACGGCGCTCCTCAGCAGCGAGAGAAATAAATAAATAAATAAAAAAGAAAAAGTATTAATGTCTAACGACGCCATTTCTAGATTCAGAAGTTCTTAGGTTTGAGAGTGAGAGGTTCTACACCATTCGATTTATTTCAATAATGATGAAATTATGTATCAAATTATGTTTAGAAATTTGGTTTTTCTTTCCTCTATGCCTATAAGAATTAGATTCGATTCATAAAAAATTATGACATCCATTTTTTGATAAATTAAAGCATTCTGAGATGTCCCAAACACGATTCTACTATTTTTATAAAATGTCTGCTACTTTGTGTGGGAGAAAGCAAAATTTTGTAGACCATCTTACGAACCAACGGACAGAATAACATCAAACCTGATATTTAGTTTTGTTTTCTCGCAAATGGGAGCTTATTAGCTTTTGGGATATATCGCCTAAATAGCGATGCTCTCATGCTGCAGTCTACCTCATGTTTGTGAAGGCTATATCTCAGCTTCTATAGTGTATTGAATTCGAAATTTAATATCTATGAGAACAATGGTGAAAAAAATTTAGATTCATGTTGGGTGCACATTGAACAACAGGGGACGCTGCTGTAACGCTATTTAATCCCGTTTACAGGAAAGCAATATGTCAGCTTCTATCACGTATAAATGTTCCAAACATGATATATGGGATATATATTATCAAAAATTGTGCTTATTCAAATTGCGAATATATCGGGATACAAGGGACGCTGCTCTAATGCACGTTTTTCGAATTTTCAGATGGCTATATCAAAGTATCTTTTTGTTAAAATTGCACCAAACAGCATATATAAATCCTTCATTGTGATAACCTACCCCCCGCCCCCCCTTTTTATAGATGTTATACAGTTGCAAGATAGTTTTGTGATGTCCACACCATACTAGTTTTTTTAACATTTAACTCTCAATAAATTAAACTCTGTAAAAGGGCAGTTATGGTTCATAGCGCTTATATATATATATATATATAATTTTTTTAAATGAATAAATAAATAAATAAATAAATAACGTGTGGACGCTTTAGAATATTTTCTATATTTAAAACAATGATGAATGTTATATAAACATTATTTATTAGAACAATATATAAAAAATGGATATTTATTCAAAATCTCCTTTTCCTTACAAGAAATAAAATTTATCTAAATATAAAATACATAATTTTACTTCAACACTTGAATAAAGGCATATAAAATAAACGATTTCATATATCAATCTGAAACCATATCAAGTGGAAAAAGGTTATCAGTGAAAGTTAGAAAAAAGCGAAGGACTATTTTCTTGGAGCCATATTTCATGACTTTGAAATATCATTAATTATAAATTAGATTTTGCATTTATATACATTTTGTATTTCTACCAATATAATAAATATAATTGATCTGTATACGGAAAATACTTAAATTCCCGATTGTTTATTTAAAAATATTTTGAGAAATAAGATGAATTATTTTAGAAGTGTCAAATATGTAAGAAAAGTTCAGAATTAAATAATTAAGAATATTTATTTTCAGTATTTTACATTTTGAGTAACACATGTCTGTTATACATCCGATACATTTTACGAAAATATGATATTTTATTATAAATTCCAACTATCATATTAATTCATGATAATCAAGTTAAAGATGTCACTTCAACACATCAGAAAGGTAAAAAGTATATAACTCAGATATATGCATTTTATAGTTGAAGCTTTCAACAAAATTCTATGTAAAATAAATTGAAATTATTTGAATAAATTTCTTTAATTTAAATTTCATGTGTAAGCATAAAAGTGTCGGAATACCTTATAATGTGCATAATAACAATGAAAAAAATATATTTATTAGATAGCTCAGCTTTCACATGGTGAATTCAAAATCTCCAGGGGTACCACGAAGGAAAAATTGGACATTAGAGTTTTTATACAGTAATTTTTTTAATAGATATCAAAGGATATCAACGATTAGTCAAGTGTAAAATTGCTATGTAAGCTAGTAAATATATAAGGATAATATAAGGTACTGAATGTAATGATATTAAGATTTTCCTTCATGAGAACCTTGATCGTATATAACACAATTATAATACATTTATCGTAAATGGACTTTCGAACTTTATAATCAATTCTCAATTCTCCTAAATGTAAATTTAAACCTGAATTTACTTGTAAAATTAAATGTAAATTTAGTCAAATGGTGGGTCAACTTTTACTAAAAATTTCTCTAAATTTTTATGTTAATTATTAAACACTTTTTGTGCCCAGAAAACAAATAATATTGAATGTAGAAGTATTTGCCTTCCTACGTTTTGTGAAACAACACCTTTTTGATCCACTTGAATGTATTTTACAACTTTTTGTCCAATGACTTTTATATTTTTATATTTTGTTCTGTCTCTGCACAATAATATGTTAAGCATTTTTTTTGGTCGCCGGCACTTAATACTTAATGAACAGAATATTGAAAGATATTTATTAATGTCATAAATTTATACCGTTAATCTTTTTACAGTCCGTTAAGAAATTATAAGACCACTTTAATTTTGTAAATTATGAGAAAAATAAAGATTCTAATCATAATTTAAATACATAAAATAACATATTGCTCTATATTTTTTTATAATTAATTTGAAATAACTTGGTATAATGCAATAAATGTTTAATTAAAATATATATTAGAAATAAGTGAAAAATAACCTGTTAAGAAAATATAAGACCACTTGTCAAAAAACAAAATTGTATAAAAAATTAATATGATATTGGTCCTCCATTTTTCCTGATGGATTCAAACACTCTGTTTTTCATTGAAGTAACCAGGTGATTAAGTTCAGTTATAGAAATATTGTACCCTTCTTTTACAATGGCTATTTCCAGTTCATTGGCAGATGAAAATTGTTTATTATTAGCATAAACTTTGCGAGGTTTTCCATGGGGTTCAAGTCTGGACTTAGGTTTGGCCATGGCAAAACATTCATTTTTTCATTTTTAAACCACTCCTGTGTGGATTTAGATGTATGACACGCAGCACTGTCCTGTTGAAACATCCAGTTAGCACCACCTAATAAAGGTCCAAACGGTATCATATGATCATACAGCATAGACTGATATTGTGTAGAGCTCATATGACCCGAAATCCGCTGTAAATCATACAACCCCTCATAACTGAAAGCTCCCCAAATCATTACTGATCCTCCACCCATTTGTCGACTGAAGCATTCTTTTGGTTCCTTTCTCAAGTCATGCCAATAGTGTTTGTAACCATCGGGACCATCAAGGTTAAATTTCTTTTCATCAGAAAACATGATTTGTTTCCACTCATCATTCCATGACATGACATTTTCAGCCCATTTTAATCTTTCTTCTCGATAGCATTTCAATAACTTTGGTTTTTTCTTCAATTTCATAAATTTCGTATTAAAGTTTAATTTAAGGCTCTTCCAGACTGTTACATGTGAAGTTTTCTTGCTGAAACGTTTCGAAAATTCACGAGTTGAAAGACCTTTTTTAGTTCACAGTCGAAAAATTTGTCTATTATCACGTGCTGTCAAAATATTTTTTCTACCAGATCGTTTTATTTTGTTTGAATAATCTTTTCTAATTATGACATTATGAATGGCAGTTTTAGAACGGTTTATTAACCTCGCAATATCTCTTTCAGATTTACCAGAACCTTTATAAAATAAAATTTTTCTCTCTTCGCACTCCGATAATTCTTTACCTCGAGGCATCGCCAAATTAATCGTAGATAACACATTCAAAACCTAAGCCTTTGCTGCTTAGGTAATGCTTTTACGAAATACTGACGCATGCACTTTATATTGAGTTTGACGTCATGTATAATATGCTAATTTTCTCAGGTGGTCTTATAATTTCTTAACAGTCACAGTCTTTAATTTTTAGAAAAATGAATAAGTTTAAATGAAATTTAATTTAATTTTAAAAGTTAGAATTAGTATAGGATGCGTTTTCCTATCAATTTTAACTACGCAACTAAAAATTTGCATATTATGCTCTCTTCTTCAGAAATGCACCAATACGCGTACGGTCTTATAATTTCTTAACGCACTGTATTATATCCCATTACAGATGAAGCTGCTGTATTTTGCTCTTAACTTATGTGCTTAAAAACATTCTTTAGTATTTATTCAGAAAGAGATATACGAAACTTTACAATGCATACATTTTAAAGCCTATATAGGATGGTCATTATGAAAATCTATGCTCTTTCAGTTTTTATTGTTAATTTATCAATTTATCAATATAGATATTATCAATATCATCAGTAAACTCAATTTATAAATACTTGCTTTTAGAAATTGCATTTTGCAGAAAAATCAAGCGTAATTTTTTAAATTATAGCCCAACAAAATTTAATTAAATACGCATGGATACATAGATACAAATTTCTCATTAGTAATAATTTTATTAAAATACAAATAGTATATTTAACTTTTATTCATTTATTTAATTTCTCAAAATAATTCATGATTTATTTTTTGTTTTTACAATGTATTTCTGTTTCAAGAATGATCAGAAAGTTTTATTTCTCTGAAGTTCGACAGTTAAAATAATAATAGTTAACAGTTAACAGTTAAAATAAAATACTGTTTCATTGAAAATTAAATCAAATATCTTTTGAATCTACAAGTATTTCTTTGAAAGGTTGATTTATAAAATTAAAGTATGCATAGTATACCTATATTTTTAAAATAAAAATGAACAAATAAATAATAATAAAAAAAATAACATGCATATGTTCAATTTTTTATGAACTTCTTCTTCTTTTTAAAATCTTATAAACTTCTTTAATAATTTTTATGCAGCTCTTAAGAAAGATGTACTTTGAAGTTTAGGGAATTCTATTGATGTTTAAAAAATAATTTTTTTAAGTTTCTTTTTATTTAATCCTCTAAATTTTCGTGTTTATTAATAATATCTCTCTCTGACTTCTTCTCCTTCTTTTTATTTTTCTTTACATTTCTAAAACAGATAAAACTTTGAATTAAGATAAATAATATGAACTAATTTAAACTGAAAATTGTGTAACGTAAACCTGTGTACATATACAATTATTTCACCTAAAATATTGTGTTGTAAGACTTTTTTAACATTCTTTTAAATAAAATATTATTTGAAGATAATATACAACTATATCCTGAAGACACTCGAGAGTTATATTTTTTCCAATGTATTATTTCATTTATTTATTTTGTTATACACAGTTCAATAAAGCTGCGATGTCATGTATTTTACCGAGTTAAAAAGTAAAATATTAAAAAAAAAAAAAAAAATGCTTAATTGTTATTACACAAGGTCGAAAGAATTTAATATATTTCCGAAAGGTTTTTTGACCTTTGTAATTCTTATCAAGTTGATCGATTGCTCTATGTAGATCTTTCCTCATGAGATCACGTATTTTCGGGATATTTTCTTTGGTTCACGCACGTGTGGGACGACTTGAACGGCAATGATCTTCAATGGGTCTTTTTCCTGTTTTAAATCCAGCAAATCATTCGTATACTTGTAAGGAGTCTGCATCATTACATCAGTTTCTGCAGCGTTCTTGCCAAATAAAAACAAAACTTTACAGCTGTTTGTTGTTCTAGGGAATCTTCAGTCCTTTCGTGTCAAGGCTGTATTACAGATTCACACACACAACTACAAGAGAAACCACACGCACCGTTGTCAGTTACCATCACTTGACTTATTAAGTCAGTAGATTTCTTTCCACAGTGTCCTAATGGCGCAACATCGTACTACAAGTACAATGCGAAAGAGTACGATTCCGGTTATTTTTGCCTTCCACCTCCTATATATATTGTGCATAAAATATTTTATTTGTGTAACATTTATAGAATTGAAAAATATTACATCTGAGAACAGAGTATTGCAGAGTAGGTGATGCTTTCAATTAACAGTAGCTTTTAGTGCAACCGTAGCGTTAAAAGTTGTAATAAAAAATAACAATTTGAATATTCGAAAAAATAGAAACAAACATAAAGAAAAATTTTGCTTATTGTATTTTCAATTGAATGATGCCTTTTATTTTGTAAAACATCAAAATCCATTACAAAGCATATTGATTTATTATTGTGTGTAAATATTTAATTCATTGGTAGCCTTTCACATACAGAACATCTGCTTGATAATACTCACATACCTAAGATAATTTTCATAAAAATCACTGAAAAATTTCAGTTTCTTCCGTTATTTATTTATTTAATCATATTTTTCAACATGAGAGATTTAAATATTTGACATTTGCATTATAATTTCAATTTAATTCAATTCAATTTAATTTTTTTTTCCGGATAAGTTAAAATTTTTTAGGATAAAATTATTGTAAAATTAAAAAATCAATTATTTCTTAAAATTTGACGAAATAAAATTACCATATTACCATACGTAACATAAATCTCATAGTTAAGAAATGCATCTACAAAATAAATAAATAAGTAAAAATAATATTCATTCTATTTATATTGATTTAAAAATCTAATATATATATATACATATAATACATGGCATCATCTCTGTTCTACGGAATAGCCATCAGGAAATGTGAGGCTTAACTGACTTTTAATTGTTCCGAATATACTTCTAAATATGAGATTTTGAGCAAATATTTCGGAAAAAAATGTTATATATTTTCAATTTCTTTAGGAAAATGTGCATTTGACAAATGTATTTGATTAAATTTTTGTAGGCGAAAGCGAAATCTGAATTTATGCTTTGGGTCTGGGTTAATCAAGCAGATAACACTTTATATCACAATCTTATCGTTTGGATAAAATTTAATTGTAACTGGTCCACGTTAGAGAAATATTATACAGATTAGACAAAATATGTTAAAAAGCTATTTCCAAATTTGTCTAAAAACTATTAAACATTGTGCTAAACATTATTTTAGATGCAAAAGCCGAAATATTTTTTTTATAAAACTAAAATGTAAGTTTATAAGTCTAGAGACGATAAACTCTCTTTTTAGTCTCACAGCATAACCATGTATGGATTAAGAAAATTTTAGCATTTTCCTATACCTAGAAAATGCATATGATAATGCATCCACTACTAAATTATAATTTTAAGAAAATAATAATAATTTGGTGACTGTCTGGATTTAATCCTGGGACCTCAGGCATAGAAATCAAATGACATACCTCTGGACAAAAGGTTCAACTGTAGTTCAACGGTAAGATCTGATAATCTATCCTGAGAAATGACGTCTACTACACCATATCTGCCATTTGTGTGAGTGTTTTGTTTCTCTACTGTGGCTGCTAGATTATGATTGAATGGTACTGTCATCCATTGTCCCAGACTGAAGCTATTTTGCAGTTTTCGATTTTTTTCCCGTCTTTACTGCTTCTGTTTCTGCTTTTGGCTTTGTTGCTACTTCTTCTATTTTTAGCTTGGTTGCGTGACTTTTTTCCCTCTAACATGTCAAGATGAAGATGACTATCCACAAGTGAAGATGACTATCCAGACTTTTTGACCTCCTCGAAGAATAAGAGGACCGCCATAATCAATTCCTATGACCTCAAACACTGCTGCTTCCTTTATTCTGTCAACTGGGAGAGGTGCTTCTATGATGGGCTTTGGTCTAGCATCATATCTTTTGCAGCGTACACAATTTCTGATAACCTTTCTTAAAGTCTTATGATACTTTAAAATCCAAAAATCTTCTCTTAAATTATTCATGAGGATCCGGACACCAGCATGATTCAAATTTAAATGTCTGATTCGGATAAGGTTTTCTACCACTGGATGATTGGATGGCAATATTATCGGATATCGGAAACTTTGTGTAGCTTCTCTCCTGATGGTTCTAGTCTTCATTTTTATAAGTTCATTCATATCCAAAAACAGTTGAGGGATTTCAGGCATTTATCTTCAGGACCCGCGAATGATTCTTTTTGTACATTTTTCAACATAACAGTTTCAGCTTCATTTATATCTTCTGAAGTTAAGAATAAAAATATTCGATGTGAAGGTTCAACTTTACAATTATTAAAATATCTGTATATACAAGCGGTGATTCTTAACAATTTATTATATGACGAAACACGGTTATAAAACTTCTCACTTGAATCTTCATGATTTGTAGCACTAATTACTGTTTTCTTCTTCTCGGAGTACACTTTATCGAAGTCAGGAAGGGCTTTAGATCTTGGCCATTCTTGTCTTGGCTTCCTCAACCATTGCACACCTTCCCACCACTTGGATTTAATCAATGTTTGAACACTGCAGTCGCGAGATGGTAAATCTGCTGCATTGAAAGACCCTGGTACGTGGTGCCAATTTTCAGGCTATGTCAGAGATCTAATTTCTTTAACTCTGTTAAAAACGAAAGGCGCCCAGTTTTCACTTCTTTTATCCAATATAGTGCATTTGCGGAGTCGGACCAGAATTTTTTTTGGATATTCTTTATTCGGATATCATTCATCAGAGTCTCAGCTAATCTCGCTCCTATGCAGCAGGCAAGGAGTTCCAGTCTTGGAATAGGAGTAGTTTTCATAGGAACAACTCTGCTTCTAGCCTGTACAAATTGACAAGACACTGAACTTCCAGTTTCACTTCTTAAGAATATGCAGGTAATGTATACACTCTTGCTTGCATCGCAGAAAATATGTAAGCTTAAATTTTTTGTTGCCTTATGATTCAGAGTGAGGCATCTTGGGATTTCGACTTCCTTCAATTTAGGAAATTCTTTCCGCCACTGCTCAAACTTCTTGGTAATTTTTTCAGGCAATTCTGCATCCCATGATACTTTCAATTTCCAGCACTCTTGCAGGAGAATCTTCGGCTCCAAGGTAACCGGACATGTGAAGCCAAGGGGATCAAATATTCTATGTACCGCACTCAGTATTTTCCTTTTCGTTGCAGGGGTATCATCTTCTAAAGTATCTCGTAAATCTACAGACAGGGTATCATTCTTTAAGTTCCATGTCTTCTGATGGACTGGGAAAATTGTGCTCCCACCCTCGAAGCTCAAATTTAGCATCACTGAGAATTAACTTGGATTCTTCGACAAATTTCACGAGGTCTTCATAGTTTCCAACGCTGGTGATACAGTTGTCCACATAAAATGATTCTAACAACTTGGTAGCTGTTTCTTCAAAATTAGCGGAAACATTTTTCAGATGATATCGAAGAGTAGCACCGAGTAAGTATGACGAACAAGAAAGTCCAAAAACAACTCTACGATGTTGAAAAACTTTAGGTTTCGTGGGATCACCTTCCTCCCACCATAAGAATTTCAGAAATGGCCTATCACATTTACTAAGTCCAATTTATAAGAAAGCTCTTCGGATATCAGCAATTACTCCTATTTTCTTTAATCGAAACTTATTCAAGACTGCTGGAATCAGTTCGACGGTGTTAGGTCCTTTCTATAAACAATCATTGATTGAAGGTGAATTTTTCTTTTTGGCAAAACCATCAAAAACAGGCCTAACTCTTGTAGTAGAATTTTCTTCTATTACGGCCCTGTGGGGCAAATAATGTTCACTTTCATCATTATCCAGAATTTTAAATTCTTCTATAAAACCTTCTTGAATCCATTCTGTTAATACTGTTTCATAAGCTTATAATGTCCCTGTTTTCTTGAGCGAATCTATACAACCTTTTAATCTTCGTTCTGCAATATTTTTACAAGTGGGTAAAGGAGGATGGCCTTGGATCCATGGGAGATTCACTTCATATCTTCCTTCAGCGTCACGTTTGATACTTCTATTAAAATACTCATCGGCTGCTATTTCAAGTTCTTTTCGGCTATTCTTTTCTCCTGGATCGAGAATCCCAAGCACATCAAGTGGCCATAAATCAGAAATTTTCGTGTCATTTACATGTAATGACATAACGCTACTTGTACTATCTGAAACTTTCAGTCCGTGTGGTGGCGGATAAGTACTTTTATTCACATTCTCAAAATTAAATCCACTACGAGCAAGTTTCACCTTTTCTTCACTTTCAATTTCATGCCGCAAAAAGTTCATCAAACAATCTAATTTGTTACCTGATTTCAATTCGTCATCATTTTCCTGTTTTGCGTAGTTCAAGGTCGAACTCAAATTTCTTTCCCATATTTTTAAAATATCTACAAGTAAACAAGATTCGATTAACGGGTATAAAATCGATGAATAATTTTCACTTGAAACACCTAGCATTTTCAATGACCGTAAATATGTTTCAATTTTAACATACAATTTAAAAAGTGGCATTTTTGGACCGTTACTTATAGCATTATTCATCATTAACGCAAGAACATCTCTTATATAAACTTCAATTAACATATCTGTACGCCCAAAGCGACTTTTAAGACATTCTAATACACTTTTGTAACTATCTTTTGTGGCGGGATAAGATTCAACAATTTCCCATGCCCTTGAGCCTTTTATTGTGTCATGCAACAAATACCGATATTAATCTTCATTTGGTATTTCTTCATCGCTGTGTATTTTCTTATATTGTGCCCAGAATGTCAACCATTCTTTTATTTCACCCCCGAACAATTTAAATTCTATTTCAAGAAGTTTGAATTTTCGTTTCGTTATATTTTCATTTGATTGAAAACTGTTTTCAATTTCAGAATTTTTCAAAAGTTTTTCAACTTTTGTTCTTAATTTAATAAAATTTTCTTCATAAGAACTAAAGCCTTCATACTCTTTATCATAATTATTTTGTGTACAATTATCATCTTTAACAAGAACATCTAATATTTCTTTTTCTTTTGGACATAACATTGCCCATTTTTCATTTAACTGAGCACATAAAGCCTCAATTTATTCTATATTCTTACCTTCCTCTATTAAATTATTCTCCAATAAATTAGCGATACGTGTAAACGCACTTCTTAAAGGTGTTCTTTCTTTAGCTAATTTTTCCATTATAATCCTAGGTAAACAGATCGCGACAGTCGGATGCCAATAAATATCGAATTCAAACTTTAAGAATAACTATATTCGATAAATATATACTAAATTTTAAATAAATTAGTATTCAAGAAATTGATTCTACAAACCTTCATCTAATAAAAAATTTCTTAATAAAAACAGATAGACTCATTTATGTTTCTATCCAATATGAAAAGGTAAGAAAAACTTACCTTCTTTCATCTATATTGTTCGAGGGGTGAAACGTTCGTTCTTAATTCAATAATTAGTGGAGACTTTCACTAGTTAAGCAGTCAATTTCTTTAAATCAACACATTTAATCTGGAGAAATACACAATCACAAATTATTAAAGACATGATACTGATAAAATTACATAAATACCTAACGCGTGCTAACAATACACAATATTTACATTTTGAACTTGGATCATTCTTTTTCTTGCTATCGAACGCACAATTCCTTACGTGCGCGCAGGCGCAGACGATCGGATTACAAAAAGTAGAAGTGGAAGTAGCGATTTTCGCAACAATAACAGCAGAATATACTGGCTCCCATATTGCCAGCATATTCTGCTGTAAAAACTACTGTTATTTTTTACAGTGTTATAATATGAACTGACAGATTTATGAAAATTTTAATTGTGGAATTAAAGTAACATTAAATTTATTTGAAAATAAATAAAAGAAAAACTATTCTATGAATTTGTAAAAAAAAACTTTAGATGTAACTAATGTTTCCAGACTTGAGGACTTTATTATTCAATAGTCACCAATAATTTTGAGAAGTGATTTTTGATATACATAAAAGACGATTAATCTTAAAAGTGATTAGGCAATCTGTAGAATAGATATTTAGTGGTGGATATATATAGAACAAAAAATTCCCAAAATCTCGGAACACTTGATGTAAGTAACTCTCTTTAAATTCTATATGGATTATCTCCAGAAATGTCACACCCGTTATAAACTTTTGAATATTAATTTTGGAAACTAGAACAGTAGAAAATTCTTTGCTATTGCTTTAGAAGATAACATAATAAAGTTAAAGTATCATAATAAATCAACAACAAAATAGTTCTGCTGTTCAATTTTCTAGCGTTAATATTCAAAAGTTTGTAACGCATGGGATGTTACAGGGTATAATCCACATATATAAAGAATGGATAACAGTGTTTGTTTTCTGTCATTATAATTCCATTTTGTCAAATTGATTTGTAAAAAAATTTTTAATTAATTAAAACGAAAAATATGCATAATCATTAAAGTTGAATATAATTTAAGAAATTTTATATAATATTCTTATAAAATTTCCTAAACAAAAAATAATTTTTTCCTTTAAATAAAAATACTATATGAATTATAAAAAAAAGAACATCTATCTTAAACGACATCGCAATAAATATTTTGCCTGCTATTTTTTCAATATGCAAATTATTTCTAAATCTAATTTGATTTTCTGATACACTTTGCGGAAATTTGATTAAACATTTAACGTTTTTCCCTATTTAGAATAATGCTGTCTATTAAGTAATTAAGCGAACGTAATTATTTTTTGAAAGTTGATTGAATTTAAGAAAATATTTTGCGATCAAATTTACATTTGCGCCCCAGTGATGATTTGCTATAGCCGGGAAAAAAGGATCGATAAACTTCAATTAGTAAAGCATCATATAAAAAATTTGAACAGTGAATAATAACGAAACGTTTGGAAAAATCTTTTATTTCCGTTTTAGAAAATGAAATTTGTTGACATGTAATTTACTAACAACTATCATTTTATGTATTAATTTTACCTCTTTCCTTTTCATTAAAAGTAATTTTTTAGTTAATATAAAATACAAGAAAACAGTGTTCTAATGTTAATGATGAAAAAGTATGGAAGAGAGCGTAATTTCCATTTATTTTAATCTCTATTACATTTGGATAGAATATTTTTAATGGTAATTATATTAATGACACTCACGATTGAATGAAAGTAACAGTAAAAAGTAACAGTAATGCAAGCAAAATCGTAGAAAAAATTATATTGTGGAAGAAGCAGAACATCATCAATTACTTAATAAAATATTAATAGAAAAAATTAATTATTCTTTAAATTTTAAAATATAATTTTAGATTTTAATGCATAACCCTAATATAATGCTCTACTAGTATTACAAATAATTGTATCAATTACATTATTCAAATGAAATGAATTTAATTATGCTATAGCTCTAATAGTATTATAAATAATTGTATCAATTACATTATGAAAGTGAAATGAATTTAATTATGATTGCGAAGCAATTTGATATTTTAAAGTAAAATAATTACAAGATAAAAAGATCTTTTTATACACCGTGTTTTTAAATTTTCTATTGAATCATAAAAACACTACCGAAGGCAGCGGGAACCCGGAGCAATTGGATAAAAGTGTTAAAAAATTCATTGCTCTCGTGTTTTGAGCTATTATAAAAGTATGAAATGGCTATCTAGCCAGGAAGTTAGTTAAAATTGATTGCAAGCTTTGTACTGGTAACGCTGCCAAAGGCAGCAGGGTC
The DNA here is from genome assembly GCA_963930645.1 of Salticus scenicus. Classification (NCBI taxonomy): domain Eukaryota; kingdom Metazoa; phylum Arthropoda; class Arachnida; order Araneae; family Salticidae; genus Salticus; species Salticus scenicus. The sequence goes on from OZ005649.1 coordinate 312,107,843, forward strand.
CCGAAGCAATTGGTTAAAAATATTTAAAAATGCATTTTCACCGTATTCTGAACTATTCTGAAAGTTTCAAATGTCTAGCTAGTCGGGAAGTTAGTTAAATAAATTTTCTGTTGAATCATATAAAAGCTGCCGAAGGCAGCGGGACCTGAAACAGTTGATTAAAAGTATTAAAAAAATGTATTGTCACCATGTTCTGAGCTGTCCTGAAAGTTTCAAATATCTAGCTAGTCGGAAAGTTAGTTAAAAATCGATTGCAAGATTTGTACTTGACAAACATACAAACAAGAATCGAACTTAATAAAAACATGATAAAATGACATTGATTAGTAATGTATTTTTAGCTTTCTTGATAAAAAAAAATAAAAAAAAAAATAATAATTTGGTGTGTCACTTACACGACTGACTTTCTCTTACCCTGAAATTTAATACTATAAATACAGGTTGGAGATTAAGAGGTATGATAACGAGTAATGATATGTAAACCTATGTTAAACAATTCAATTTAGGCTTCGGAAGAGTTTTATATGATAATTAGTTCTGTGTGAGGGGAGGGGGCTACCGCCCCCCTCAACCCCCCGTTTCATTAATGCGCCTACATTTATATAGAATTTAATTCTGTTATTAAAATTAAAAGTATACTTAAAATTATACAGACAGTTTTCACACGCAACATTCATAAAACTTATCAATCTTGACCAAACTTTTCCAGCAATAAACTTATATTAACTTCAAAATACAACATTTGGATCGCCTAAAATTATTCATTTTTAAGTTACTCTAAGAGACACAGACAAAGATCAAACGTTAAAAAACTTGACTACCGTAATCAGGAAGCCTTAAAAAGTGTAAATATACAAAATACAAGCAATGAACATTTAGCTTAAAACATATATTATTTACCATATCTCTATGAGGAATTTATTTCAATTCTGAAACAGCTTTCCTGGAAATGGTAAAATATTATTAGTAAAGCACATCCACTAACAACAAATAACTAGTGTGTTGTGGCTATGTTTGTTTTCCTATACAAATTCACTCAGTAAAAATAATTTATTAAAATTTTTATTTAAAAAAATTATCTTCCATGATAATGCAGATGATTTCCATATTCGGGAAGAAGTATAACACTAAATATTCAAAAAAAGTCCAATTTATTCTCAATATTGCATAGATTTTTTTTTTTTTTTTAATGAAAAAAAATCGATAACTTTATTTTAAAGTATCGCAGATCAATGATTCAACCCTTCATTTTAAAGGTATTGGCGAGCTCTTTTGAAAGATACCCATCATGAAAATTTAGTCCCTTCGAGGGGGGACTTACTCCCCAGGGAGGGAGGCGAGGCTCCTACATACACAATTTTTTTCCCAGTTGACTATCTCTATTACAAAAAATATATATTCGTTTCATTTTGTTTAGTGCAGTCTATAGATGTTAAACTCTACTTACGTGCAATTTCCCTCATAGACGTAATGTTTTTGAACACTTTTGAGTGTCCCTGTACACGAACCATTTGCTTCATCTCAACGAAAAGCTTAGCGTAGCATCCCTATGTGATACACATTTAGCATACCGAGTTTGGAATTTCTGCTACTATTTGTTCTTGAGATATGCTGATAACACACACAGACAGACACACAGACAGACCATTCACTAAAAACATGATTTTCATATTCAGGTGATCTCAGAACATGTAAATATAACAAAAACTCACGTTCGAAAATTTCATCCTAAAACAATGCTTTTTCGAAAAATGCTGTATCGCTTAAAATGTAATTTGAAAAATGTGTTTACTTTACAAACAATTTTATCATATTTTGGTTATTTTGTTTTATTTATCTTGTTTTCAGCTGTAAAATGTAAAAAATGTTTAAAAAATGTTTAAAAAATCTCAGTTTATAATTTTACTCCAACTAAATCGTAGGGAGGGGGGGGGGAGTTGGATTAAAAACAAAATTTTTTCTTTCTAGAGAATTTAAAAAAATGTTCTTTATAATTGTTATTTTGTTAATTATAATGCATAAAATTACTTAAAATTGAATATACTTGAATTTAGTAATTTATTTTTCTTTTTCTTTCTTTTCTTTTCTTTTCTTTTTTTTTTTTTTTTACAAATAACAAACAGTTAAAAACGATTTATGTTTTACATTATGATTTAATTAAAAAAATACCAGAAAAATTGGTTTTCCATTTATGTTTATCTAAGGCACATTTGATTAATAAATTTTTCACTTTTGTTTTACACAAACATTATTCGCGTATTAATACGAGGGTAAGTACTTAAGTTTTTAGAATCTGGCAACGAAAACACAGCTACTTTCAGCGCAGACGATTTTTGTCAAAATTCAAATATTTATGTAATCGTCTGCATTTATAGAACATCAAAAGCTGTGAAATTCTATTTACTGAGATCTTCCAAAAATCATAAGTACTAAGTAATTATGGAGTTATGTCGATGGGATTTCAGAGCCATGATTTTTTATGACTTTCGACAAGGTTTGACACAGAAACAGTGTTGCGATAGAATGAAATCAACGTTTGGTAGTGAAGCACCATCCAAGGCAACGATTTACAACTGGTTTAAAGAATTCTCCCGCGGTCGTAAGAATCTCAGTGACGATGTTCGAGAGGGTCGACCAAAAAGTGCTGTGACTCCCGAAAACATTGATGCGGTGAGAAAACTAATTGCTACTGATCGTCACGTGACATATGATGAAATAGAAACGTCTTTGAACATTTCGAGGACCCGCGTACATTCAATTTTACATGACCATTTAAAGGTGAAAAAGGTGTGTTCCCGGTGGATCCCCCACAATTTATCTCAAGCTGAAAAGGACGCTCGTGTGAAATGGTGCCAGGAAAATTTAAAAAAATTCAACTCAGGTGCCTCAAAACATGTGTACGATATCATAACATGTGACGAAACCTGGATTTATTCCTATGAACCGGAAACAAAGCAACAATCCTGTGTTTGGGTGTTTCCAGATGATATTAGGCCGACAAAAGTTGTTCGTTCAAGGAGTGCTTCCAAAAAGATGATTGCTTCTTTTTTCGGTAAATCTGGCCATATTGCAACCGTTCCTTTGGAGGATAGTAGAACAGTCACTGCTCTTTGGTATACCACAATTTTCTTGCCGTAATTGCAGAAGTAAGAAAAAATAATTCAAAACGTCGCATCATTTTGCACCAAGACACTCACACAAAGCTTCACTCACTATGGATTATCTCAAGCGCGAAAAAATTGAGTTGATGACACATTGTCCGTATTCACCAGACTTAGCACCAAATGACTTCTTTTTGTTTCCGTTAATAAAAAATAAAATGCGTGGTCAACGTTTTAACAACCCGGAAGAGGCAATTGAAGCTTACAAATATCATGTTTCTGCTGTGTCACTTTCAGAGTGGCACAAATGTTTTGAAAATTGGTTTATTCGAATGCAAAAATGTATCGATGCTTCAGGAGAATACTTTGAAAAGCAATAAATCATAAACTTTTGGTAAGAAATTATTTTTTGTATTACTTTCTAAAAACTTAAGTACTGCCCCTCGTAGTAGGATTGAGAAGCAAATCTGACACTGATCTCAATATTTTATATTCTCGTACGTTTCATTTAGTTTGTGTTTTTGCTTTATTTTCTTTTAATTTTCAAATTATTCTTATTCTACTTTGCATAAACTTTTATGCTGTAGTATATTTTGCATTAAATAGGTATATATATTTTACTGATCTCTTCTTTCTTTAATTTTTTAACAAACTTTATAATAAAATTCATTTTTTCTTAGTTATACATATAAGTTACTTCACTTTTTCAATTCATTTTGTATTAGTTAATTACATCCGTAAACCTTAAGTCTCGAACCCTTTTTGAAATACAAGAATTATTGCCGAAACGTCAGTGGAGGCCCTCTGTTGAGACTCAAAACGGTTTTGGGCTGTGTCTGTGTGTCTGTCTGTCTGTCGCGCGATTGCGGCCGCAAAAATAGCGCTATTGACTTGAAATTTGGTACACATGTTCATGAGCCCCACGAAATCAGCTGTATAGCTTTTGGTATATATTCCATTTGTAGTTCGTATACAGGGACACGCCAAAGTTTTTTTTTTATCATTACGGCCTATGGGAGAAATTTGTATGTATCGTGATAGCCACCGCAAAAATCAAGCTATTGGCTTCCAATTTTTGCCGAAACATGAATGGAGGCCCTCTCTTGAGACTCAAAAGGATTTTCGGTTCCGTCTGTCCGTTTGTCTGTCTGTCGTGCGATAGCGGCCGCAAAAATCATGCTATTGACTTGAAATTTTGTACACATGTTCATGATCCCCACGAAATTAGCTGTATAGTTTTGGGTGTGCATTCCATTTGTAGTTCGTGTACAGGGACACGCCAATTTTTTTTTATCATTACGGCCTATGGGAAGATATTGTACTTACCGCGATAGCGGCCCCCAAAAAACGCTATTGACTTGCAATTCGGTACACATGTTCATGATCCCCACGAAATTAGCTGTATAGTGTTAGGTGTGTATTACATTTGTCGTTTGTGTACAGGGACACGCCAAAGTTTTTCTTATCTTTACGGCCTATGGGAAGAATTTGTATGTACCGCAATAGCGGCCGCAAAAATCCTTCGATTGACTTGGAAATTGGCGCACACGTTCCAGCTTTGCATATAAGCAGCTGTATAATTTTTATTGCTATATTTTTTATAAACTGTGTACACGCCAAAATTCTTAACATTACGGCGCATGGGGTGAATTTCGTTTAAACGCATTTTAATATCATTACTTTGCAATGAAGAAAATGAAACTAGCGTACGTGAGTAAGATCCTTAAACTTATGTTGTTTGAAGAAAATATGTGCTCTTAAGCTTTCTAATTAATGTACAGGATCTTACAAAAGTGTTCTGACAATGTCACGTAGTCATCCAAACGATGTTACATTTGGAACAATTATTAATTTTAAACGCAAAATAAGCTGAATAGTTTTTACTGGTGTATACAATGTTTATGGTTCGTTTACAAAGACACACGAAATAATTTCGTAACATTAGAGCCTATGGACAAATTTTTAATTTAAGCGCGCACTTTAATGCGTTTATGCTGAATTGAACTTAATAAAGTTAACATACATTATAAAGATGCTTGAAATCATGTTTACTCTTAAAAAAGGTTATGTATAGACTAAATAATTTATGGGACCACACAAAATAATTCCGAGTATGTACTGTAATCATCCAAATGATGTCAAATTCGTTTGAAAAATTAATGAGTTATAATTAATTAGGTTTATTCTTATTATTGGCGTTTATAATGACTGTGGCTACTTTTCCGGGATACATAAAGGAATTTCGTACTATTTCGGTCTATAGTCGGTATTTCTTAAAAGTGTATTTTAACATGGTTACTTCCCCATCAAATATAATGAAATTTTATTAGAATTTTAAAAGCATGTTTTCCTGTTGAAAATTGTGGGCAGAGAATTGGTAATTAGTTTACAGGTTACGCAAAATATTTCCGATATGCTATGTAATTTTTTTTGTATGAAATTTGATAGTTATGAAATTTGGTATTTATTCCAGGGAAATAATACAAGACCGTCGTTTATTAAGAATACATATTGTTTCGTACTTGGGGGTTCGTAATTTGTCCGATAATGAAAGGCGAAACTTGTAATAATTCAGTGATTTATTCACAAAAAGTTCCAGAAAAATACAGGTCTATAAACCAAGTATCAGCTTCAATTCAACCAGTAAACACAGCTTAAACAACAGCCATTAACAGTAAAACAACAGTACAAACTGTTTAACAATAACACATAAAGCAAGTCTTATTCAAAGAGGCTCAAAGCAAAGCAAGCATTTGACGAAACTGACACAGATCTGAGATTGGCCGCCTTGGCTAAAAAAATGCTCCTTTTATACTATTCTATCGAACACAGACTGTTCTGGAAAATTCTCGTATCTCATCCGCCAATAAGATTAGAGCTTCCATATTTGGTATATCCCTAATAAGGATTTTCTCGCCAAGGTCGCCAAAAAATCGCCAATGAGGAAAACAGTCGCCAAATTTGGCGCCAAATCCATTTCTTCCCTTATTGGAACTTTTTAATGCGTTTTTAAAGGAAAATTAGGCTGTTTTAACGCTAAAACCACTAGAAATGCACAAAATTAGCATTTTATCGACTTTCTAAGCCCCTTTGAAAGAATTTATACAAAAATAAATGCAATTATTTACAATTCCGTAACACTTTATATGATATACAAATAGGTATAGAAAGAGAGATACAGCAAGGGGTTGAGGGGGGAGGCAGCCCCCCTCAGAAATGTATCTTATTAATCTATAGTATATATGATTCGGTAATAGTATATATGATTCGGTAATAAGTCGATCGAATCAATATATACTATTATATAATAAGGAATAAATAAAAATGACCTATTGAATAATGTCTGATGCAAATAGGACGTTGAGGCTCCTGATCTGCAGATCCACTAGTTGCCGAAACGTCAGTGGAGGCCCTCTGTTGAGACTCAAAACGATTTTTGGCTGTGTCTGTGTGTCTGTCTGTCGCTCGATAGCGGCCGCAAAAATAGCGCTATTGACTTGAAATTTGGTACACATGTTCACGAGCCCCACGAAATCAGCTGTATAGTTTTTGGTATGTATTCCATTTGTAGTTCGTATACAGGGACACGCCAAAGTTTTTCTTATCATTACGGCCTATGGGAGGAATTTGTATTTATCGCGATAGCGGCCACAAAATTCACGCTATTGTCTTGCAATTTGGTACACGTGTTTATGTGCTCTACCAAATCAGTTGTATAGTTTTGTGTGTGTATTGCATTTGTAATTCGCGTACAGGGACACGCCAAAGTTTTTCTTACCATTACGGCCTATGGGAGGAATTTGTATGTACCGCGATAGCGGCCACAAAAATCCCGCTTTTGACATGCAATTTGGTACACATGTTCATGAGCCCAACGGAATCAGCTGTATAGTTTTAGGTGTGTATTCCATTTGTAGTTCGTGTACAGGGACACGCCAAATTTTCTATCATTACGGCTTATGGGAAGAATCTGTATGTACTGCGATAGCCACCGCAAAAATCAAGCAATTGACATCCAATTTTTGCTGAATCGTCAGTGGTTGCCCTCTGTTGAGACTCAAAAGGATTTTGGGTTCCGTCTGCCGGTCTGTCTGTCTGTCGTGTGATAGCGGCCACAAAAAATCACGCTATTTACTTGAAATTTGGTACACATGTTCATGATCCCCACGAAATTAACTGTATAGTTTTGGGTGTGCACTCCATTTCGTAGTTCGTGTACAGGGACACGCCAAAATATTTCTTATCATTACGGCCTGTGGGAAGAATTTGTATGTACCGCGATAGCGGCCCCCAAAATCCCACTTTTCACTGGAAATTTGGTACACATGTTTTTGAACTCAACAGAAATAATTGTATAGTGTTAGGTGTGTATTTCATTTGTCATTGGTGTACAGGGACACTCCAGAGTGTTTCTTATCTTTACGGCCTATGGGAAGAATTTTTATGTACCGCAATAGCGGCCGCAAAATTCCTTCGATTGACTTGCAAATTGGCGCACACTTTCCAGCTTTGCATATAAGTAGCTGTATAATTTTTATTGCTATATTGTTTATAAATTGTGTATAGGGACACGCCAAAATTCTTAATATTACGGCGTATGGAGTGAATTTCGTTTAAACGTATTTTATTAGCATTACTTTGCAATCAAGAAAATGAAACTAGCGTACGTGAGTAAGATGCTTAAACTTATGTTGTTTGAAGAAAATATGTGCTTTTAAACTTTCTAATTAATGTACAGGACCTTACAAAAGTGTTCTGACAATGTCACAGTGTCATCCAAACGATGTTAAATTTGGAACAATTATTAAAATATAAATGCAAAATAAGCTTAATTATTGATGCATACAATGTTTATGGTTCGTTTACAGAGACACACAAAAAATTTTCGTAACATTAGAGCCTATGGACAAATTTTTATTTCAGCGCGCACTTTAATGCGTTTATGCTGAGTTGAAATTAATAAAATTAACATACATTATAAAGATGCTTAAAATCATGTTTACTCTTAAAAAAGGGCATGTATAGACCAAATAATTTATGGGACCACACAAAATAATTCCGAGTATGTATTGTAATAATCCAAATGATGTCAAATTAGTTTGAAAAATTAATGAGTTATAATTAATTAGGTTTATTCTTATTATTGGCGTTTATAATGACTGTGGCTACTTTTCCGGGATACATAAAAGAATTTCGTACTATTATGGTCTAAAGTCGGTATTTCTTAAAAGTGTATTTTAACATGGTTACATTACACCCCATCAAATATAATGAAATTTTATTGGAATTTTAAAAGCATGTTTTCCTGTTTAAAATTGTGGGTATAGAATTGGTAATTAATTTAAAGGTTACGCAGAATATTTCCGATATGCTATGTAATTTTTTTCTGTATAAAATTTGGTAGTTATAAAATTTGGTATTTATGAATTTCAGGAAAATAATACAAGACCGTCGTTTATTAAAAATACATATTGTTGCGTACTTGGGGGGTTCGTAATTTGTCCGATAATAAAAGGCGAAACTTGTAATAATTCAGTGATTTATTCACAAAAAGTTCCAGAAAAATACAGGTCTATAAGCTAAGTATCAGCTTCAATTCAACCAGTAAACACAGCTTAAACAACAGCCGTTAATAGTAAAACAACAGTACAAACTGTTTAACAATAACACATAAAGCAAGTCTCATTCAAAGAGGCTCAAAGCAAAGCAAGCATTTGACGAAACTGACACAGATCTGAGACTGACCGCCTCGGCGAAAAAAATGCTCCTTTTATACTTTTCTATCGAACCCATGCTGTTCTGGAAAATTCTCGTATCTCATCAGCCAATGAAATTAGAGCGTCCATATTTGGTATTTCCTTAATAAGGATTTTCTCGCCAAGGTCGCCAAAAAAAAATCGCCAAGGAGGGAAACAGTCGCCAAATTTGGCGCCAAAGCCATTTCTTCCCTTATTGGAACTTTATAATGCATTTTTACGGGAAAATTAGGCTATTTTAACATTAAAATGACTAGAAATGTACAAAATTAGCATTTTATCAACTTACTAAGCCTCGTTGAAAGAATTTATGCAAAAGTAAATACAATTATTTACAATTCCATTTCACTTTATATGATATACAGATAAGTATACAAAGATAGATAGAGCAGGGGGTTGAGGGGGCTGCAGCCCCCCTCAGGAATGTATCTGATTATGGTAACAAGTCTATCGAATCAATATATACTATTATATAATAAAGAATAAATAAAAATAACCTATTCAATATTGTCTGATGCAAATAGGACGTTGAGGCTCCTGATCTGCCGATCCACTAGTGTAATTATTGTTCTTTAAATAAAATAAAATTTAATTAAAAGTATCTGATGTATGCACCACACTTCTTCCTTGCACCTATTTCAGTATACATATTGTTACAAAAACATTGACATTTTTAGTGAGGTAACTGGTTCGTAAATAAACAGTCAGGTTCCAGTCCATAAACATTCTGGAAAACATGCTAAAGGAAAGAAAGAAAAAAAAATTTAGAGGAATGTATCCAAAAATGGTTCTAGCTTGCGAAACGATCCACACATGCTTCCTTCGAAACAGGATTCGCTATATACCTAGTAACATATAAACTATTTGTACCAAGTCAAGAAGAAGCAATGGCGGTATTCAAGCGACTGCAGTGTTACGCGTCTGAATAGAATTCTTTGAAAAAGTGGGTTTTATAAAATCTGTTATAATTTAAGCAGCACAAACCTTTCCAATTTATTTAGATACACAGCCTTTCATGTATAGAAATGTGACTTTGTTTACTTAATAAAATATGTATTTTAGATGTATAGTACACTTGCTAGTTTTCTTATGTTTCTGGGCGTTATCCAGTAATATGGCCTAAAATGAATGGCCACGCTGTCAGGTAAAATGACCCATTATTTGAATAGTTTTGGATGCAATATTTGGAAAGGATGTGGCGGAAATTAGGTATTATTTGCCAACTGCTTACCTCACTCAATTTCACACTTTGAGCAGCGAAGACACAGGCTCTTACCTTTTCACTTCCCAGGACTCTAAAACGAAAACTGGTGATCAGGGTCAATGGAGTTAGTGTATCCCATGTTGACAACACCCGAATCTTAGGGGTAACTATAGATAAAAACCTAAACTGGATTGCACATATCAGCTATTTAAAGCTTAAGTTATTAAATTTTTTTCATAATTCTATAAAACTCATGAGGAAAAATTGGGGTACTAAATCAAACATGTTAAAGGGACATACAACCCTTAGAACTTCAAAAAACATCAATTTAATTATAGTTTTTTTAAAAGTAAATTATTGTTAACTAAGCTTCATTGGGCATGTGTGATTGTTACCTATAAGTTTATTATGTATTTTGGAATACAATTTAAATTATGAAGTGAATTATTTAATAATTTATGTGTTAATAATAAATGTGTTTTATTTCCCTCTTGCGCGCAGGATATCTCTGAAACTATTTAATATGTTTTCTTGAAATTTTCGCAGATTATGTAACACATCAGAACCTTCAATCTAAACCTAAATTTGTTCTAATTTAGGTTAAAAATATACCGGGACTATAAAATATATTCGGGACTCCATCTATCTACTCAATAATTAAATATGTATTTTACAAAACTAACAGTCTACAACTTGGTAACACTTCATTGCAAAATGATCACTTCCCCAATTCAGAAATACAATATAAAATATGCAGTTGGCAAATTCACCCCGCAGCAGATCCCTCGCATGTCCTAGTCAACATCTCAACTAATGCCTTCTCTCCTTCTGCTTCAGTGGCGGTGTATACTGATGGGTCAACGAATGCGGAGTCGGCTCAGCTTTCTGTGTACTCTCAGATGGGATCTTGATTCATCAGTGGGCGGCCGATGAATCAAGAGTGACTGAGAGATTACAACACCGTATTTCAAGAATGGTGACTGGGAGATAGTAACACCGTTTTTCAAGCCAAAATATTCGCAATCTATCAAGCCCTTCTCTGGAATGGATTAATGAGGTTAAAAATAAATATTACTCAGTTCCAATCTATAGTGACAGTCTCTCAGCCTTACAGAGAATACATCGCCATCGGTCAAAACACCCTCTCATAACGGATATTAAACTACTTCTAATTAACCTTCAAGAAATTACGTCACTGGCTCACGTTTCCGTGCATCTGGGCGTCATGGGCAAAGAAAAAGCTAATGAGCTGGCAATAATAGCCATTCAAAATCCGAACATCGGCTTTTTCCACCCTACTACCCTTCCTTTATCAAAAAGTCCCTTTTCCAAAACCTCCAGAAAGAATGGCAAACTGATTGGGAAACTTCAAACAAAGAGCGCTACACCTATGCTCTCATAAACTCCGCGAAAAATTATGAATTTGATTTGAATCCAGCAATTTCAGCCTTCCTGACCGGTCATAGACGTTTCAGAACCTATTTATATCGTTTTAATAGCTCGAGGACCTCTCGATGCGAGTGCGGAGAGGAAGGCTCTCCTGAACATACTTACTTTGCATGTCCCCTCACAGCCCCATATCATTTACATAACCCTCCAATTAGACCCAATAACTGGCTTTTTAACATTATAGAGCGTCCTCTTTTAAGAACTAAATTAACTAAAATCTTTGTGACCCTAATGGAATTTTCCAATTTAACAAACCAAAAACTAATCATACTAATTTTTCCAAAGTCCTGTCGCAAAATTTGAACTTTCTTCAGCTGCCTACGAAATTTCCTCACGAGAAACCTAAATTTTGTTTTATTAATTAATTGTCCTCTGTCGCGTAAGATTTTATATCCGACAGAAATTATATATATATATATATATATATTATTCATACAATAAACAACGTGGGAGGCTTAACCTCTACAAACGGACTCTTTGTAATGTGATATTTGTCGTCAGAGCTCCTCTTTGGAGGTTAAAATCTCTCAAAACTGCTGCATAGTGGTGAGCGGCATCCTTTCGTCTTTGAATCTTTGAATTCATTTCTGACTTTATTATGGGTTTATTATTATATCTATTATTTTTGTGTCATAATTTTCAAACATTCCATTTTCTTAGTTTCTTTTTCTTTTTTTCTTTATTTTTTAAGTTATTTAAGCCACTGTTTTTTTTTTTTTTTTTTTTTTTTTTTTCATAAAATAAATTATGTATGCTGTTTGATTGTAAACCTTATTTTATTTCATTATGTATTGTCACAACTACTTTTATATCCTTTATTTTGCAGATAAGAAGCAATTTACAAATATATTTAAATGAAGAATCATTTTGCCCTTTGATGAGAGTAAAAGAATCTTTTGGACTCTTTTTCAAAAATCTATTTTTTTTTATTACTCGTACTCAGTTTAAGTTTAAAATATTATTAAAATATGCTTATAATGCAAAATATAGTGTAAAACACACTAGCAAAGGGCCAAAGTTTTATTTAAACAGTTATATTGTTTTACACAAGTTTTTTTCTAAGAGAATCACATTAGGCCACCTGAAAGTCACGATAATAGCATTTTAAATAACGCAGAGAACGAATATAGCAGCTTATTTAAGAATAGCATTCCAAAACTTATAACAAAATCTCTCATTGGCAAATCAGAGATTAGATCAATGGAATTCTCTCGAGTATAGTTGGCCTACTTTTCTTCTCTTTGCCAAACATTAATGATGAAAAACGATTTATTACACCAATTTGACCAAAATTTGTAGTTTAGGGTTTCCAAAGTTTAGAAGTTCAAACTTCAATAAAAACAGAGTTCTGAAAATTTCCGGAAAGATTTACTGGTATCTAGTGCAGAACTAACGTCTTTTAAAGCTCTAAGAACGACTAACAAGATTATAAAAAAAGAAGAATTATTATTGGTGATTGTAGACTAGAACTTGCCTATTTTACAAGTGATACTTTCTATACAGTACTACAGTAAGAGTGGAAACAGCAAACAGATGGCAATTTTATTTCCACGAATTTCAACGTTGACTCAGCGTCAAATTAGGCAATCTGGCATCCTAATTTGGCGAAAAGTGGCGGTTTAGGATTTCCAAAGTTTGGAATCTATAACTTCAATAGGAGTCGAGTTCTGGAATTTTTCAGAATGGTTCATTGGATTCTGGCATAAAGCAATCTCAAAAATTTTGAAAACTACTGACATGACTCTCGATGAATTCAAATTCTATTCAGACTCCAAACTTTCGTTTGATCATTGTTCCTAAATTACCAAAAATTCCTGTTCTCTAGCGCATTTAATCCTGTTTACTTAACTTCTGCGGTATGAATGATTTATTGGATTGTTTCGAGAGCTTTCGCTGATTATTGATTTTTGTGGTACAAAAAACAGTTTTACTTAACTGTTTCCAGATTATTCGTTTAATAAAGTGCATTCGTAGACTCGAACCCGCATATATCTTCGCAAATTGCTTTCTACACTCAAAAATATCGACAATTTTCAGAACAGTATCGTAACGGAAACTATCATTAGCTTCACTGGAAATTTCTATAAAGATAGGTCATATATAATGGTCAAAACCTTTGTATTTTTGGCCATTATGAATATAAATTTCCTAAATATCTCGAGAACTAAAATCACAGAAAGATAACTAGATATTATAGAATACCCATATACCAATATGTAACGTTCTAAGTCCAACCGTTTTTGAGTTATGCAAGGTACACACGCACATACATACACTCATATTTACATACAAACGCCACGAAAAATCGTGTAAAATCGTAAATATCTCTAAAAAGGCAGTTCGTTTTAAGACAAAAGTTGGAGATGTGCAACTACACATCATCACAGACAGAAATATAAATTTGGAACATTCTACAATCATTTTTTTTTTTTTTTAGCTATGCCAGATATAAAATCCATTTAGAAAATCCAGATTACAATACCTCCTTATACTTTGTATAAAAGAAGTAAAAACTGAGAAATACTTACATTAATATTGATATCTCTTTATTACATCGTAATGAAATCATGAATCATTATTTAAAAAAAAAATAGTATTCGGCAATTTAATACATTTAATTGGTTTCCATACATTTATTTAATGCATTTAATTGATTAATATAAAAAAGTATCATTAAGCGTTATTTTTTCTACTTCCAGATATGCACGAGAAAAGTTTTTTCTCTTTTTACCGAATTTTCTTTCCAATGACATTTGATAGAGTTTTAATTAGATTTGTAATTCTGGCCGTCCATTTTGTGCTTTTCCTCAATGAAAATAAATAAATAAATAAATATAACCTTTATCTAAAGCATTTCTAAGGAATATTTTTGGTTATATTGCTTGTCGAGTGTAACGTAATACATATTTATCAAACTTTCTTAAGAACAAGAATATTTTCATTATTTTAAAGTGTATGCAGTGTTCTACAATCCTTGAGCTCTGTTTTAATTTCTTAAATATTGATATTAGATATATATAGTTACATAAAAAGGATGCAAAAATTCAAAAAATCATTTAAATGTTTCAAGAGATTTATATTCAAGATTTACAAAATTTCTAAGACTCCTATTTAAAAAATTTCCTATTAGTTAAATGTATATCATGCAGTAATAAAGAAATAGTACAAAGTTTCTGCACTGTATCGTAAAAAGGTTCTTGGTCTTGGTAAGAGAAAAAGCTGATTTAGCCATTTTTCAATGACTGCACGTAAATTAATTTAAAATAAGCTTCATAATCACATGCCACAGATAAAAATTAAGAAAAATACATTTTTCCCCATATCCATACAAAAAATTGTTAATACGTAAAATGTGTTCAATACAGTAAAAGAAGAGATGTTCAATGTTTCAAATTGTACTGTACAATGTTTATAGATGGCTAGAGAAACAATCTCATGTGGACACCATATGACCGTACAACCGTTATACAACCGTAGGAATATACATATTTTTTTATGAAAAGATTGACAGTTTTTGTATGAGGTAACTGATTAATAAATAAACAGTCAGATTCCGGTCTACAAACATTTCTTTAAAAAAAAAAAAAAAAAAAACAGCTGCTACTTGGACTAAAAACGTCACGATAATACGATTATATATGCCGCTGAGACAAATGTATTATTTTTTTTTCAGGAATAATACTGAAAGGCTTATTACAGAATACCTCATTGGCAAACGTACAGCTTAGAGTACAATGAAAATCATTCCAGAACAGATGGCCCCGTTTTGTTCTCTTTGGCAAAAATTAGTGGCGGGAAATGATAAATTTTATCAAAATAATTAACTCAGTTAAAATTGAAAAAGGTTTATTGCTATCCTGAAACAACTTTTGCCGCAAAATTTAATTGCTAATCTCGCCATACGGCAAATTAGTAGTCAGCATAAATTTTTGGTCTTGGTATCTAATTTGGCGATTCGGCGTTGAATTTGGCGAAGGCGAAAGAATTTGGCAAAAATTCGTAGTTTAGGGTTGACAAAGTTTTGAAGCTTTAACTTCAATAATAATAGAGTTCTTGAATATTATGGAAAAATTCAGTGGTTTATTTCGCAGATCTAAATTTTTTCGAAATTTCTATGACTCACAAGACTATAAAAAAAAGGAGAGTCATTGTTGATGATTATAGACTAGAACTTGCCTATATCTTTACGTGTTACTTTCTACACGGCATTACAGTAAAAGTGGACACGGATGAACGTGTTTCCTTTACACGAAGGTGCGCTTTGACTTAGCGTCAAATTAAGCATTCAAATGCGGCGAAAAATGGTAGTAAGAGATTTACAAAATTTGGAAACTTTACCTCAATAAGAGTTTAGTTCTGGACATTTTGTAATGACGCATTGGTTTCTCGCGCAGAACTACCTTGAAAATTCCATAAACCACTCACAATACTTTCGATGAATTCAAATTCCATTCAGACTTCGAGGTATTCGGTTGTTCCTGATTTAGCGAAATCTATGCTCTGCAGTGTATTTAACAATTTTTATTTGGTTTATGTAATAAAAATGCTCATTTCATTGGACTGTTTCAATAATATTAATTTTTGTTGCACAAAAAAGAGATTTATTCAACTGTTTACTGAATATTAATTAAATAAAAATCATTCGTCGATTGGAATATGCTTACTTCGTAAAGAATTATTTTCTACACGCTAAATTGGAAAATATCATTCATCAAATTTTACTTGTTTTATACATAACATATAGCTATGGAAACCCAATACACTTCCTTAATATAAGACTATTGATATAAAATTGAGGAAAAGCTCTTGGAAATAGAACATCTATGACAAACAGAGATTTAAGAAGCTTGCATATTAATTCTAATTTAACATGTTTAGAAAAATAAATTTTTTCACTTAAAGTTCTAGAATTTCCCTGAATAACTATGAGCTAATAAAACAGTATGTATTACTTCGTTTATGCATATTATTCCCGATGTTGATTTTAATTACAATTAAAATATTATAACGCATTTTATGAACGTTTTACATACATGAAAAACAGTATGTCCTAGTTTGTTTATGCATATTATTCCCGATATCAATTTTAATTTAAATATTATAACATATTTCTTGAACGTTTTACATGCATTTTAATAAATTAGTTCCAATGAGTATAATAAAGCTATTAAATAACTTTAAATATACATAAATGTCTACATTATATAAATACATTGTTATTTTTCTTTATATTTCACATATTTCTTTAATAAACAGTTCTTATAAAGATATTCACTGCTTATTATTATTATTATTTTTAAGACTAACACTCGTTATTTGAGAACTCTGCTATTTTTTTCAGTTGTATATAAAACAATTGTTATATTTATCAAAAAAAAAAAAAAAAAAGAAAAAGAAAGAAAAAGAAAAGAAAAGAAACATATATATATATCTTTGATATTTTACTTTTTTAATCATCAAAAGTTTTCAAAATATTTTTTAAACAATATATAAATTAAGGAATTATATATATCTAAAAAATATTTTTCAAGTGTCATTTAAAATATGATCGATGAGCCATTATTACGCATTTTTGTTGCACTAAATGAAAAACGATCGAAATTCAATCAGAAGTGAGCTGATACTTGAACATTCCCTTGGACTGAAAAGATTTTTGATCTTAAAAGACTGATTTTACTCAAATTTGATTTTTCCTAAAAAGTCCTCTCAAGTTATGGCTAAAAATATTGCGCCCGTTTTTCAGTAAGCAAATCTGGTCAGACATTTTAAGAGAGTTGAAAAAAAATTGTGTGTAAATAGTGATTACGATTTTACTGTCCAATTACTTTCAACTCCATTAAAATTTGAAATTTTCTAATAGCATTTTTCTAATTTCTTACAAATGTAATAGATGAATACTGTAAGAATTAAAATTATTCTATGGCCACTATTTTTTTAAGAATTTATTTTTGGTGTTTACGATTGGAAAAAAAAAAAAAAAAAAGATTGCTCTGAAAAATTAGAAATTAAGTACTGGAAAAATTAGAACATGTAGAAATTCCATTGACTATACAGAATAAAATAATGTACATTCATTAAATAATTGTTTAAGATATAGAATACTTATAAAATCTCTTTTTCTGATTAATTTCGACTTGCACTTTAAGTTGTCCATTGCTTCATACTATAATAAAGCAAAAGATAAAAAATAAATAAAAAAGTATATGAATAATATAAGAAAAAAAAAATGTGGAGCATTGATATGTATATTATTTGTGTCTTCACTTTTTAATAAATTTTCTCTTTGAATTTTAATGTTTTATGGAAAAATGGTATAATTGTTTTTATTTATTTAAAACTACCTTTTCTGAAAATTTCATTTTTTTTTTCAAGTCAATAAACAATAATTACGAACTGAAATCCGAAAATTGTAAATTTATATAGAATAAAAAAGATAAATAATAATAATAATAATAAAAACTGATTATTTCCTAGCTTTAGAAAAAGTGTATCTTAAAACAATATTTCGGACATATCTTTATTCTTTCTCTTGAAAGAAAATACATTTTTTATTTTCTCTTCCCCATACAGAGTAGAGAGATTATCCATTTTCGTTCTAATTTTTTAAATTACATTCTTGCATTCTTTTTTAAATTACATTATTTCCTTTCAAAATATAAAAATCATGCTTTTGGCGGTTGGTCAGTGTGTGTGGCTATCTTTATCATAACTAAAAATATGTATTAGCATTATGTCCAAATTCGATGTTTTAAATCTGAATCCACTTGACAAATGTTTCGTGTACAGGGATATACAAAAGAATTCAAATATCTTTGGGCGGAATTTTTCATTAGTATAGTTTTTGAACTGCACTAAACATAATGAAATTAAAATATATATTTATATACCCAAATGCGTGTTTCCCATTAAAAATAATTTGAAAAGTATTCTTCATTCGTTAACAGCGTCTCAGAAACGAATTTGAATTTCTTAGGAGCTATAAGGGGAAATTGCTTGTAGTGCATTTAATTTCTGTTATTATTTTTTCTGTGCTTAAATTAGAAATACAATACAGTTCGTATACAATTTATAGACATTATACAGATTTAAGCAAACTTAATCAAATAATTTTAAAAATATGAAAACTATACCAAGCACATTTAAATAAATAAATTAATACAAAAAACTCTTTAACTTGCCTCTTACATTGCCTGAATATTTTCTGCAGAGCGCCTTGTTCTCGTCGGCGGCAACTAATATGCTGGAGTCTTGCTTCTTAGTGAGATTTCGATGTTGTGAATGTTGACTTGTGGATTCCACCAGAAGGTGGCGCCACATTCTGTCTTAACCCTCTGTATCCTTGTCATTGCATGAATTAGGTGTAGTAATTATCTCTATTGTTTTCCGGAACATGACGTATTTATGATTATTATAATTTGCAAGTTTTTTTATGTTATTGAAGTCAGTTTTGATTTCTTCTTCATTGAAAATTTTAGTTAGGGCAGTAGTAATTTTTCCAGTTTTTATATCGTTTTTAAGTTCATTAATTCTTGTTTTTATTTTTCTTTTGGACAGATCAATATAACGTTTACAAGCCACCATTCAATACACAAGTCAACGTTCACAACATCGAACACTCATTAAGAAGCAAGACTCCAGCACATCAGTTGGGTACCCTGCAGAAAATATTTCGGCAAAGTGTGAGGCAAGTTAAAGGGTTTTTTGTATTAATTTATTAATTTAATCAAATATATTATTTTCTATTGAAGGAAGTGACAAATTATGCTATGTCTATGAAAACAAGTATAATAGCTGCTCCGCCAGATTAAAGAAGAATGTGTGACTGTTAATAAAACTTTCTTCTACTAAAATGTAGAGCCAGAGAATGTAGTGTAAGGTCCTCATCTTATTACTTTAGATGTGATTGTAACAATACCAATTATCATTTCCTATTTCTCGGTTTAAAATAACTGCAAAATTATAGTTTACCAAGCAGTCTACATTTTTCCTTTTAAAGATATTAATAAAAATCGAGGGTATAATTCACATCTTTACTTTAGTTACATAAATAATTATTTATTTATTTTGTTTAGTAAAGTATCTTAATTAATAGTTCAAACTTACATGAAGTGTTTGTAAAAAGACCCCTTCGATGCACATTTATAGAGGTCAGGAACACAAACTACTAAATCAGTATCTAATATAATAAATAAAATATTTTAAACTATTCTCAAAATAGTACAAGTAAAAAAAATGATTAATGACATATATCTAATTAAAAGCATTTCAGATGATCTCCTTTTATCTTATTAATCATTTCAGTTCAAAACGTACTTTGTGTTCGAGAGGAAATTAAAGATTTCTGATTTCTAACTAATTAAATGTAATTCATACTTATTAAAGGCTCCACGTTAATTTTTAATTAGTTACGTTAATTATTAATAGAATAAGTTTCTAATGTAATTTTTTAAAATATATTTTGTGTAGAAATACTTATATCTCCAAATTCAATTCTTTCTACTGATTAATCAATATAACGAATTAGCATTTTATGTATTTAAAGTTGAGAAGACATGTCTGTTTATGACATAATACTTAATCTGAAAGAAAATAATATTTTTAATGCACGTCGGTTCTTAATTAAATTAAATATTATACAGGTATTGACAAAACTGTCTACCTTTCAAATAATCGATTTTCTTTAAATAAAAATTTCTGAGAAATTAAAAATGAAAACGCCCGCTTAATCAATTTACTTCCATATAAAAAAATATCACTTAATAATTTCTCTGTGAAATAGTTAGTTATCTGATAATACAGAAACATTCTGAACCAGATCTCATTTGGAATTTGCATGTTAGTTATTTAACTAAAAACATAAAAGTAAAGATAATATTTTTTAAATCATAATGCAATATGTAGGAATGCACATTATATGGGATCTCCGAGATATAATTATGCATTAATTTCAGTAAATTCATTAAATTTTGATTCAGTTAGTTAATTAGTCTCTTAAAGAAATAAAATAAAATAAATAAATAAATAAATAAATAATAATAATAATAAAACTTTTTGAGCTGAAATCTGCTGTGTTTTGTATAGTAGCTGTTCAAAGAAATTGTTCTGATTTACGTTTTCTTTGTAATTAATTGAATTAAACTTAAAGGAAATTTTAGTTGAGTTAACTGTCTCTTGAGAAATTGTTCTTTGTAGTAATTTTTTTAATAAAATAAAAATAATAATAAACTTAATTTAATTATTTACATTAAAAGAGTTTCTTGCTTCCTTAATATTTTCACTTTCTAAGAAATAGTAATTTTCTAAGCAATTATTCTCTGAATAAGATTAATTTTAAGTATGTTTACATTTTGATTACTTTAAAACATACGTACATAAAAGTTAATATACACAATGATATTAATTTATCGTTTCTGATACAATTGAAATGAAACATTATCACTGGAGATATTTTTGTTTATGATTTAACCCTTTCGTGGTCATGAACGTGTGCGGTCGTTGTTTACTTCTGAATCATTTATTTATTGCTATGAATTTGCTAAATAGAAAACAATAAATTTCTCAGTATTCCTGATAAATTTGTAATATTACTAGTACTTAATGACTTAAAAATATATAAAACACATCCCACTAAAATGGCTTCGAAACGAAAAAATTAAAAATGGCGTGACCATTAATTTCAAAATTTTTAGCACATATATAATGAGGTTGAAGCGTTACATTTATCATGCAGAGATTTGACCACATGGAAAAACAGGATAACAAAAACAAAATTAAACAAAACAAAACAAAATAAAATAAAATCTTTTTGTAAAAAAATGGAACCGACTCCAAAAAGGAACTACTATTCAAACAACTAAAAGTGAAAGAAAACTGGCAGAAAATAGAACTGTAAATTGCGCCTAAAAGTATAAAATAATTTCCTTCGCCAAACAACCTATAACACTACAATTAATCATAACTTTTGAAGTCGGCGCAAAATTAAATAAAATGTAATTAGTTTTTAAAGGTTTGTCTTTAGATCGGTAGCAACAAATGCTGTTGTCTCGAATGATCCATTTTCATGTTTCCTTTATTATTTTATCACTGTATACAATTGGTCCATTAGTAGCATATACATAGAACAGTGAACATACTTCACAATGCGGTATTTATATTTCTACGAAGTTAGAGTTTCCTTTGCAAATTTGGTATAACTTTGATAACTATCATTCTTGATGGCTTTTGGATTTGGTGATCAAAACGTAAGGCAAAAATATACACGCAAGATGTATATTTTCATAATATATATTCTACGATGTGTTGTTTCATATTATTGATTACTCTCTTGATATACCTTATCAAAATAAACATGATATCCCAAAGAAATTAAATATGTTTGCCAGATAATTTTTCGATTTTTCTTTCACCAAGGACGTCAGATACCAGCATCTTCGCCAACTATTGCTGCTTACGAAATCTTATTTGTTTTCTTGAATCAAAGTAGTTTTCGGCTGCGTTTTGCAGGTAACAATGTGAGATGTGTATTTTGAATAGGATTTGATTTTTGTATTGAATAAAGGTATCATTTTTTTTTTTTTTTTTAATTTTGCGCCGACTTCAAAAGTTATGATTAATTGTAATGTTATAGGTTGTTTGGCGAAGGAAATTATTTTATACTTTTAGGCGCAATTTACAGTTCTATTTTCTGCCAGTTTTCTTTCACTTTTAGTTGTTTGAATAGTAGTTCCTTTTTGGAGTCGGTTCTATTTTTTTACAAAAAGATTTTATTTATCTCTTTTCAGTGAAAACTTATTTATATAGCAGAGAATCAGAAGACGTTCGACGGAAGTTTCACAAATCACAACTTCCAAGAAAAGTGACATTACTCAAAAAATGGTTTATGTCACTGAAAAATACATGAAATGCACCCAATGAGAACAAAAAAGTTACATCTCCATCTAGAAAGTTATCCACTCGAGAGACACATGTGCCAGTTTTATTCTAGTCAAGTTATTTTTAAGTTGATTTTTCTCAAATGCTACATTTTTAAGTTGTGTCACTTTTTTTGCCTTTATCGGATATGAGCAAAAAACTATCTATTGAACGAACATACGTTAAATAAAAAAGTCTTTAGAAATGTAAAGAACGGATACGCTGTATTCGTAACCGAAAATTCTGTCAGGCATATATATTGAACTTTACAGTGAAGACTTGTCACCCGCTGCGCTGGAAATTGCGCAGCGTAAAGTTAAAAAAAAGAGCAAAATATGCATTGCAGCTGACGGACAGAAGTTTCAACATCGATACTTACATACTGCTTTTAAAAGTGTAGCTGCATGCGTTCAACAGTTAGAATGAGAACAGACTTTTGCGAGTATTCTGTAATTTGTTTATATATAATGAAATCGTAATGAAACCTATTTCAGGACAAGATCATTACGATAACAAAAAAAGTATTAAAATTAAATCATCTTTTACGAAGTTATGAGCTAGCAAATTTCAACAACAACAACGAGAAACATGGTTTGTATTGAGAACCTCTTCCTTTATGAAGTCGGTTTAAAACGTCCATGCGTTAATCGATGTAACCGCTTACAATAACCATACTTTGAATTTCACATAGCATAAATGTCACCCGCTACGCTACAACATATGCAATGTCATTCAAGTGTGCACAAAATAGGAAATTGTGAACAAACAAATGCACGTTTTAAGCATTTTGTTTTTAGCATTAATGTCTAAACTATCTTTTCGTATTAAATCGATGATGCTCTGCAATTTTATAATTCACTTTTTTCCCCTGTCTTGAACCGTTTCCGTGATAGGAACGCTAACTCCACTGTTTTTCACCACATGGCGCTGTAGGCGGTTGAATCGCGTAGCACATGTCCACTTTACTATACCTACACACCACTGTTATGACTATAGCTGCAACTGTTCAGCAGTTAAAAGAGTCGGGACTGACTTTTTTGGACACCCTGTATTTTTTTTTATCGTAAAGATATTACAATGGGACCTATTTCAGACCAAGACCGTTACAATAAAACAAAAAGTATCAAAATCGGATCCTCCGTTCAGAAGTTATGAGCTAACATACAAAAACAAACAAACAAAAAAGAAACATACACTTTGAATTGAGAACCTCCTCCTTTTTGAAGTCGGTTAATTAGAGCATCTCTTACGAAGTTATAAGCTTACAAACACCAACAACAACACATAGCTCGAATAAAGAACACCCTCCTTTCTGAAGTTGGTTGAAAACGACTTTGCGCTAATCTATGTCACCGCCTACAGTAACAGTACTTTGAACCACAGAGTATACGTGTCATCCGCTACGCTGCAAAGTGTGCAATGTAGTTTAAGTGTGCACAGTGTAGGAAATTGCGAACAAACAACTGCACGTTTTAAGCGTTCTATTTTTAGCAATAATGTCTAAAAACTGTCTTTTCGTAGTAAATCGATGATGCTCTACAACTTCGTAATTAACTTTTCTCCCATCTGGAACCGTTTCTGTGATAGGAGCGCTAATTCCGCTGTTTTTCACCAGATGGCGCTTTATTTTCTTTAAATTGCAAAGATATTACAATGGGACCTACTTCAGACCAAGATCTCTACAACAAAACAAAAAGTATCAAGTAACCGTATTTTGAACTATATAGCGTATGTTTCTCCAGCTACGCTGCAACGTGAGCAATGTAGCTCATGTGTGTATAGTGTAAGAAATTGCGAACAAAAAAATGCAAGTTTTAAGCCTTGAATTTTTAGCATCAATGTCAAAACTATCTTTTCGTACTAAATCAATGATGCTCTGCAATTTTATAATTCACTTTTTCCCCCTGTCTTGAACCGTTTCCGAGATAGGAACGTTAGCATGAATGTCTAAACTATCTTTTTGTACTAAATCGGTGATACTCTTCAGCTTTGTAATTCACTTTTTCTTTAGAACCGTTTTCGAGATAGGAACACTAACTGCGCTATTTTCCACCAGGTTGCGCTGCAAGCGGTTTAACCTTGTACTACATGGCCGCTTTGCTATACTTACATACCATTTTTATCACTATAGCTGCAGCCGTTTAGCAGTTAAAATAGTTGGGACTGATTTTTTTGGGCACCATGTATTTTCTTTAGATCGTTAAGATATTACAATGGGACCTATTGTAGACCAAGACTTTTTCAACAAAACAAAAAGTATGAAAATCGGAGCATCCGTTCAGAAGTTATGAGCTAACAAACATAAAAAAAACATGCGGTTTGAATTGAGAGCCTTCCTTCTTTTTTTGAAGTCGGTTAATAAATAAAGTTTCATTTTGAAAAGTGAATTGTATGTATGCTAATTTCCATCAAAAACAATTTGTTAAAATGTGAAAATTTTTATTTTTGTAATTTGTTTTTCTTTGTATGCTGTTTTTTCTTCGGTTTGTTTTAACTGAAATTTTCGTATTAGAATAATTTTGTTTGTGAAAGTAAATTTTAAAATAGACATTTATGTTGTTTAATTTTTTTTTTTTTTTTAAGATTTAATTATTTATTCATTTCCTCATTACATTCAATTAAAATAACGTATAATAAAATTAAAATAAAATAATTTTACGTCCTTTTTGTGGCAACACCTTTCTTTGATGTTTAAACTCATTTCTCATTTGTAAAGGTGTAGCTAAATTAACAATTAATAATTTGGTGTATAACAAACAAACCCATACACTATTTCTTCAAAAATACTTTATTAAAGCACATTTAAACACTTTATTTTTACGCATAAAGAATCATTCATTTAATTATTAAATTTGTAAATTATATTTAGTCAGCATGAAACTTTTATTCCTGTACATTTATTCTAAAAATACTACTGCTGATGAAAGTAAAATATTATTTTCATTGACATTAGTAATTATTACATTGACATTAGTAATTATTTCCATTGACACGTTCTGTCAGTAAATTTAGCAGGCAAAAAAAAAAAAAAAAAAAAAAAAGAACTATGCTTAATATTTTCATTCATTCTTTTCTTTTACTTTTTTTAAAGGAGAAAAAAAAACTGCTCTATGTTACTGCAAGTTTTTCAATATATACGACAAAGTAGTTTTACAGATAATTTTGATATGGTTTGCATCTAAAACTGTTAAATTGATAAACATTTTATTAACATATGAAGACTAATTTTAATTAAAAAAATTTAAAATGTAAAAAAGCCAAACACTTAAATTTTTTTTCAAAATTAATTAAAATTCTTTTAAAATTTTACATTTCTATTACTTTTAGTTAATTAAGGAAAAGTTAACAATTTTATCTCTTAAAAGAACAGTAATTAACGAAATCGTAAAAAGAAATGTTTCGAATTAAAAAATTCGAAAACATATGGGTGTCATTGTTTAAAAGTTTATAATTAAAAAAAATGATCAACTATAAGATGTACAGTGGTTTTTAAAGCCAAAATCATTTATTTATAATTAAATTTATGAAGAAAGATATATCCTATTGTGAAAGATTTTTCAAATTATTGAAAATATGTTAATTAAGAAACTTTTAATTAAAAGCATTTATAAAAATAATAATCTAAATATCACATGTGAATTTCCAAATTTTATTACTTTAAGAGGGGCGTGATTAAAGCTTTTTTCGGAAATAAAAAAAATAACCTTTAATTTAATTTTACTTTTTTTTTTCTGGAGTGTCGACACTCGACTTTCCGAAAATTAAATAATTAATGGTTGTTTAAATAAATTTAAATAAGGAAAAAAAGTACAACTCCCAAACTTGTATAAATCTAAATAATAACATGCTTACTACATTACATTTTATGTATCGAATATAGAATTTAAATGCTATCGCACTTCAAATAATTTGAGTTCATTAGTCACAATGATGATTTTTTTTTTTTCATTCCTATAAATCTTTTCACTAAGCCCTATACAGTTCGTGCTACGGTGACCTGTAACATACGTACATTTCAGCTCATTTGAACAAAACTCGTTTAGACGTTATCTTGTTCATTCACGCACGTACACACATATACACGTATATTTAAAAACCCATACATGTATCACTGTAAAAATAGCAAAAATAAACTCTGGAAATCTCAAAATCGAATTTTTTGATGATTGCAATATATTCCTTACTTATTGCATATTTGGAAATTGAAAAGTAATAATTCCGAATTTTATAAGTGACATTCAAACGATTTTCTAAATATTGTCTTAATGGTAATATTCTCTTACAACTTTTATTCTAGATTTACATTATTGAATTTTTTTACAATTCATTAATTTTGACATTATGATATAAATTAGTGACATTGTATTTAATGATAAATATTTTTAATTTAAATTTAAATTTCCATTTTAATGTTTTAAGAAAAATGAAACCTTCAGCAAGTTTAAGAGAACAAAGGCTTCGTAAAAAGTTTTGTCTTACTGTTTTTGATGCTTTTAACGTTTTGAGAGTTCCAGAATACGATTTGATCACTTTTAGACAATGTCTGTCTGGAAAACATTTGTTGCCACCGTTTCTTAAGAACTAATGCATAAAATGTCATACAAATTGATATGTAGTCGAATTATGGCATAAATTAATGTCTAAAAATAATATGGCGAAACTTGCTCAGAAGGTAGCACATCCATCGCCTTTTTTCTACGTTTTTTACACAACGGTATAGAACAAAATTTCGTATTATAAATGTGCACAATTCGAATAATTTTTACAGAATCAATATAAAATTGAAAAGGATTATTTATAATAATAAAAGTCAACTAGGAAAATATTTTTTGAATATGTATGAGCACCGCTCAACACTCCCCGCCTCTCCACATTTTCAATATAAATAGCTTTCAAAAGAAATTGTCAATACCTTTAAAACGAATAGTTGAACCAACGATCTATGATAATTTAAACTAAATTCTTCAATTTTTTTCATACATACATACATACATACATACATACATATATATATATATATTGTAGAGAAAACCTTTACATTCATTCAACATTTAGTGAAATACTTCTTTGGGATGAAAATATCTGCATTCATTATGGAAGATGAATTTTAATAAATAATCATTTTATTATTTGTACTCAGTGAATTAGTAGCGAAAAATTTAAAAGAAGGTTTTATGATGACCAGAACATACTAGTTGTATTTGTTTACAATTTATATTCATTTCATAATACTAATTATATGTATTTTAATTGTAATCTTACTATACAAATAGAATTAAAATATATTTTCCAGTTTATTCTACAGTGGATATAGCCTGATGACGACATTTTGCTCATAAGAAAATTTAACTTTTGTTTATTTTTTTTATTTTTTTCAATTACTTAAACCAGAAATCCGTAGTAAGAAATGACGATCCTTTGCTTTGTTAAAAATTTTAATTTCGTGCTTTTATGGGTTAGATTATGTACCATATTAACAAAACACTAATTGATAGAAGTGATTTAAGCTTAATTTTATTATATGCCCATGGTAAAAATAAAATATATATATATAGACCCAGCTCGATAAGTTTCTGAAAAATTAGAACATAATCCAACCTGCACAAAGTATTTTTAAAAGTATTTCAAGCATCAACGTAGTATGTAGGCTTAAATTTTTTCGTACTTGCACTTACTGCCCCATTCATTCAATTGCACATCAGAAACGTATTTCAATAATGGTTTATTATTATGCTGCTTTTTAAATAACCATATACTATTCTGATTGCATTTCACATTATGTAATGTACAAAACACATAGCATATTGCAAAATAGCAGTATTTTCGAAAAGTCGGTTATTTCTTAAATATGAATTTACAGATAAGCAAGCTTAATTTTTAGTAAATTGGAATAAAAAAGAAATTATTATACCTATATGGAAAATTGTTATACACAAAATGAATGAAATATTTCTGTAATTTTTATTTTACAAAGTTTTTACAATGTATAAATCGTTTTAAACTTTTATTTTTCGAAAAAAGAAAAATATTTGTTAATTTGTTTTTTCATTTATTTGTACCTTACAAAAAGTTCTCGGAAATTAATTAAATTTTGAAATGTAATAAATTGTTAATCTTATGAAAAATAATAAATATTGTTTATCATCACCATACAAATATATTTGTATTTATTTATTAATTTTTTTTTTAAAGCAAGATTTTAATCTGTTTCTGAAGATAATATTACTTAAAGTAATTATCTTAATTATTTAAAATTGCCTCTAATCATAACTAATTTGAAAAGTATTTCAAAAGAAACGAATGTTAAATTAATTTATTCTAATCAAGATTTTGAGACTCGTTAAATTCTGTTAAAGAATAACACTATCGTAAAACATTGCAGTACTTTTGTTTAATTATATTATTAAATTCCAACTAATGTTTTTGGCAATTAAATTTATTTATACGTGAATCTTTTAAAAATGTCTCTGTGTATATAAATAATTAGTATTCGGTCCACTTTACTTGGCAGCTGTGGCAACACTCGTTGTTACACTTTTCTCTAATTTTGTCTTTCAATTGAAACATATTGAATTTCAATTTAAGCATTTAATTATAAACTTAATTTAAAGAAGAAATTCATATATTTTTATGTCATATAATTTCATAGAATCATTTCATTAAGTAAAATTTTCTTTCATTTATTAAATATTTAACTAACCCAAAACTGAAATTTAATTTAAAGTTAGTAAATCAGTTCTATTACTTGCGAATTTATCTTAATAATAATAAAAAGAAATCCAAGAAGTTCATTATGAATGAGTGTGTAATTCTATTTTAAAAGTTATCTAAGCAACTTTATTAAAACATAAAATTAAGCACTTGGAAATATCTAAAATCTAATTTGTACATTTTTATTGAAAATTGTCCTTCAGATATTTTTCTTTAATTTCAGATCCACGATTTCTATAAAAATAACCAATTATAGTGATGTTTATTTTTAAAGTTTGTTTTTGACTTAACATATATTTTTTAAGTGTGCATTTTCTGGAATTTTAATATACTATTCTTAATAAATGTATTTTTCGATGTTGATCAATTTTTAATATGACAAAAATATGATAGTTATTATACTATTGTTTCAAAAAACCTTCAATACCGATATCCGTACCAATAGAAATACCATAAAATAATTAAAAGTAAAATGACCTTAGAGACGACCGTATATACTAACTCTAAACAGTTGTGAAAATTTTCATGTAAGATAGTAATTTTTTTTTTAATACATAAGTGTAAGGCCAACTCTGATATTAAATAAAAATTTGATAGGTTTAGAAATATTGTTTTTTAGATATGATATATAAAATTTTGTTCAAAATTTTTAGATGCCGTTATTGATATTATACGCATAGTGCAAAGTTAGCTTTCCGAAAGAAAAAGTTTATAATTACTTTAAATATCTGTTCATAATCCATAACAAAAAAAGGAACTATAATAAATCATAACTATAATATATCATGTATAAAATTTTGTTCAAAATTTTTAGATGCTGTTATTGATATTATGCGAAAAATACAAGTTTAGCTTTCAGAACAAAATTTGTTTATAATTAATTTAAATATATGTTTATAATTCATAACACACACACGCACACGAAAAAAAAAAAAAAAAAAAAGGAACTAAGATAAACAAGTTTAACTAATTTAAGAAATGCAATTTTTTTAACAGCTATGCGCAAATAACATTTGATTCTAAGCAAAATATGTCAAGAATAATGTTTCATAATATAATTACAAGCGATGTTATAAATATATTTATTTATTAAGAAAGTATAGGTTATCAATCTTGACTATTTATTAGAGATGTCTGAGTGTAAGAATAGATTTTTATACCAACTATAAGAAAAATGCCAAAGTAGGGAATCGAACCCGGGGACTTCCCTTACTGTGCGGGTGCTCTACCACTGAGCCACCATGGTTCAATACTCAATCAGAATTTCTCACATATTATCTGTTGGTTAGATCGGCGTGTCTGCAATCGCAGATGTAATAGTTCAGCATATTAAACGTGGTAACTCCGATATAACGCACAAACGAATTACATTTTAAAAAATAGTATGTTATGACCAGCACAATACTTTCTTCTATATTTTACTGTACAAATTCATTAAGTGTGAATAATTTATTAAAGCTATTACTTATTAAAATTATTTAACATGATGAATTCAAATGAGTTTCATCTTAGAGAAATCTAACACAAAGTATCCCATGAAAGACAGTCTCATCATCTATAAATAACATCTTAAAAAATGAGTTTTTATAATAGTTATCTCACATATCAAGTTTTGTACAGTTATATGCCATAGATGTTGAGATATAGACATCCCGTTATCGATGAAATTTGCAGTATAGCAGCGCCGCCTATTGGCAGATAAGCATCCAAAATGAGTCAGCATAATGTCTCATAATGGCCTTCTCACACATCAAGTTTTGCTTGATGATACGTAATAGAACATGAGATATAGCCGTTAAATTGTGAAAATCGCTGTGTAGCTGCACCACCTGTTGAGTGGTTTACACCAAAAGTTGGCAGGAAATTTTTTATGTTAAGGTGAATCTACATACAAATTTATATGCAATTCTGTGCAGTAGTTCCTGAGATATAGCCTTTCCTTAAACTGCGAAAATCGCTGTATAGCAGCGCCACCTTTTGGCCGATGAGCATTCAAATTGAATCAGCATAATGTCTCATAAGGATTTTCTTACATATCAAGTTTTGTTTGATTAAACGTGATAGAACCTGAGATATAACCTCCCCTGAAATTGCAGAAATCGCTGTATAGCAGCGCACCTGTTGGGATGTTGACACCAAAAGTTGATAGCCACTAATTTAGGTCAAGATGCATCTAAATATAAATTTATATGTAATTCTGAGCAGTAGTTACGGAGATACAGTTGCCCCAATTTTTTGTCACACACAAACAGACAGGCGGGCAGACAAACAGACATTTTCTTAAAATGGTCAAATCGTTTTCTACAACCCTCAAAACGTGTAAATCCGTCGAACCAGAAGTCAAAAATTTTTACGAATCCAATACCTTTTTCTATTGAGTATAGAAGATAGCAATAATATACTCACCTGTTACATAACACCATCAACTTGCCAACAGATATTATTATGTGATAAGTGCCAAACGAGTAGTCTGCAAAGGTATTTCAGTGGTAGAGCATCCGCACGGTAAGCGGAGTGCCCGGGTTACATACCCTGCTCTGGCATTTTTCGCATAGTTAGTATAAAGATTCAACTTTACATTCCAAGATATCTAATAAATGATTACTCTTATTTATAATAATAAAACTGTATTTTGTACTTTTTCCAAAATTGAGAAATATCTAATTGTAGGTAATATGCAAACCTGTTATTTGTAGTTTCTGTAAGTATGTCTTATCATATGTTATAAGACGTATTGATATTTAATGTATGATGTTTTCAATAATATTTTACAACCTAAACACTACAATAACAAAGCACACAGTTGATTTATTTGGAACTCTTCTGGAATTCTTCATGTTATTAATCATAAAAACGTGTAATAATAGTAACTAGAGAATTACAATTTTTAATGAAATCACACAATAAACTGTGGAAGGAAATCATATTTATTGAAATTTTTTTTTTTTTTAATTTTTCCGACTGAGTGAAAATGATGCCTGGACCGGGACTCGAACCTCGGATCTTTGACTTACAAGGTCAAGGCTCTACCAACTGAGCTATCCAGGCCGACATCCCGGTCAGCATTACTCACTCAGACAACCTTATAGGCTGAAACAATCTGGTCTATCATTTAGATAGCTCAACAGAAATAAGCCGCAGGAAATGGAAAACACCATTAAACAATGGGAGAAAGAAATACAATTTTTAATGAAATCACACAATAAACTGTGGAAGGAAATCATATTTATTGAAATTTTTTTTTTTTTAATTTTTCCGACTGAGTGAAAATGATGCCTGGACCGGGACTCGAACCTCGGATCTTTGACTTACAAGGTCAAGGCTCTACCAACCGGCCTGGATAGCTCAGTTGGTAGAGCCTTGACCTTGTAAGTCAAAGATCCGAGGTTCGAGTCCCGGTCCAGGCATCATTTTCACTCAGTCGGAAAAATTAAAAAAAAAAAAAAAAAAATTTCAATAAATATGATTTCCTTCCACAGTTTATTGTGTGATTTCATTAAAAATTGTATTTCTTTCTCCCATTGTTTAATGGTGTTTTCCATTTCCTGCGGCTTATTTCTGTTGAGCTATCTAAATGATAGACCAGATTGTTTCAGCCTATAAGGTTGTCTGAGTGAGTAATGCTGACCGGGATGTCGGCCTGGATAGCTCAGTTGGTAGAGCCTTGACCTTGTAAGTCAAAGATCCGAGGTTCGAGTCCCGGTCCAGGCATCATTTTCACTCAGTCGGAAAAATTAAAAAAAAAAAAAAAAAAAAATTTCAATAAACTAGAGAATTAGCTAACAGTCAATATTCCGAGTCTGTAAGGACAATTATAAATTGTTATAATGAAAAGATAAATTTGTTTTAGGACTTTTTAAATTTTTTTTTTCGCATAACCTTGCTTCTGAAGATAATAATTTCATATAAATAGATTATGTTGTTCAGTACAAAAAAGTATCAATTTTAATTAAAAATACAATGCATTTTTAGAATAAATTTAAATGATTTTAAAAATGGAAAGTATTTGAATTATTTATATATAATTATCGCTGCATTTATTTCAATTTTCGGATATGATTTTAGATCCAAACACATTTCAATAGATCCACGTGCATCTGACAGTGACATTTTGAATAATAAAATATGTCTTTAATTTATTGAAATAACTCTTCAATTTATCTTCTTCAAGCTAAAAATAAAACTCTGAATAAAATAATATTGAAAGTTAATGAAATTTGACAAAAATACACTGCAAATTATCGAAAAAAAAAAAAAAAAAAAAAAATTAAAACTCTTGAATATAATTCTAAGAACATCTGACAGAATATTTTCTAAAAATGGACTGAAATTCAGATTGGACTTTTAATGATTTTTTTAAGAGATGATATTTATGAAAAATGTATTACTTTCGCTTGCACATACATATGAAAGAGAATGTAAGGTAAAGGTAGTAGAGTTTGCGCACAATTCAAAAGAATGATATAAAAATTCCAACTATCATGTTTATGCTGAACTATTACTGAATAGTTTTGAATTAATTCGTAATTAATCCATTTCCATTACTATTTTGCTGTTATGCTACAATTTAATGTAATAACTGCAATAAAACCAAAAGAGCTATATTGTAAGATCTCTCCTCATAAGGTAGGAGAGATTGCGCACATGGGTAGGAGAGATTGTGCTTAGTTATAACTACAATTAAATTGTTCACAATAGTAATTGCACTTAAATGACATTGTTGTAATGTTTTTGTAAAGAAATATTTCTATATATTTTTGCATTAGGAATGACTATTTTAATTTATTAATTTAAAAAGAAACATAAATTTGAAAGGAATTTAAAAGGAATTAAAAAATATTATTTAAAGTAAAAAAAAAAAAAAAAAAAAAAAAACTTAAAGAATAAGAAAGTAAAGCATAGATAATAAAAAATAAAATTTAGCTACTAGATAATACGTTTAAGTTAAAATAAAAAGAAACATAAATTCGAAAGGAATTTAAAAGGAATTAAAAGAATATTATTTAAAGTAAAAGTATAGTTAAAATAAAAGTTATTTAAAGTTATTAGTACCTTTCCTTTTCGACGCTTGAAGCAATCAACTTCACAACTCTCGTCGCGTCCACTTTACTCCTTCCCGCCGATCCGACCTCTTAGCTCAGGTCAAATATTCGAAATTGAGTTGTTGTTATATTTACACGTTTTGAGATCCCCTGAATCCGAAAATCATACTTTTAACTGTTGGACTCTGTGTGTATCTGTCAGTTTGTCTGAGTGTTTGTGTGTCTGTTATTAGCCTACCTCAAGAACAAACGGTAACAAAAAGTCAAAACTCGGTATTTTAAATCTGCATAATACAGTGATGCTATATCCGACCTCTTAGCTTAGGTCAAATATTCGAAATTGAGTTGTTGTTATATTTACACGTTTTGAGATCCCCTGAATCCGAAAATCATACTTTTAACTGTTGGACTCTGTGTGTATCTGTCAGTTTGTCTGAGTGTTTGTGTGTCTGTTATTAGCCTACCTCAAGAACAAACGGTAACAAAAAGTCAAAACTCGGTATTTTAAATCTGCATAATACAGTGATGCTATACAGTGATGCTACATGTTTTGTTGAAATCAAGTAAGAGGGATATCCAAGAGAATTCAAATACACTACGGCTGTGAGAGAAATTCTGGTAGGCATAGTGTAACATCTATAAGCTACCCTAAAGGGAATGGAAAGAATTTTTTTTTCAATGCATAAAAGCATATTTTGTGTAGATTGTGCTATGGAAATCATTCGTTTACAGGGCTTCTTAAAGTAATTGGATATATTGCAGTTATACTTAGAAATTTCTGGATTTCATTTTGTGTTATGTTTTTCATGTGAAACTAAATTTAAATACGCGATATGATGGCAATATAATTTATAGACAATATATAGGGCTACCCAAAATTAAGCTAAACATCTTTTCTGTTGAATGTAATTAACGCAAATGCTTTAGTACATTTTACTACGTCGACGAACACTGCTCAGAAAGAAAAAAATTTCATACCCATACTATACATATATATATATTTTTAATTTGTACTTTAAACTCTGGATTTTTGTATAATATCACGTTTTGAGGTTCCTTGAATACGAAAGTTTAATTTTTAGTGGTTGACGTTTATGTATGTCTTTCATATATATGTTATGGACACAACTCAAAAATAAATTCTTTCAGAAAAATCAAGTTTGATGTTTTGAAGTTATTAAGTTGTCACTTGAAAAATTTGATTAAGATTTGAATGTCTGAAGACAAATTAATAAGAGCTTTATTTTTTTCCTATAAGTGTTGGTACTATAATTGATCGGGGTTCAAAGAGGGCGGTAGTACTCCTACCATATAATTATACGTCAAATAAAACTGTTCCTAAACCTATTTTTGATTATTTTTAAAGTAGACTGAACTTTATTACTTTACCTTATGGATTTTATGACTTAAATTTATCCTTATAGTATTAAAAGGAAGAGAAGGTTGTGTGAGTGATACAAAAGATTTTTTTTTTAATTTTATTTTTCATTGTGTGTCATATATAATTAATAAATAACAAAATCTGTTTTTTAAAAGGTTTGAGAATGTTTCGTCAATTTGCGCTTTAGTATAAATATTTTTCAAATATATTATAAATGCGACACCATTTATGAATATACTTTTTTTTTTATATATAACATACATCATTATGTTCCTTTTTAATTATTATTTATCTTATTTAGAAACAATCGAGCATGTCCTTTGTTTATATAGTATAAGAACTACAAGTAGTTATTTTACAGGGATACGCAAAAATTTCATAAACATCATATGCATTATACAAAATTAAAATGTTTAGATTATTCTTGTTAATCTATCTCACAAAAAACGCATTACGTTTCCTACTGCAAAAAAAGTAAAATTACGAAAATATTTTTTTTTTTTATAAATTTATTATGTATATTACTTATTTATGAATGCTACGTATATTATTCTGTTTCTTATTAATTGTTATGTACATTATTTAGAACCACAAGAGAATGTTATTTGTTTATATAATGTAGATACATTTTATATTTATTTTACAGGGTTATAAGAAGATTTCATCTGTGCTATTATATTAAGTGTAATGTTCATATTATCCTTGTTAAGCTGTCTGACAAAGAGCAAAATTGATGGGCATTATAGAATATAGAATTTAGAATAGATTTTTTTTTTCTTTTCTTTTTTCTTTATATATATATATATATATATATATATAATGACATAGATTTGAAATAATGTATTTTTTTATTTTGAAAAATAAAAGAATAAAACCAACTACCTTAATGAAATTCAGAAAATAAATAAACATTTGCTAAAATATAACATGTATACATTTGTGCATTTGTGCATTTATGTTTTTTTATCTAAGCCTTAAAATAAAATAAAACTAAACGTTAGCGATATAAAATATACAATATATCTCACGTATTTCAGGGAAACTTCTATACCGAATACAAAAATAAACCAATATTAAATTAAAGGGAAAAAGTAATTCTTGAGGTCACCTGAAATGAAAAAATATGTTTTAAGCATTTTATAGATGCAACATACAATTGTGATGCTTTTTTATAATTACTTAGGTATGTGTAGGAGAATAGCGAGCATTTTCGGGTAATATAAGTGTTTCTTTAAAAAATCCCCAGATATGTTTCTCGTTTTTTTATTATGACATATAGGGGATTCAATCTGATGGAATTCTATTTTTAGAAAACTTCTAGATTACCGTAGTTATATACAGTATTTTGTAATCAATGTCAATATCTATATATATTTATATATATGTTTCATATATGTTTTTTCAAAGATATATTTTTCTGTTCATAATACTTTCTATCATATTGTTGTATGATTTATCATAGTTGACTTGTTGGCGTACAGTTCCCAATACTTAACATTTGAAAAAAGAAATGCAAATTAATATAAATTATGGGCATAATAAAATATTTCCTAACTGATTTTCATTAATATGATTTTTTTTTCGTTTATAATCTATTGCATTAAAATACAAAAAATCTTAGCATATCTTTTACATTTCTTTCATAGTTTCTTTATTTTAACCCGAAAGGTAGAGCAAATATTATTTTGAGGTCAAATTATCGAAAATGAGTTTTTATTATATTTACACGTTTTGAGGTCCCCTGAATTCGAAAATCATGTTTTTAGCGGTTGGTCTGTCTGTGTGTCTGTCTGTTATCGGCATATCTCAAGAACAAATAGTAGATGAAAGTCCAAACTTGATATTCTAAATGTGTATGATATAGGGATGCTGCACTAAGCTTTTCGTTTTGATGAAGCAAACAGTTTGTATACAGGAACACCCAAAATAATTCAAAAACATTACGTTTACCGGGGAATTTGCAGGTAAGTAGAGTTTAACATTTATAGACTGCATTAAACCAAATGAAATAAACGTATAGTTTTTATACGCATAAAAACATGTCTCATGTAGAATATGGTAGGGAAATCATTCACAGTTCATTTAAAAGGCTACATAAAAGAACTAGATTACAGTGCGACAATAGCTGAAAATTGATGGAAGTGTATTTCAGGTTGTGCCGTGGATTATTACTATAGGATTATATTTAGGTGCACCATGTAGTCTGTACATAATCTTCAAAAGATGTACAGGGCTGCAAATATTTAAGCGATAACATTCTTTTTTATTGTTAGTGGAAGTGCTTTACTATAATATTTTATCATGCCCAAGAAAACTGCTCAGGATTTAAAATTAATTCCTCATGGCTATATGGTTAATAATGTATTTTTTTTTTTAATGCTAAATATTCATTACTTTTTTTTTTCCGTATATTTTTACGTTTTCAGGTTTCCAGGTTACCGAAGTCAAGTTTTTTAACGTTTGACCTTTCCCTGTGTCTCTTAGAGTAACTTAAAAACGAATAGTTTCAGGAGATCCAAACGCTGTATTTTGAAGTTAATGTAAGTTTGTTGCTCGAAAAGTTTCATCAAGACTGATAAATTTCAAGGAATGCTGCGCTTGAAAGTTGTCTGAATAAGTTTAACTGAACTTTTTATTTTAGTAACATATTTAAATTCTATATAAATGTAGGTGAAGTAATGAAACAGAAGGCCCCTCTCACACAAAACGAATTATCATATAAAACTCTTCCAAAGCCTAATTCAATTGTTTTAACATTAGTTTACATAACAGTGCTCGTTATCTTGTGAGGTCTAGCAAAGTGCTACGATTAAAATTCGCACTTTGCGAGTAAAACATGAATACGAAGGTTTTAGGATTCGATTGAATAATGGAGTTAGTTCCTATCCTAAACTAAAATTGTAAATTGTAATATGTTAATTTTATAAAGTATTTTGGAAAGTGAATAGTATAAAAGTAGAAGGAAGATTGCTTTTGGGAGTTAGTTGGAAGGAGAGTAAGGGTATGAGTTAGTTGGAAGGAAGGTAAGAGAGTGAGTTGGAGGGAAATTAGTTGAAGGTTAGCTGGAAGTAAGTGAGTGGGAAGTTGGTTGTTAGCGGCTATAGCCGGAAAGAGTAATTCGAATAGATAGCGGCGTCAGGGAATCCTCCCGTTATCGAAAAGTTACTGAGCCGCGAGGATGAATGAAGTTAAATGTAGTAGTTAAATTTATTGGTGATTAGTTACGTAAAGTACAAGTAATTAAGAAGGCTGCCCATTGAAATTTATAAAGATATTATATACAATTAAAGTCCAAAGCCTGCCTTTTTCTATTAAGCTCAAATAAAAAGCTCAAGTTATTTTTATATATCTGACTTTGTGTTATTTCATAACTTTATTAAGTAATTAAGCAAGTTTCAGCATTCAACTTAAAGTTAAATGAGGATGGCGACGAGAAAGCGTTCGTCACACTGGCGCCCAAATCAAGTCGACACCCGCCCCGAGCAAGTATTTTTTGACGGCACTAATAGCGTGCTGCAATTTTTTGAGCAGCTTGAATATTTTTTTAACTTTTATAACATTGATCGATCCAAAAAATATGCTTGGTTAGCATATTCCTTAAAAGGAGAACCGAGACAGTGGCATAGGTTAATAGCCTGCCATTCACTTGGCCCAAATCCAACTTATAAAGACCTAAAAAGTCGGGTCATTGACCTCTTTGCCACTCGGGATGATAGATTACGATTAGAGCATGACCACTCCCTCCCCCCTCACGAACGTCAGTGGGAAGCAATAGTAAACCCAGTGGAAAAACCACAATAAGTTATTAAGTCACAGGAAGCAAGCTCTATTAGTTTAAACCAACCTAAAACTGACGATGAAAACTGTATTTCTGGTGACAAAAGTCAAATAAAAGTTAATGAAAACGTGCAAACTACGTCTTTAACCAGCACTACAGACAAATCTACCTCTGTTTTTCAGCCTTTGGCTACAGATGAAAAATCCGATAAAATATCTAGCGTAGCAACGGCGATTGAAAAGGAAAATACGATTGAACCAAATTCTGTAACTGAATCCGTTGCTCTAAATGAAACGAATGTTCAGCTAAATTCTACTGTTCAAGCCTCGCATATCCCTCATTCGCATTTGAATGCTGAACCGGTTCAAGCCGAAATATCAAATGTAACTGAAGCTCGGGTAACAGAAATGGAAATTAATACAACTAAAATAACTGCGGCCGCTGAAAACGTTAAACGGACTGACAGTGACAAATTAATAAATGTTGCGGCTAACTTTTCTAGTGATTTAAATTCATCTCCTGATAGTTTAAGTTCCAAAACAGTCAAGTCGACGGACTCTTTTATTTTCACAGAAACTGTGGTAAAAGAAAGTGAAAGTGTAAAATCAGTAAATGATTCGGCTAATCTTTGTTACCCGCCTTTA
Organism: Salticus scenicus; assembly: GCA_963930645.1. Lineage (NCBI taxonomy): Eukaryota > Metazoa > Arthropoda > Arachnida > Araneae > Salticidae > Salticus > Salticus scenicus. The sequence continues at coordinate 312,147,820 of OZ005649.1, forward strand.
GATAACAGTTTTAAATCTATACAGCCAACACAGTCAAATATTTCTAATGCGAACGTGAACTTAAAGTTTCAAAATGACCCGCCGATTAAACCAACAGAAAATGCAAGTATTTTAAAGTCGGCAATTTCAAACGTCTATTTAACCTCCTGTGAAGTTTCCAGAAAGTCTAGCAGCCCTGCATTGGAAAGCACGGAGCGAACGCAGTCCTCTGTGATAACTGGGGACAGTGACAAGGTATCGGGCTCGAGTCCGTCCCAGAAAAATGACTCTCCGATGCCGGACTCCGCTCTACAAGCTACCAGCACTGAAAGTTCAACAGCAACTCCACAGGATAGTCTGACACGCACCTCTCATTTTGCTGATATCAAGGAATCAATCTGTCAGGTGCTATGGTTAATTATTGTTTCCATTGTTAAGTGCATTTCTATCACAGCAGTTATAAAATCTAGGACATGTATTAAAGCCATTTGGACTTTCAATCATCATCTGAAAGAGATGAACTTTCTAAAAAATTAAAAGTCAAAATTTAAACTTATAGCATGAACTTTCAATTTCGGAAATTTCATGTATCATTTACATGTCATAAATTTTTTTCTGTATATAATATATGCATGTATGTACGTTAATGTTTTTTTTTTATTCCTAGTCAACACCGGCGGTATTTGGTAAAAAAAACCTTTTTGAACATTTGTATATAAATTCCCCCCCCCCCTTTCGTTTTGTGACTGATCTATATATATCTGTACTTAAATGTTTTCTGTTTTAGCCATCACCTGCAGTGATTAGTACGATAAATTTTCTTACCTTTGTGTATATAAATTTTCTTTCTAGTTTTTTACATGATCAATATGTATATACTCTAATCTTTTTCTATTTCCTAGCCAACAACGCCAGTTTTGAAAACTTTTTCAACAATTTGTATATATTCATTACCTATATTGCTCTAAATGTCTTATAAATAGTATAAAATGAAATTTTATAAGTGTATAAACATTCTTCTCTATAGTTTTGTAAATGTAATGTAAATATGTATGTACGTGAATCTTTTTTTCTTTCTCAGCGATCAACTGCAGTTTTGAAAAATTTTGTATCCTTATCTTTTTTTTTCTAAATGTCGTAAATGGTATAAAATGAATATTTCTTATTTTTAACTCTTGAATTTTCACTAAGAGTTCTATGTATGTATATTAATATGGGGTTAAAAGAATTTTTTTAAAGCTATTTTGCATGTAAATTCGCGTTTAACAATTAACCTTAATACACTAACAATTTAGTTTTTTCCGTATGCAAATAGCTAGCTGGAATATTGCTTATCTATACAATTATTATGTCATTTATCTTACTTATTATGTCATTTATATACAAGTGTAGTTCACGTCCTTTTTTTAAATTTATACTGTAAAACGAGTTTTTATATTGTAGAAGTTCTCTGATGATTCAAACCCGAAGTACAGACGTTAAATCCGAAGTCCAATCTGTTTTCTACAAATTGTTACTTTTGATGCTAAAGCCGATATTTTTGGAACTGTGCCAGCGTTTCTCTTTTCTGAAGTCAAAGGTGTTTTTTGGAAGCGTGCCAACAGTGGATCTCTGAATTAAAAGATTCATCGGACAGTGGACAATTGCAAATCTTTTTTGATAAACACCTGAAATAAAGACTCTTTTTTTTGCTATCATTTTGCGCAATTTAAATTTGAATATTGATGACTGATCGCATTTTTATGATTAAGCGATCATTTTCTACTAAATGTTTGTTTAAATTAATGAAATTTTTCTCCTTTCCATGTAAGGAAAGATGACTGTATTTCCCCTCTGTATACGTTGGACTTTAAATAAGTTATCTAAGTTTAGTGCATGGAGTTTCTGCCGTAAAGCACCTCAGATGGAGCTTAAAAAAAGTATTTTTATCATAAATCTTCCCTGAGTGGGCAGTTTTTAGCTCGGCACTCTTAAAATTCATTTTTTCACTATTAGATTTAAAGCAAATAGTTATTCTTGGGCAGTCTAGTCTAATTTATGTTTCCCCCCTCTTTTTTTTTTTCTAAAGTCTTATACTGTTTAATTTTAGCAGTAAGTAACTGCGGTTATTTTTCAATTAACATAGCATTGTTTTAAATTAACTTTAAAATTTTCACGGGTAAAAACCCGTTGGGGTTTTTTAAGTAAAAATTTTTCTTTTGGGGAGGAACTGTGAGGTCTAGCAAAGTGCTACGATTAAAATTCGCACTTTGCGAGTAAAACATGAATACGAAGATTTTAGGATTCGATTGAATAATGGAGTTAGTTCCTATCCTAAACTAAAATTGTAAATTGTAATATGTTAATTTTATAAAGTATTTTGGAAAGTGAATAGTATAAAAGTAGAAGGAAGATTGCTTTTGGGAGTTAGTTGGAAGGAGAGTAAGGGTATGAGTTAGTTGGAAGGAAGGTAAGAGAGTGAGTTGGAGGGAAAATAGTTGAAGGTTAGCCGGAAGTACGTGAGTGGGAAGTTGGTTGTTAGCGGCTATACCGGAAAGAGTAATTCGAGTAGATTGCGGCGTCAGGGAATCCTCCCGTTATCGAAAAGTTACTGAGCCGCGAGGATGAATGAAGTTAAATGTAGTAGTTAAATTTATTGGTGATTAGTTAAATAAAGTACAAGTAATTAAGAAGGCTGCCCATTGAAATTTATAAAGATATTATATACAATTAAAGTCCAACGCCCGCCTTTTTCTATTAAGCTCAAATAAAAAGCTCAAGTTATTTTTATATATCTGACTTTGTGTTATTTCATAACTTTTTTAAGTAATTAAGCAAGTTTCAGCATTCAACTTAAAGTTAAATGAGGATGGCGACGAGAAAGCGTTCGTCACAATCTTACCTCATAATCTCCAATCTGTATTTATAGTATTAAGTTTCAGGGTAAGAGAAAGTCGTGTGAGTGACACACCAGATTATTTGTCCTAAGATTATTTCCTTTAGAAGTTTCCTTCGAATTGGAATATCAACATTTAGCTCAAAGAAGCAAAATTTTAGAAGCATTTTTATTATTCTATGTTTATTTTCTTAATACTTAAGATTTTTTTTTCCTAGAAACAAAATGGTAGATTCTAAAACTGCATCAGACAGACATCATATTTCGATATATTTTCTTTTTTACTATTTTAATTTCAAACTATTATCCCTATTACTCTTGTTCATCAATCTACTATTACCAATTAATAATATTAAAATATGAACTATGTAGGGGAATATAGCCGGTTGTGGCACAGTTTTGATTTTGTTTATCACTTTATATACATTAAATATTATGCAGAATTATAAATACCAATGGAAAGCTATAGAACCCATAGCTAACGTATGATAAAATAACTGTATCGATTCCGCCAACCAGAAAAAAATTATCACCAATTTTTTGAAGTGGACGTCTTTGGTCGAAACAAATGGTGTACCCGTTGTAGGCGTATTTGAAAAATACGTTAAAAATGGGAATACAATAAGAAAAACCACCATAAACACAGAAAATAACAAAATTAATTAATTTTGTAAGGCTTTAGTGGCCAAAATAACAATAGAAAATAGTATTTTTCCAATTTTATTCGTCATCTTTTTTTGTCCTCCAAATCAGAAGTACGATGCTTAGAAGTAAAATAATTTGCATGTATATAAGCACACTTCAAATGCACCAGACGATCACACTCAGCGCATTTGATTAAGTTGGCTCTTATTAAGCATGGTAACAGGTGCTCCAAACAGATGACGCAAAAGTCGACATCATCTTTTGATTAAGGATATTCCTATTATTAATGATTTTGGCTGGCAGTTTGATAGATGGAGTTTCCTTACTTTTTCCAGGCTTCTTCTGGAGCGATACAAATGCTGCGTAGAAGTCCATATTCTTGGGCGGTCGACTTTATGGATTTCTCATCTACTAAGCAATCCTAAATGGCTTTAATCAGCGCATTAAAATCTTTTTTCTTTTGGATCGGTTAACTTTTCCGGGGTTGACATTGCTAAAATACCTAAAAATATATAACAACACTAATAAAATATGTTATGTTGACGTAAACGACCATCTTTGATAATTTGTAAGTCAAACACACGCTTTAAAGGAAATAAAAAGTGTGCCCACAACCGGGAATGGCAGCCATTTTTCATAATGACAGAAAAAGCAATTTCCGGACCACATTTTAGCTGAATTCGATATTGCATCACAAAATATAATGAATATACTGAATCAATGTACATTACACTTGCACCTTTGAAATCATTCACTTCTGTTTATCGCATTCGGAAATTATTCACAAAACACTTTTGTATTGCTTTTTTTTATGCTTGCAGTTATTAAGCAAATGCGTCTGTTAACTTCGGTGTTAGCACGAAAACTGTGTACTTTCACAACACAAGTTTGACGGTACTCAAATCCACCATATTACCTTCCTGTTAAAAGATATTGTGGATATCCATAGCAAGAGAATGCCCATAACAGGAGACATTCCCCTACTATTAAATAAATAAAATGAATATATAAAAATAATTATATCATCAATTAAAAATAAATATAAATGTATATAAAATGCCATAGGGAAAAATACATTGGTATAAAAAGTAACAATAAAAAAAAACTGAAAGAATTTTGTCCTTTTTTAAATTTAGCTATTCCCAAAAAGATATTTTAATTATATTTTATAATCTTCAACGAATTTCTTTTATAATACGGTATTTTAATATTTATGTAATGTAATTTTATGCATAAATTAAAGCAAGATGATCTTAAAAATAGAAATTTAATAGTTTTTAGAAATTTGAAAAATGTTTTTTTTTTTTATCCTCAATTAAGCTGTACTCAACAGCTGATTAAAAATATAAGTAAAAGAAAATCTATGTTTAATTGCATCTTATGTAAAAGTTGTATGACAAATTGTCTTCCACTTTCTAATTACTGATAACAAGAAGCCCGAAGCATCGTTGTACAAAACACATATTCTTTTTTATCGCGAAAATTAATGAAGGGGATCGCTAAATGGTAATTTGAAGATAAAAATTCGATTTTTAATTTCCTGCTGCCCCGATTTAAGAAAGAGATAATTATAGAATTTATTTCGAAGTGTTATTATTTTATGAACTACGACTTGCGATATGACTTTCATATTTCTGCATAATTGAACTCTTTTTCTCGTTTTTCATTTAAAAGAAAAACAAAAATGCATGCAGTTTCCATAGATTACAAACGCTTTCCAACTGTACGTATTGTTGCCCTGTTTAGCAGCCTTTCCTTATGAAACCTTAAAAAACCTTAACGTTAGCCGTTTGCATCGCTTAGGAAACCTTAGAAAATATTATTATTTTAATTGCTAAAAAAGAAAACAAGCATTAAGCCTACAAAAATATATTTTGATTTTAACAATGAAGGAAAATGTTTCGGAAAAAAAACAAAAAAACTTCATTTTTGATAAAGAAAGCATTAGAAAATTGTTTTTATGTATCTCGTATATCGGCTAAATTTCGCATGTATACAATACTAATAATTGTCCACAACATGGAAATTTTTTAGTATTAAGCGATTTCCCTTTATATCTCACAATAAATTAGAACAGCTTTGTTTCATCCTCTAAACGGATCAAATAAGTTAATGGCATCTTATTTTGAAAAAAAAAAGTTTTGTGTATCTTTATAATGTATATGATTTTCTTATATTATATGTAGTAGAAATATTTTAGAATCTTGTAGACAACAATGCATTGGAAATACTTTGCAATTTCTTTATACGATACAATTGCGCAGTTTATCCGTTTTCACTAGCGAACGTGCAAAAGTGAACTTGAATAATATAAATTAATTTCTATGCATTCTTTAAATTTTAACTGAAATTAGAGCGTGAACAGGCAGACAGACAGAGAGACACATTGATGAATAATTGAAGTCATAAGCACCTAAACATTTTCGAAAAGTGTTAAAATGCTTCAATCAAATGCAAATTCGATTCTACCAATCTCCAATTACGTATATACCTTAATTTATATGAATATTATTGTGTGACCCAGTAAGCCTTAAAAATAATTATACCATATTCTACGAAAAATATGATTTTAGGTCAATTTCTTTTATTTTAACGTCAATTTCATTATGATTTGTGCAGTAAAATAGTACTTAAATATTAATAATAAAAATATTTCTTATTGAACGCAATACATTAGAACTTTTTTTTATGTCCATGTACCCAATTAGTTGTTTTATTTAAACCCTTCACAATAGGTCACATACCTTACAAGGGAAGTATGAATCAGTAAAATTGCTATTGAAACCAAACCACGCTTAAATTAAAGAGCATGGTCGAAAACATTGGGTATCGCACAAATTTGCTGCAACAACTCCCATGGGGGTGAGATATCCCGTCTATTAGTTTTAGTTATTTCTATAAAAGCCAACAAAACACACCGCGTAGTGTGAACAGATGGTGCAGTGCTAACGTGCTTGACTTCGGATACGTAGGTCGTGGGATCGAGTCCCCGCAAGGGCGTTTTGTATTTCATTTTTTTATTTCAACTGAAATATTTATTTTTGACATTTTTAATTAAATTCAATCATTATTGTAAGAGAAAATATATTAATTATATTAAAACAAGTTTTTTTTTCTTTTTTTCAGCGCGGACAATTTAATATATATATATATATATATATTTAACCAATTTATTTATTTATTTATTAAATTTAAAGAAATTTATAATTTAACGGGAAATACTTTTATATTATATTTAGGTAAGATATTGTTAATGATTACATTCAGATAAATTTTTGTTAATGATTGTTTTATATAAATATTTAATTACTTACTATTTTTTAACGACGACATTAATAGCAAGAGTTAATCGTCTGCTCTCAATCGTATTTATTAATGCTATTTTTTGCATGAAAAATCCTGAATGATGAACAGCTGTTGCTTAACTATTCGATGTCGCATTTAACTTTTATTTCAAATATTTCATCAAACAACTGTCAAATTTCGTGGTGTCGGAAGAACTGAAAATAATATTGAAGACAATGACAAATTTTCTCAAAATGATTTTACTAATTTATAATTAATTTAAATCTAAAAAAATTCAAAAAAATAAGTTGGGTAAATATGAATTTTACAAATCAAGTAATCTCGACGAAAAGCCAAATATTTGACAAAATATTCGTGATGAACAATAATTGACGGTGAACAAAATTGAAATTAAAATAATTGTGATCAATCTTTATATTCCTTGTTCTAATTGTGAAAAATACTTATGGTTCCATGATTTTTCTACTTTTAATCATAATTGTTATAAATTAGAAACTATATTCGTAGCTTTAAACATGGTTTTCCTTTTTATAAATAAAAAAATGCATTTCTTAAATTCATTCTCAATACTTTATTAATTGAATACTCAAAAAAAAAAAAAAAAAAAAAAAAAAAAAACCCTTAATGTAATAAATATTTTCTCTTAAATTAATAATTTAATTAAAAACGTAAAAAAATAAATAAATAAATAAATAAATAAAATACAAAATGCCCTCGAGGGGACTCGATCCCACGACCTACGTATCCGAAGTCAAGCACGCTAGCACTGCACCATCTGTTCACACTACGGTGCGTGTTTTGTTGGCTTTTATAGAAATAACTAAAACTAATAGAGGGCATATCTCACCCCCATGGGAGTTGTTGCAGCAAATTTGTACGGTACCCAAAGTTTTCGACTATGCTCTTTAATTTAAGTTTGGTTTGGCTTCAATAGCAATTTTACTAATTCATACTTCCCTTGTTAGTGAAACTGAGTATCATATTTCTGTTTGATGATATTTTAAAATATATTTAGACACAGACGATAGAGCTCTGGCAAACAAGCGCATCGAGAAATGGAAAGACAAAGAGATACTTAGATAAACCGTAGACGTAAACATTTTAAAACAAAGTTGATTTGGAAAAAAAATAAAATAAAAGAGTAGATGTAACAATTTAGTTGCTAAAGTTTAAGTATCTTTTTATATATATATATGGTAGTTATCGTGAGAAAATACTTTTAAAAGAACATTCTTTTTGTATTACTGAGGTTGGCAACAAGGAAGAAAAGAGGTGATGGTAGAATAAGCATGGAACGCGTGACGTCAAATACTTTTAAATTAATTTTTAACTAAAATGTTTTTTTGTAAATAGTTTATTTTATTATTTGTTATATTAAACTTGTGTACATCTTAAAGAATGCTCTTCGTCATTATTTCCTTGAAGAAGTTTATTAAATCTATTTTATCCAGAGCGCCTTTACAAATTTCAACAGTCATCTTTTTACACGCTGATTTCTTGCGAGATTTCACTAATAAAATTCCAAACATTACAGCTATTTTCATTAACTTTTGCCCTTTTCAGTACTGCATGAAATATTACGTAGATCTTTAACTTTAAAGTGTAATAATTTTAAAAAACACTATTCTAGATGCTAATAATTTTAATTTGAATATTGTTCCTTGTGATGGTTATGGGCATATTCGTCATCCATTGAGATTTCAACTCATAGATACATCATTTCACTGCAAACATGACAAAACTAAATGTGTTTTATATGAAAACGTTTAGGAATAAATATTCATGATATCTTCATTACATAGTTGTTTTAAGCGAGTAATTTATCTGTCTTTATATATATATATATATATACAGGGTGGCTATTAAGTATCTGGAAAAAAACTTGAGGAGCTTTTATGGACTCCCTATTCATTAAAACAACTTTTTCGTTGTAATGTTTTTATCTTTAAATATTATTTATTAAAATAATTTGCATTTACTCAGCGAGCAGTTTTTGAGCGTTTAGGAAAGCAAAATCTATTACATACGTAAATAAAAAAAGTTTCGTGACTTTTTTTCGAAATGCGACGCATCTAAGTTTTTACTGATTAAGTCGCAAAAAACTCTCAAAATCATTCCAAACGTTTGGAGATTAACAGAAAACGAAAAGATGCAACAAGGTCTTTGTTTATGGTTTGGGCCTAGATTTGCAACAATGCGAAGACTCAATAGGTTTTTATCGAAAAAAACGTAAAAAATAATGGAAAAGTTTATCAAAAAGATGTTTTAGAGAAAGCTGTACTTCCATGGAAGCAAAATCACCCAACTAAGATCCTTTACCAAGTTTGTGCTCTGGCCCATGGAGTGAAATCAAAGTGTGCTTAAATAGATGTCAAAGTGAAAAGGTATCTGAAGAAAAATCTGTGTTCTTCTAACAGCTCTGATTTGTATCCAATGGATTTTTCAGTGCGTGGGTCCTTAAAAGAACAATTGTGAACACATAAAATCATACATTTGATAGACTCAAGAAAGCCTTTAGCAAAATATAGGATAATTTAAATCCAAACTACTTGCGCTGCTCCGTCACCCCTCTTCCGAAAAAAGATTGCAGCTTGCATCAAAGCCGATGACCGTCATTTCAAAAAGTCATAGTAAAAAATAATTATTAGACATTACTTGTTGCAAAAATAGAAGCTTTAAATTCTTTTGCCATTTCACAAATTATTTATTATTAAATACATTTATTATTTTTCCGGATACGTAATTGCCACCCTGTATATATATATATATATATATACATATCTCTGACGTGAATTCATAACTTTGTTTATGAATTTTCCTTACATTATAACGTACAGTTAATAGTGCGGATCTTTATCAATAGAGCATGTCAAACACGCGTTATTTTCAGATGTCTTGGTACATCTTACGCAGCGATCACACGTTTATTAATTATTTGTATTATTATTTCTTTTGTGCATTTCTTTGAATAATGAATAAATTAAAAGTACTTTTGTATCTATTCATCCTTATCTTTTACGGATGCTGCTATTTTATTAAGATTTATTTTAATATTTGCACGTGAAAGTTTGTATAAGAAATTATACAACAGCTTAATAAAATATTTGTTGCATTATATGTATTATTTTTAATTATAAGTTAACTGAAAAATATATGTATTAATTTAATTTTTATAAATAATATTTGTTGCATTATATGTATTATTTTTAATTATAAGTTAACTGAAAAATATATGTATTAATTTAATTTTTATAAATAATGTACATTTATTTATAATTTTATATGAATTATACACATTGTATAAATATATATTATGTATTTTATAACAAAAATATCAAAGTGCACCTATAGAGCATTTTTTCTAGTCATATGCATATTAGTTCTTTAAATAAAAGCATAAAAAGGAGGCATATTTTGCTATTATTATCTTTTAATTTATATTAATAACTGTTTTAGATCGTTATTTTAGGTTAGGTTGTAGGAAAATTCTTTAACTATATATACTATATATCAGATGCTGCTTTAATGTGTTTTGCTAAATAACATAACAAAATCACCTATTTTGTATTTTTCCAAGCGTGAATACACTTATCATTATATTATTTTAGTTTTAACTATTAACGTTTACAAATTAGATCATGTCCAACTACTGATAAATACAAAGTAATACAAAGTAATACACGAGAATTCAATAACATTGTGTAAAAATTCCGTTGTTACGAAAATAACTGTTTTATTAATCAACTTTTACAAAAAACTTTTTTTTTATTTAATGTGTCGCTTTATTTAGAACCTTATATATTCTCTTATATACCTAATGGTATAGATACAATTAAATATTCATTTTTAGATTGAATGGTTAATGTAATGTATATATAAGTATATTACGAATACACAATCACGTAATAAAAATCTACAATGATAATTTTATATATATTTTTCTACCTATTTATCTATCTATATACACCAATATACCTGAAATAATGATGTATACCGGGTTATCCAAAAGTCAGGACAAACTTCAAAAATGAATAATTCGAAAACGAATCAAGATACAAAGATACGGTTTGCACCAAACGGATGGAAAAGAAGCCGGGTTTTGTGTGGCTACGAAAAAAAAAATGTATATATATATATATATATATAGTTCTGTTGGCGACCAATAGATGGCGCTGTCGGATTTCTGATGTAGGATTATGCAAAGCAACAAACGATATAAAAAGGAACAACTACAGCAGGTAATGGTAGTCGAAGCTTATATGCATCGAAATATCGCCTTCTCAGTCGCTACTTTAATCACGCATGGCCTCCAAGATCTCCTGATCTGACACCCTGTGACTTTTGGCTGTGGGGATTCTAAGTCAAAAATGTACCGCAACCAACCTAAATCACTAGCAGCACTGAAAGATGCCATCCGCCAAAATGTGTCTGCCATAACGCAAGAAATGCTACTAAATGCTATGAACGATGCGGTGAATCGTCTCACAGTTGTACTTCTGAATGATGGACATTGAACAGTTACTGTAGTAGTACTAATTAACTGTAATTAAGCTGACTTGTAAGTTCTCAACATTTTTTTTTCATTTGTAAACCATCTTTTGGTGAAATAAAACACCATTGCGCCATCTGTTGGTCGTCAACAGAACTATTACTTTTTCTTTGCCACACAAAACCCGGTTTCTTTTTCATCCGTTTGGTGCAAACCGTATCTTTGTATCTTGATTCGTTTTCGAATTATTCATTTTTAAAGTTTGTCCTGACTTTTGGATCACCCGGTATATATCACTAAATATATGATAGACTATGCAAAGTACTAAACAAAGCTTGGTTAATAATACGATTACTTTCATAACAATGTAATTTGTACACCGTGTTAGTAAATTCCCATGCTTTGATTTGTATTTCATTTTAATTTGTGTGATCAAATTTGCAAATTTTCATAGTTAAATCTAAAACGTTTATTAATGTGTTCTTATTGACAAACATTTTTGTATGAGTGAGTAGTTTAATAACTCATTCATATCTTTAAATATCTTCTAGACTTTAGAAATTTTTATTTTGAACAAAACGCTTACTTTAGTCATGTTTTGTACACTGAAGGCAATACAATATTACTTCGGTAATCAATAATGTGCATTTATATTTTGTAAATCTTCCAAAATACATGAAATTTCACAATACACAATGTTTCATACATCAGCATACACTGTATATTCTATACATAAGAATTTTTTGAGACATGCACTACTAACAATAAATCCAGCATCATATTTTCGTCTAATGAGAGGAATAGCGACTACTTTTTTAAAAATAAAAAAGTTTCCAGAACATATTTTAAGCTAATATATAATTTTTTTAAAGCTAATATGTAATTACCCGTTTATTATAATAAATATATCCTAACTGAATTTATCTATAAAAATTTTTTATAACAACGTTCTTTGAGTAAGTCAAATTAATAGTTACCTTTATGTAATAACAAGAAAAATATATTTTCTTGTCCAATCATTTTGATTTACATTTATCATGAAACAAATTACTATATTTTGAAAAAAGGCAATTTAAATAAATATAATTGCCATTATTTGAACAATGAAATAATACAAATAAGAAAATTTGATATATTAAAACATTCGGAATGTTTAAAAAAAAAAAAAGAAAAGAAAAGAAACAATTGCTTTTAATGAAAAGCATAAAGAATTCATTTAATAAATGCATGTGTTCTTTTGTTAAAAGATGTTTACTGAAAATTATTGACATAATAAAACTTTTAAAGAAATTTTTATTCTACGTTAAATGTACATTCTTCTTTATTAAGTTACATTCATATTTAAAATACTTTAATAATCTTTTTTCAAATATCACATAACTAATTGTTTATTCTACGAATTAAAATAATTGAATTATTATTTCATTCAAAATTCATTTTTTTTCTTTGTTTTAAATGATATTTATAAATTATATATGGCTAAGCAATTAACGTAAATTACAAGTTATAATTGAATTTTTTTAACTATGTTGAATTTTTACTAAAGTTAAACAGCCACACTTAAATAAGAATAATTAATAATTAAGATTTTAATTCGATTAAAAAATGTCATTTTAAAAAGTGCAATATTTTTTCTACTGAAAATTCTTGAATTTTCATATTTTGCCGAGTATCTAAAGAAGTACATCATAGAATCTCTGGGAACTTCAGGAGCGTGAAGGATCTAATATGACGCATATTTTTTATTGAAGGTTTTATACTGAGATAAAAAAGGTTACAAATTCAAGAAAAAAGATTATGCTTAGGATTATCTTATAAAAGATAATGCTTCAAATGCATTGAAGTTTTAGCATGAGATTAGGAGTACATGTACACGGAAATATACAAAGGATTCTTTAAATTTTTAAGGTGACTTAGCACCATTGTAGGCAGCACTGAAGTAAGTTTCATATAAAAGCTTATATTTCTATTTAATATTTATAAATTAAAATATATTAGCTTTTCTCATTAAGAAATATATTCAGGTAAGAATTCTTATGTTTTTTGATAGACATTTTACAGATTTAAAATATTTAAATTGTGTTTTCCCAGTTTACATTTTTTTCTGGAATCATTAACTTCAAAATGATTAAACTTCTACAGATAAATAATAAAAGATTTAAAAAAATTATTAGATGTTTAATAGAACATCTCTTAAAAGAATTAGGGAAAGGGTTTGAATTTTTTTTATTAGTTTTTGAAAAAAATAAAAAATAATAAAAAAAATAAATAAAATAAAATAAAAAAGAGCATGTGCATGTAAAACTTTGGGAGGAAAAAAAAAAAAAAAAAAAAAAACGTGATTTTTGTTAGATTTTTCTTTTTAATTTATTTTCTTTTAAAGATATTGCAAAATCTATTTCTAATTCTTTAAGGTAGGTCCTATTGAACATCCAAAAATATTAAGTCTTTTTTTGAAAATCTGCAGAAATTCTGAAGATTTTGAAGAAAAATCCACACTGTAGAAGGCAATTTAAAGATCTCAAATGCCTAAAAAATATACCATAAAAAATGTTGCCTGAATATATATTTTATTGAACAAACCTAATGTAGTTCAATTTATAAGTATTAAATGGAAATTTTTTATACGAAAAGTACTTCTGCGGCACCTTAAGTGTTTGTTCTTGACATTAACGTGCAGTGCATTCAACAAAGTGCAATTATATTTTTACAAAACTTGGCACACTATATTGAACAGAACCTACTGCAATCAGTATATAAAAATATCAAACATAATGAAATATGAATACTTTTACTACATGGTTTTTAACTGCGCGTGAGAAAATGTTAACACAAAGCCATTCAAATAACTTAATATTAGTCATATAAAAAACCCAAGGAAAGATTATATATTTCAGAAAGTTATCACCGAGAGAGTAAAGTGCATTTCAAATTTTCTTATACTCTGAAAGAACATGTAAAACGATAATAGGTTTTATACATATTTATTTTCAATAATAATAATAATAATAATACACTATATTACCATTATGTGTATTACAATAGAATTTTTTGTAAAACCTGCTAACCTTTTTCTTTGTTTTAGAAGAGATGTCCATTCTATGGCTGAAAGTTTTTTTTTTTTTTATTTCATGTTATTTGCTTTTAATTATTTTATGATAAACTCAATACATTTGGATACTATGCAAATTAAATTTTGTTAATGACTGCGTAAATTCAGTAACTTTTTCAAATAATAATGCTAACATTTCATAGATATTTAAAGCAAGCATATCATGGATGGACACTGTAATTCCACATATAAAAAGTTTCGATAAATAAATTTAGTATGTTGTGCATACTTTCGTCGTGCTTTAATGTTGATGTTACAACACTCTAATATTAATTTCTTTAGCTATGAATATTAATGCAACAGTTTCAAAATGAGATCAATTTTACACAAATAGGTTAAATTTTTTGTTGTTTTGGATAATTGTGTTTGCTTTGCATTTGCTTATTATGCCCTAGTGTTTTGTACCCACTGCTTGTATGCGATATAACTAAGTAATTAAAATTCATTTAAACTGTTGAAATTAGATTTTGTAATAGAATATAGCGTTTTTAGGGGTATCAACTACTGTTAACATAATATCTAATGTATGCCAGTAGTAAACAACCTTGTCCACAACTCAGTTATTAGATTATAAGTAAGATAAAGTGTAGTTAGCACAGGGATATTTTTTCCTGTTCCGATTGTGGAATGCAATGGCAATCATTTTCACACAAAATGAGATCGGAATATTTTAATATATGCATTAAATTTTTTCCCCTACATTTTAAACAGATTTTTTCATTAAAAAAAAAAAAAAAAAAAAAAAAAAAGATGCGAAATTTGTAATAAGGTTAAATAAAATACCAATTATAGATCGCAATGTAAGCAAAGTATTTTGCAGGCCCTTATAAAGAAACAATTGGTTCTATTTAATACAAATTTCATACTAAACATTTAAATCTAAGTAATATATATGAGTTTCAAGGCGTTATAAGAAAATTTATGGAAATTAGAACGCGGTCAGACGAATAGGTGGATAGGCTGACAAGATGAATCGTAAAAATTTTCAACTTGTTTAAAAATGTAACAAATATTTCTTTATCGAAAATAGTTTTTTTTTATGTAAGTGAGCTAATCCTTTTTTATGTTTAAAACATTTCCATGCTTTAATGATTTTTATTTTCAAACAAAGCACTCTATATTTTAGCAACTTACTGTACAGTATCGCATTACATCTGCTTTTTCATTGATTTATCATGAATATTCATATATTGTTTAAATTTTAAAAATACATGCCGTATCAAAATGCCCCAATATATATAAAATTCATACAAAAATGTACCTTCCTACAATTCGAATGCTGTACAACACACTTAAAATTTTTTTCAATATATATATATATATATATATATATATATATATCCAATAAAGTTTTCTTAAAAAAAAAAAAAAAAAAAAAAAAAGGAAGTAATAGCGACTAATTACTTCTGAATGTGGAAGCTTCTACAAACTTCTTTATGTCAAAAAGTAATAATTTTATAATTTATAGAAATGGGTTCTATGATTGGATTTGTTTATATGCTTTGCCGTTTTATAAAAATTACTTTTAATAAGTAAAAATAATAACTACTCCTTTAGTAATAACAATAAATAACAAGAAAAATACATTTTCTGTTCCAATTATTTTAAATTAATTTTTCCTTAATAATAATAAAAACATCAATTCATAAAATGTGTAATACAAAGAATTATAACTGTTCTTTGTAAACATTGAAATTAAATAACTAAGAAAATTTTATATGTTTGAATTACTTTTAAAAATAATGTACCATTTCCTTTGAATAAAAGCAATAAAGTGCTCATTTTATGTTTATTATTAAGTTTATTTGCCTTTTTCCAATCCTTTTAATAAAAATTACAGAAAATAAACTAAAATTTAAAAACAAATTTATATTCTACATTAAGCGTGTATTTATCTTTATTGCATTATTTTTATATTTAAAAAACGAAAATCTTTGAAAATGTCATATTTTTTTATCTGTTTATTCTAAAAATTATATTAATTATATACATAATTCATTTCGAAATAGGAATACACATTAAAAACTTGTGTTTGTATTTATAAAAGAAAGATAATTAAGCAGTTAACATAAATTTTAAAACATAATTGAATTTATAGTGCTTGAAATAAATAGAGGAAATTTTAATAGAATAAAATTACATAATACAAATAAGAGGAAAATAAATAATATTTTATTTCTATTTTAAAAATTAACCTAAAAAGAAATACTTCTATATACACATAAATATATGTGTTTGCAGGTTTTTAATGTTTTGTAAATAAACAAATTGTAACAATGTACATAACTGATACATATAATATGAATGATAAAGCAATATCACATTTCTTTCAACTCTTGTTATATGTAAAATTCTGGGTTGGTTGTTATAAGTTATATTAAATATTTAAAAACAATATTTATTGATGTAATGCTGAAATATAAGACGTTTCTCAGAAATGCCTTTTAAGAAATATTTCCCTTCTTGCAATATAAATATATATATTTCGTGAGAAACATGAGTTCCAAAATTGTTCACTGCTTATTTTCTGATGGATTTTTAACATAAAATTTATTTATTTATTTTATTTATATTGGGTAATGTTTGCTTGTTTGTATATTACCGTAAGTAGTTTAAAGAATGTAGCTAAAAACAAATTAATAATTTTAGTAAATATGGTATTTTACTCAATATATTTTCATCCATGTTTATTGAAAAAAAATGTTTAAAATTCCTATATTCTACACAAATTGTACATAAAATGTTATTTTATATTGAAATATTTTATTATTATTTTTTTAATTTTATCATTTATTAAATAATAATAATAATAATAATAATAATTTCGATTTTTCACAAATTCCAAACTACTTATTCACATGAAAGAAATGAAACAAAGTACCATTTCACTATATGAAAGTTTTTACTTGTTTTTTGCCTTTATAGATATTTTATACTTTTCTAACGACTTCATTTATTATGAAAAATGTCACTTTTTGGAATTCCAACCACATGAAACAATTTCGATGATGCGCATTTGCTGTCTCAAGTGAGATTCCGCTTAGTGCTTTGAGAAAAAGCTGTTTATGAGTAACAGTGTATTAAAAGATTATTCAAACTTGTCACAAGAATTTCTTTTATGACTTTTCTAAAAGTTAAAGTGCATTCTTATTTACAAATACTCACATTCATTTTTATTACCTGCAGTCGGTTTTTAAAAAGAAATGTTTTTACCCAACTTTTAACCGAAATTCCTTTAGAAAGAATGTACTTTCATTGAAGTAAGTCTTTCATGTTCATATTCAGAATGGGATATAATATCAAAGCACATAAGAAAAGTTAAATACAGAGAATTCAAATGTAACTCATTCTCTTTCATAAATGTTTCACAAATAAATTCTTTAATACACAAATTACATTAACATCGAAATAGAATGGCGTGACATTCAAAATGTTTGAAAAACTAAGCTCGTATTTTGAAAAAAATCTAAGTACCGTTTAAATCTAAGCTGTAGGTATATTTATTTACACAGCTAGAATATTTTCATGTAAAAAAAAAAAAAAAAAAAAAAAAAAAATATATATATATATATATATATATCCTTTTTTCACTAAAAGGTGTATTTATAATTTTATTTATGATAGTACTCTTTCATTTTTATGTCAACTGGTATTAATTTTAGAACTTTCTATTTTAATATGATATTTCATTAAAATAAATTTTACAAATTTTAATAGCTTTATTATATAATAATAATAATAATAATAATAATAATAATAATAATAATATAATAATAAAAGTTGAAAGTTTATTAGTAATTAGTATCGATTTTCTCTAGTAATTAGTAACAATTCATGCGCAAACATTAACACATTTTAAGTTTTTATCGTAACACATTAGTAAAATATGTAGAAATACTCTTAAAAATAATAAAATAAAATAGCGTGACTATTTAGAAAAATGTCATCGATAGAAAGATTTGAATTTCATTTTCACACAAAAAGTGCCAGATGTATAAGAATCTTATCCAAATTTTATTTGAATTAATATACATTATGTTGCCATTGATTAATTATTGCCGTTAATATAAATACATGCAAGTATAAACAAAACACGTGTAAAAAGTCGTTAATTTTCTTAAAGAAACATTTATATCTCACTAAATACACATGGGTTATTCTCTTACAATTGAATGAAAATATGATGCATTAAAACTACTTAGAATTGAAATGTATCAGTAAATTATAGTTAAATTTAATAATAATAAACTTTGTAATCAAACATCACATCAGCAATTCTGAAAAATTTGCAGCAACTGTTTCAGACTGACAGGATGACCAAACCCTTCTGCATGTGAAAATAATAAGCACGAGTGCTGCCTTGAAATATATGAAGTTAATCATGCACTTTATTTACAGGAAAATGGAAATTTTTTCACCCCTGAAGTTTCAATATAATATTTATCAAATACATTTCTTGAAATTATATTTGGATTCTTTTCAATAATGAAAATAAACACTGTGTTTTAAAAGGTAAGAAACGAAAACTCAATCTTAAAATCAAAATAACCAACCGTTTCATTCTTTGATGCATTAGTTTATTTTTATTGCCTGTTTTAGTGGTTTCAGCTTGTTTTGTATTTTTACTTTCGTGATTGTGCACATTTATTTTATGCATTTTTGGCGCGTTTTTTTCTGTGCTAATTTCGATGCGTTGGACTTTCTTTAAAACTTTCTTTTTAAAAGTCACAAACTCAACCCTACGATTAAAATGCTTAATCCTGCTCTTTTTTTTTTTTTTTTTTTTTTTTTTTTTTATGCGTTTGCCTTATTTTCTCACATGATTTTACTTGTATCAATTTCTTCAGTATTTTA
Organism: Salticus scenicus; assembly: GCA_963930645.1. Classification (NCBI taxonomy): domain Eukaryota; kingdom Metazoa; phylum Arthropoda; class Arachnida; order Araneae; family Salticidae; genus Salticus; species Salticus scenicus. The sequence goes on from OZ005649.1 coordinate 312,167,080, forward strand.
CCATGATATTTTATACATGTTTTGTGTTTTATATAATTTAAGTGCATTATACAATTTTCCGATTTATAATTCGTTAAAGCGCTCTACTTTGATAAGGTAAATTCTCCTTATAATTGTAACTTTCCAAAAATACCACATGCAATAAAAAAATAATCTCCTAATGCAATAAAAATAAAAAATTTTAATTAATACCTTTTTACAAATTCAAATTTCAAATATTTAAGAAGAAATATTTTTACATAAAGAGTTTCGAATTGCGTAAAATAGATTATGAAAAATTATATTTATTTCTGGAAGTTTAAGGAACTACTCTTTTTCAAGAAATGTGTCTGATACGGAATACATTCAGGATACACAAGCGATTCTATAAATATAAATTAATGAAACTGTAAATATGTTTTATTATATTCTATATATCTTCATAAACATTAATGTTTAATGTCATAAACATACGAAATTCTATGACATAAATTGTTTAAATAATAAAAGCTTCTAGAAAGAAATTCCTTCTTTATCTAATTCTTGTTTTATTTATACTGTATTATTAAAAATGATAATGGAAAAATGACTTCGTACTAAAGCAAATACTTTTATGATATAGATATTTTTATGAGATATCCGTAGAAAGGGAAATGAAAATAATAAATTTTAAATAATTTTAAATAATTATTTAAATTAAAAGCATTAAATATTGAATCATATAAATTTAACACTTTGCTGGCTCTGACGATCTAAAGCGTTCTAAACAGTGTTGCCAAATTTAAGGATTTTTTTATTCGACTATCACCAATCATTTTAAGGCATATATGATGTAAATAATGGACAAATAACTTTTAAAGGGATTAAGCAACCGGCACAATTAAAATTTAATGGTAGATATTAAATTAAAAAAGTCCAGAAATTCGGCAACACTGACCAGAGGAGTGAAAATAATTTGGACCGGCAAAGGGTTAAAGAAACTGACGATAAACTTACTGAATACTAACTGATAACGATGGACGATTTATGATGAAGTGGTTCTTTCATTTCTTACAATAATAATGAATGATTTTACAGAAATGTTTTCGTGTAAAGGGAGAGAACTTATATAAAATTTCACATGTTTACTCTTTAAAAAAAATGATATCTATCAAGAATATATCAAGATTTATGCGTTCATAATATACCGGGTGTACCAAAAGTCAGGACAAACTTTAAAAATGAATAATTCGAAAACGAATCAAGATACAAAGATACGGTTTGCACCAAACGGATGGAAAAGAAGCCGGATTTTGTGTGGCAAAGAAAATAGTTCTGTTGGCGAACAACAGATGGCGCTATCGGATTTCTGATGTAGGATTATGCAAAGCAACAAACGATATATAAAGGATCAACTGCAGCAGGTAATGGTGGTCCAAGCTTACATGCATCGAAATATCGCATTCTCAGTCGCTACTTTAATCACGCATGGCCTCCAAGATCTCCCGATCTGACACCCTGTGACTTTTGGCTGTGGGGATTCTTGGAAGTCAAAAGTGTACCGCGACCAACTGGCATCACTAGCAGCACTAAAAGATGACATTCGCCAAAATGTGTCTGCCATAACGCAAGAAATGCCACTAAATGCTGTGAACGATGTGGTGAATCATCTCACAGCTGTACTTCTGAATGATGGACATTGAACAGTTACTGTAGTAGTACTAACTAAATGTAATTAAGCTGACTTGTAAGTTGTCAACATTTTTTTTCATTTGTAAATCATCTTTTGGTGAAATAAAACACTATAACGCCATCTGTTGGTCGCCAACAGAACTAATTTTTTTCCTTTGCCACACAAAACCCGGTTTCTTTTTCATCCGTTTGGTGGAAACCGTATCTTTGTATCTTGATTCGTTTTCGATTTATTCATTTTTAAAGTTTGTCCTGACTTTTGGATCACCCGGTATATTTTGACGCATTTTATGTTACATAACATTAAAATGAACTAACAATATGCTTATTTAAGTAAATAAATCCATTATTAAAAATAAATAATGTTTTCACGTTTCCTCCAAAGTTTATTACAATGGCAGATTTGTGAAGAATACAGTTGAAATCATAAGGTGTGACGTGGTGCAGGTGTAAAGCAGATTGGCTATACAAAAGTCCTAGGATTAGGGTCGAGAGAGCACCGTGGGAGAAAATGGTCATCAATCACTATAGTCATCTCCTCTTGGTACGGAGTAGGGTTACCTTTTTTGCATTTGAGTAATTTTGTTAAAGATGGTCCCTCAAAAGAAGGGAGCTCCATGGGATTCTACAGATTGGAAAAAGAAGATTGACAAGAAAGAATTAATTGATTTTTTCCCCTTAAGGGCACTCTTCACTCACCGCCGCCGGAAGCCGAAACTAATGTTGTTCTATGGGAAATTTTTCTTTACAAATAACTTATTAACTAATACATATTTTTAAATTCTGTTTTCACATTCTGAAAATTCCCAACTGTTAAATTGACGCACCTTTTTTAAAAAATAATTTTTTTAATTTTTTGTATTTTATTTTGAAGCTGCAAAATACGAATTTTCAATATGTGAATTTTTTTCATTTTTCCGTTTCGAAATAAAATATTACAAATTAAAAAAATACATTTTTAAAAAAGGTGTGTCAATTTAACAGTTGGGAATTTTCTAAATATGAAAACAGAATTTAAAAATATGTATTAGTTAATAAGTTATTTGTAAAGAAAATTTCCCCATAGAATAACATTGGCTCGGGCTTCCGGCGACGGTAAGTGAAGAGGGCCGTTAAGTATCCTGGCCATAGACCTTATGATCCTGGCTGCACATGTTAGTTACAGATAAAGGAAGCTGATAATTTTCTGTTTTTTATTGAATGCAGTTAATGAATTGGTAAATAATTGCACGGAAAAAATCTTTTAAAATTACTTTAACTACGGAATTAAACATTACATATAGCCGACTTTATTTGAGCAGTATTACGAAGAACAACTGTTTAGTAAAAGAAACAAGAAAGAAAAATCATGCAGTACGCATTGATTAGTAACACTTTCCAACTGTACGTAATTGTTGTATCGAGTAACTTGTAATATTCTTAATAAATTTTAATATTGTCTGCGTACGTTGTCACACAACAGGCAGAATGACTGAAAAATATACAGATAGACTAATTCCTTTTAAAATTACTCTTAGGTATTTTGGAAAGAGTTAAAAAGGCTTAACGCAAAAGAAAATGCAGACATTAGATTATAATTGCAGCTTTTGATCTCTCTGAATATTTTAGTGTAGCCCTGTAAATCAGAGAGTTAATCATATCATATTCTATACAAAACATTATTTTGGAGTATTAACAATACATTTCAATATTTTTATGATTTTTACAGTAGAAAGATTTTTAAATATATCTTTCAAAAAATTCTGTCCTAAAACGTAATGCAGTGGCTTTTTTTTTTTTTTTTTTTTTGTCCCTGTAAACAAACTAGTTATACAGGATCTATTAATGTCATTTTAAATAGGGAACATTCTATAGGGAAAATATTTATAAAAATAACACTCATAGAACACAATGCTTTCAAATGCTTTTGGGTGTCCCTGTACACAAACCAGAAGACATATTTACTCCATTTTGAATATGGAACATCCGATAGTGAAATTAAATAAAATATATCAGTTTCGAGAAATTCAATAAATATTTATAGGAGTTAGAGCGCGGGAAGAAAGACAGACCGACAGATGGACAGATACACAAACTGAAATCATATTCACACTTAATAATGTTATAAAGTGTTAAAAACGCTTAATGTAAAAGAAAGTACAATTCTAGCAATTTTTTATTAATAGCTCTTAATATAAATGGATATTTTTGTATCACCCTGTAAATCTAATGCTAATTACGCTATATTCTATGCAAAGCTTTTTTCTTTTTTTTGTGCATATAAATAACATATTTCAATTTCCTAAAAATTTGTGAAAAGTAAAGATATTAAAATTTGATTTATAGAAATATCTCTCATAGAATGCAGTGCTTTGGAATACTTTTAAGTGTCCCTGTACATAAATCAGTAGTGGTATTGCCGCCATTTTATACAGGAAACATCCAATAGTGAATCTGAATAACATATTTCAATTTAATTGAGATATGTCTACAATAAAGGTATGAAAATATGGTTTATCGAAATACCTCTCATAGAACATAATGCGTTGAAATACTTTCGGGTGTACCTGTACACAAACCAGAAGAGGTACAAACTCCATTTTGAATAGGGAACATCCAGTCGTAAACTTGAATAACATATATCAGTTTCAAGAAATTCCATAAATATTTACAGGAGTTAGAGCTCGGACAGACAGACCGACAGGCAGATACACAAAACTGAAATCATATTCACACTTAAAAAATATTAGAAAGTGTTAAAAACGCTTAACGTGAAAGAAAGTAGAATTCTAGCAATTGTTTATTAATAGCTCTTAATGTAATTGGATATTTTTGTGCCACCCTGTAAATCTAATGCTAATCATGCTATATTCTGTGCAAAGCATTCTTTTGTGCATATAAATAACATATTTCAATTTCCAAAAACTTCGTGGAAAGTAAAGTTATTAAAATTTGATTTATAGAAATATCTCTCATAGAACACAATGCTTTGGAATACTTTTGAGTATCCCTGTACATAAACCGATGGTGGTAATTCCTTCCTTTTATACAGAAAACATCCAATAGTGAACTTGAATAACATATTTCAATTTCTTTCAGATATGTCTACAGTAAAGGTATTAAAATATGGTTTATAGAAATACCTCTCATAGAACAGAATGCTTTGAAATACTTTCGGGTGTCCCTGTACACAAACTAGTAGAGGTATAAACTCCATTTTCAATAGGGAACGTCCGATAGTAAACTTGAATAACATATATCAGTTTCAAGAAATTCTATAAATATTTACGGGAGTTAGAGCGCGGACAGACAGAGGGACAGACAGACCGAAGTCATAAATACTTTTCAACCTTGTTGGAAAGCGTTCAAAATGTTAGAAAGTGTTAAAAACGCTTAACGTAAACGAAAGTACATATCTATCAATTTTTTTATTAATTGCTCTTAATTTAAATGGATATTTTTGTGCCACCCTGTAAATATAATGCTAATCATGCTATATTCTATGCAAAGCATTCTTTTGTGCATATAAATGACATACTTCAATTTCCTAAAATTTCGTGGAAAATAAAGTTATTAAAATTTGATTTATAGAAATATCTCTCATAGAACGCAATGCTTTGGAATAATTTTTAGGGTCCCTGTGTATAACCCGATGGTGGTATTCCCTCCATTTTATACAGGAAACATCCAATGGTGAACTTGAATAATATATTTCAATTTCATTAAGATGTGTCTTCAGTGAAGTTATTAAAATATGATTTTTAGAAATACCTCTCATAGAACACAATGCTTTGAAATACTTTCGAGTGTCCCTGTACACAAACCAGCAGAGGTACAAATTCCATTTTCAATAAAGTACGTCCGATAGTGAACTTGAATAACATATTTCAATTTCATTAAGAAATGTCTACAGTAAAGGTATGAAAATATGATTTATAGAAATACCTCTAATAGAACACAAACTTTGAAATAATTTCGGGTGTCCCTGTACACAAACCAGCAGAGGTATAAACTCCATTTTCAATAGGGAACGTCCGACAGTGAACTCGAATAAAATATTTCAATTTCATTAAGGTATGTCTACAGTAAAGGTATGAAAAGATGGTTTGTAGAATTACCTCTCATAGAACACAATGCTTTGAAATACTTTCGGGTGTCCCTGTACACAAACCAGTAGAGTTATAAACTCCATTTTCAATAGGGACCGTCCGATAGTGAACTTGAATAACATATATCAGTTTCAAGAAATTCCATAAATATTTACGGGAGTTAGAGTGCGGACAGACAGACAGACAGACAGACAGACGGACGGACAGAGTCTATGATGAAACGTGATTATTTTGTTTCGTTTTCAAAAATTAATGATTCATAGCCCTTCGTAGAATTTTCAATACAATGGTAACAGTATAGCATACATATTTTTTAAAACAATGTTTCATAAGCTACTAACCAAGACTAACGGTACGAGCATTCTGAAAACGAATAATTCTTTAATAAAAGACTGCGCATTCCTTCTACCAAAATAGGAGAGTTTGTGCTTTTACTATTTGGGAGAGATTGCGCATTGGTTTTTATAAAATTCTATACTAACAGAGATTTCGCCGTTTATTGATAATGACAAGAAAATGAGGATGAGTTTTTTGAATGTCTGTAACTGTACCTGGAATTAACTTCAACAAGTGACTGGACTAAGGCAAAAGCACCAGTAGTGGACCCTGAACCAGTAGTGGATATTTTTAAATTTAATGCCGAAAAATAAGCTTTCTAATACTTTTGAAGGTCCTAGCAATGTTCAGGTAGGTAATTATCGTCCTCTACAATTAAAGTCTATAACTACAAATAGTTCTGGCCATTAGTTTTAGAATAATGTTAATTTAACTAAAAAAATATGTACTTTTACTGATTTTTTTTTATTTTTCTTATCGTTTTGAATAAGGAAATAATACTTTGTTTGCATTGCCTTTGCTCATTTTTAACTGATGTCTTTTACCTTTTGCTTTCATATGAATGAAATAAGTATGCAGAATTGAATTATTGTGCTGTCTCTTATGAGTGTCCAATACTGGTTCTAAAAAGAGTCATCATGGCCAGTAGTGGACAGCCCTGTGTACTACTGGTTCATTTGACTTTTAAGATCAGATCCAGTAGAGGACACAGCTCTGTAGTCTCCCAAATTTAGAGCTGAATTGAGTGTTTTAAACGTAGCAGGGAAGCTACATATTGAGCAATTGGTTACGGTCTGGGACTCACTCCTAGGAGTGGTAAACATACATGCCATGGGAATTCACTTGAATCATGAAATAATCTCGAGACATTTTAAGTTTTTTGATTTGCGAATGCCAGTATCCTAAATAATATTTCAAAAGTGGTCTGACATCTTTACGATGAAATTATCCCTCAAAATTTAGGTTTATGTGAAATTTTACGCTATTCTGCCATGTTAAGAAATTCGTAAATTCCAAATAACTTGTGAATTTTTCAAAGTAGCATGTTTATAGTTAATGATGGTGATTCCGAATTCAAAACTGATATTTTAAAACTGTCCTGACATCTTTAAAGTAAAAAATTTCTACTTAAGGGCCCTCTTCACTCACTGCCGCCAGAAGCCGAAGCTAATGCTATTCTAAGGGAAATTTTTCTTTACAAATAACTTATTAACTAATACATATTTTTAAATTCTGTTTTCACATTCTGAAAGTTCCCAGCTATTAAATGTACGCACCTTTTCTAAAAAATTATTTTTTCATTTTTTTATATTTTATTTTGAAGCTGCAAAATACGAATTTTCAATATGTGAATTTTTTTCCTTTTGTAATTTCGAAATAAAATATTAAAAATTAAAAAAATACATTTTAAAAAAAAGGTGCGTCAATTTAACAGTTGGGAATTTTCAGAATGTGAAAACAGAATTTAAAAATACGTATTAGTTAATAAGTTATTTGTAAAGAAAATTTCCCCATAGAAAAACATTGGCTCGGGCTTCCGGCGACAGTGAGTGAAGAGGGCCGTTAATGTACGTTTAAGTGAAATTTTGTCCTATTCTCCAATGTTAAGAAAATCGTAAATTTATAATAACTTTAGAAGTTTTTTAATTCGAATGTTGCAAATAAATATGGTTCTTGTCTGTATCGAAAGTAATATTTTATAACTAATCTGACTTCTCTGCGACTATTTTTTCTTGAGATATCGTGTACACAGACTAACAAACTCATTAACGGACTAATGGACTAACGGACTAACAAACTAGCAGATACCCTTGTCAGGTAATGTTATGTTAGCGTAACGCTACAAACGAAGTTCGCACTTTACGAATAACACGTGAATGTGCAGAGTTTTAGGATTCAGTTGATTAATGGAGTTAGTTCCTATGCTAAACTAAATGATAATTTGCGGTATGTTAATATTTTGGATAAAGTGATGGATATAAAAGGGTGATGTGTTTCGTAGTAGAGGAGGAGAAAGGTAGAAGTAAGAGAGTTAAGGAGAGTTAGTGGTAAGAGTAGAAGTGGTAGGAGGTTAAAAGAGTTAGTAGCGAGCGGCTATAGTAGAAGATAGTTAGTCGAGTAGTATAGTGGTTTAGGGAATCCTCCCACTAACGAAAGATGAGTAAAGTCGTGAGAGGTAACGACGTTAAGTGAAGCTGTTGAGATTATTTATGGTTATCTAATTGTGGTTAAAGTATTTATGAAGGCTGCCCCTTTAAGTTTATAAAGGTATTGAATGTGAATATAGTCCAACGCCCACCTCTTCATTTAAGCTCTAAATAGAAGCTCTTTGTTTATTTTATAAATCTGACTTTGTCGCTTCTTCATAATTTAATTAAGTAAAGTTAAATGAGGACGATGGTGTCTACCACTACGCTTAATTCCTCACACCCTACAGACGGACACCACACAAATTTTGTTATTTTCGGATTCCTCACACCTGAAAACGTGTAAAAATGTTAAAAAACCGAGGTCGAAAATTTTCACGATTACCTAAGTTCCCCATAGCTATAGTATGACGGGGAACTAATAATATGATTTAGATGCAGGATTAATATATATTAAATTTTCATAAGAACAATTATGTAGATAATACAGAGTAAAGAAAGATATTTAAAATGAAAAGCACATAGATTTCATTAATAATTTAAAATAAATTTATAAAACGTCATTAAATTATATTGTTTTAAAAAAGTGTCAAAAAATGAGGACAGTTGGGAACAAATTTTTCTGAATGTGGTCTGAATTACGGTAGCCTGGTCGTGGTCGGTAGAACGCCGAGCTCATAATTAGAGATTTCGAGTTCTTACTTGAGTCGGCCGAAGTCCATCCTGTACACTAATGCTGCTGGTGCACGTAAAATACGCCGCAGTCGCAATATTCTCCATATTCTCACCCAAATTATACTTTTGGAAGTCACCGAAGCATGGGAGCCTACCCCTCCGTGGTGGAAACTGCGATGGCATGTCTTCTGACTAGCCTTATTGATGATTCCCATGACGTCACCAATCACTCATGTAGCTCTAGTGTGACATAACACCCACTCAAACTTCAACCCTAAATGTGGTCCGCAACGGGGATTTATGTATATGGGAACAAACTGCTAAAACAGGTCAGTCCTCCAGAAATGAGGACGTTTCGTCACCTTAATTTTAAAGCAAAAATTCAAAATGGTCCACCACTGACGAATTTTAAGATCATAGGACTTTTGTTTTCTACACATATAAATGCTACAATTAATAATTTTCGTAATATACAGTCCTGTAAAGAAAGAATTAATAATCATAGCACACACAGTGTTCTACCATTTTTTTTTCTCGGTAATGCAATGCACCCATATTATGCAATCCGTCTCGAACAGGTTACTGGTGGCAGTTGGTTGCACGATATCGTTACCATGTACAACAATAAGTTCAACGATTGTGGACAAAGAGAGATTAGGTCAGGAAACAAGAAATCCTTCAAGCTGAAAAGTAAATGTACTAATTTTAAGTTAAACGTGTTATCTAGCATCTGAATGTTATTTTGCAATCTTTATCTGGTCCTGTTATTTTACCGTTCCTTTAATATTTTTTCTTTAATTTTTTTTTTTTTTTTTTGTCTTTATTTTTTAATTTTTTTTTCTTTTTCTGATTTTTTAAATCACTGATTTGAAATATCCACTCAAAATACAAAAATATTTGTTTACAAATACATTAAAACAATGCCATTTAATATTATTAACAATGTAATTGTAGTTATAATTAAGCACAATCTCTTCTACCCATGGGCGTAGTCACTTCTACCCTATAAGGAGAGATTGCGTGAAATAGCTCTCTTGATTTTATCACAGCTGTTGTTTTAAATTATAGCAGAACAAGAAAATAGTAATGGAAATGCATAGAAGAAGGATCAATTCAAAGTTATGTACCAATAGTTCAGCAAAAAATTAACATTTGGATTTTTTATATCGTTCTGTTGAATTGAGCGCAAACTCTCCTTATTCAAATTAAATCATTGAACATCAAACCTTATAAAAAGTTAAAAGTAATTGACGTATAAATGTACACAATCGTAACTAGCATGAATTTAACAGAATTGATCTTCCATTACTAATAACGAATGTGTTTTTAAAAAAGTTTTAATTTATGGGGAAAGTACTTAGTTAAAATTCCATGCGTTTACTCTTTGAAAATGATACAAAGTCAAATAATACCATTGAATACATAAATGTTTATGTGTTTATAATATATTCTTTGGCGCATTTGATGTCATATTATATTTCAATGAACTAATAATATACTTAATTAAGTAAATTAGTTTATTATTGAAAATCAATAATGTTTCCGTGTTTCCCCCAAAGCATCAACCATATAAACAGTTCTGAAGAGTACCGCTAAAATTGTAAGGATAGGTAATTAAAAAGTAATTAAAATAACAATCAATGTAAAAAGCTTTTTGAAAAAAAAAAAAAAAAAAAAGAGAGAGAGAGAGAGAGGTTATATGTTTCTTCAAACAATTAGTTCTTATATTATTGAATATTTTATTGAATATTTGTAAATAATTTACAATGAAAGCTGTACTAGAATCAAAGATTTACACATTCTAATCAAAGAATTAATAATAATCTGAATGATAGCATATATTTTAATTAAAATAAATAATTTTGACGATAAAGTCTCAAATTTGCTCTATTTTTTATTAACAGCAAGAAGGTCACCGTATTTATCTGTATATACATACTGGTTTTTTTCTAATGATAAAATTCGACAAATCTTACATTATTTAACATAGCTAAGTGCTCAAGTCAGTACTTTAGAGACAAAAGAAGTTTCAATATCAAAAACTTACATGAATTATGTCAATAAGTTAACCCTTCTATTTCTTTTACAAACAATTTTTCTTTGGTTGATTTAGAAATTAATTTTATATGTCTGTTTACGTATTTAAGAAAAGGGTATACAGGGGCTTTCCACTGTTTATTGTTAATATGCGTCACTTAAATGAAGAATGGCTTAATAAATAACAGCAAAAGTCTTGCGTTTTATACTTATAAATTTTTTTCTTACAGCTATTCAAACAGTGATTTAAGGTACAATTTATTTGAACATTTTATATCTAAATAACACAAAGTTTATTGTGTGGGAGAAGGTAAAAAGTAAAAGATAACGTTAAAAAGGTTTAGTTAATAATATTCACCTTGTATAAATATAAATCGATAGGTATAGATATTTAAATACATAGATGTAAATCACATTAAAAAAAAAAAAAATAATAATTTATTAATAATAATTTGGTGTAATATCTTGTGTGTTTAAAATTATTATTATTGTTATTATTGTTATTATTTTTAAACCTTAACTCTAAAATACATAAATTTTTCAAAATGTTTCTTTAAATATATAAACATGAATGTGTCTTTGTCCCATATCATCATTAGTGATTCCCTCCTCTTATTGTACAGGATGTCTGTAGACATTTTAAAAATTCATAACTATTGAATGAATGGACCAGATTCCCACTTTGGATTCGAGGCTGCAAGGATATCAGCTGTTTAGGCAAACAATTTACATCTTTTTCATAGGAATATACAGGGTGTTTATAAAGTCCCGGACCCATTTTGATGTTTAATAACTCATAAAATAATAAAGATAGATTAAAATTAATAACATAAATGGTTAGGTAGACTCAAAACGTTTCATGACCCTTGTCAATGAACTTCCACGTGTGTCCCCTTCATCGCACGGAGAATATCAAGTCGATAGTCAATTTCACGCCAGGTAGCGGCAAGCATTTCGGCATCCAAAAAGTCTATTGCGGTTGTAATTCTGACTTTTAGGTCATCAATGTTCGACACTCTCCTCCTGTAAACATTGTCCTTTACAAATCCCCAAAGGAAGAAGTCCAGCGGCGTTATATCAGGTGATCTGGGTGGCCAAGGAATTGGACCTCCACGCCCAATCCATCTTCCTGGAAAATGGTCATTCAAAGAACTACGAACGATGGTACCCCAATGAGGTGGTGCACCATCTTGTTGCAAAAAGACATGTGGCTGAAGCTCTTCTAGTTGTGGAAATACGAAGTTTTCCAACATATCTAAGTATACGACTGATGAGACCGTCTTTTCTGTAAAAAAGAAAGGCCCAATGACTCGGTCGTGCGTTAGTCCACACCACACATTAACCTTTGGGGAATCCCTTTGTGCCTCACGGTATTCATGGGGTTTTTCAAAAGAGTCAAAGAGTAAAAAAAAGTCAAAAGAGAGAAAAATGCAATTAATATGCAGACGATATTTAGAAAGGTACAGATATTTAGACTGGAAAATGAAATTATCTGAAATTAACCACATGCGCAAACGATATTTACAAAAGTAAAGATATTCAAACCTGAAAAGAAAATATATGAATTATTCCATCAATAAATGCCATAAGTCTGATTATATCTTCATTATTTTACGAGTTATTAAACATCAAAATGGGTCCGGGACTTTATAAACACCCTGTATAATGAATTTACAGATTCATAAAAAATGAAAATGTTAAGCAAATATATATAGAATTTTTTTTATTTTATTTATGAAATTTAGCAGTAATTTTGTGATGCCACAAAGTTTGAAATGAACTGATGTTGCCATTTTATGAAAAAAATTAAATTATTATATTTTTCCGGTTTACGCAGTAGAAGCGAGATCTTCCGTTATCAACATCGACATCATTTGAAATTCGGATTGCATATTTACATTTTATTTTACTGGTAAGCTTATTTGTGAACATTTGTATTCTCAATTTACTCATTATATGAATGCATAACTTTTAAAGTAAGCGTCATTTTAGCTTTAAAAGATTTGCAAATCGTAAATGAAGTACACTGTATAATGTTCTTTTACACGTAATACGAGAGAGAAAAAATGTATATATAAGGAGTAGAAACTCTTCGTTATAGTCGATATTTATAATTACCAAAGAAGTTTACAATTAATTAATGCTGCATATAGCAAAAATTTAATTATTAATGTCCATTTTATGTATAATATGCGTATGCATAAATTCATACATCACCTAATGGAATGTTCTTAAAATTTGAAGATGTAAAGAGGAGGATTGTCCTCATATTTTTTAATAATCATCTGATTGTAGCAATAAATGATTGTCAACAAAAAATAGTTAAAAAAAAAAAAAAAATGCGACCACTGTGTTATTAAAAGAGTCAAATAATCTGTAGCCATTGCACGTGTTAATATACACCCTGTACAATTTTCTGATATATTTATTTAAGAATATAGTACATTGATTGTATGCTTCACCTAGAAAATTGTTAATGTGGTAGAATTCGAAATTATACGTTTATTTTTTGTAGCATGCTTGATAAATTATATCTTATTAAACTTAATAAATAATTTAACGTATAGCAATGAAATGATACTTCTTTATTATGACCGCTATTTTTGCAGCCAAATGCGGCCCAATAAGATGGCATTATCAAAGATAAATAGAATTAATATTTGTATGTGGGCATTACATAAGATAAATTAGAAAAAAAAGTGACCTTGCTTGTTAGCATGCCTTATACTGTAGGTAAAATCGTTAATGGTTTCCCACGTCACGTGACCATGACGTCACAAGAATATGGTCCAATGATGGAATTGAACGCGGTTTGGGAAAAAGTCATTTTCGTAATTGTTTTTTTTCTTTCTTTCTTTCTTTCTTTTTTTTTTGGTAAAGAAAAAAAATATAGTTAAATTCTCTGTTGACGATAGTTAGACATATAGTTAAATTTTTCGCACGGATATGAAAGAAAAATTTACGAGTGAATGTTCTTTAAATTGCACAATTATGCAATCAGAACAGTTTATTTCTTATTTTGCCTCCTACTCATGCATACATGAAGTTTTAATTACGATGCTGACTTGGTAGATAAAGCGTTATTAGTGATGATGTTTTTCCTCAGATAAAAACCGCCAACTGAAGCAGCAGTTAGTAGTGTTATAACTCGTTCGCAAACTACAACTTGACGGCGTGACGACGTGACGACGGGCATATAGAATAGGATATATATGCCTATAAACATTTGCATGGAAATAAGTATAGTTTTTCATCAAAGAGTGTGATCTGGTCACGCATAGTTCTCTCTATCGACAAATAGCTTAATTATTATTTTTTCTTTACAAAAAAAAAAAAAAAAAAAAAAAAAAAAAAAACCTCTTTACGATAGTGATTTTTTCGCAAATCGCGCTCAATTATATCAATTCATTCAATAGTTCTGAATTTTTAAAATGTCTACAGACTTATGGGATACCCTGTATATTACTTTAGGAACATCGTCATATTTTTAAATATGTAATGTATCTTCAATATTATTATTGCAGTATTTTACTAGATTAAATGGCATGGGATATAGGTATGTTTCTAAAACGCAACACTAAACAGGTAAAGGCGAGAATTTAGTTCAAAAAAATTATTAATTTTTGTGTCATTTTAATACTATTTTGTTTATGTTGTTTATATATTTGAAGTCGAATAAGAACAATTCATAATTTATCACAGCACTTATTTTAAAAACATTTCAGAAAATACAAACAGATTCAATGGCCATATTTCATGTGTTAAGCTTGAGCAATTACTGTAATTTTTTTCTGAAAAGTTTATTGAAAATTATTATTAGGTTGCGTTAAAAGGAGAAAAAGATTTTGTTTTTGGAACAAAAATAACTTTTTTTTTTCTTTAATGATTACCTGGTTTTAGCAGGACGATGATGAATCACTCACTCACTCACTCACTCACTCAGGACAAACGATTATATATATATATATATATATATATATATATATATGTGTTGCTCTTTTATATCTTCAAAATTTTGAACAAAAATTTATTTATTAATAAACAAAATAGAGAAAATGTGCTTTTCTTTAACTTTTGAAACTCTTGTAACCTCGTAATTTAAAAAATATAAAAATTTGAAAGTTGTTTCAATAACATTAATTCTATAACTTTAAATTACATTTCTACTCCTTACACGCTGTAAAATAGCACTGATTAACAAAAGTGTAAAATGCAACTGAAAAAAAGTTCAATAAAATTGAATCGTTTGTAATGATCCATAAAAAATGCATCCAGACAAATTAGTCTGAAACTGTAATAATAATGGCTTGGCGTGATCAATAAATTAAGCTGAATGTTCCTAATTAAATTCCATTCTACGAATACAAAGATAAGTGAGTAAACGTATAATTAAATTCTACAACTGTGTTGTTAATAGAATAGTATAGATTGAAAAATGTCTTTAAGTTTCAGTAGGAGAACATTTCAAATTAATAATGTTAATTTCATGCTTTTTAAAAGGAAAGCATCTGTTGCAAATACACTATGCTTAATATTATTCTATCAAATATATTTTTGGCAGCATATGTTTTAGATTTCACATATAAATCCTTTAGGTAATATCTCACAAAAAACTGCATTTTCATTACTTTTGTTTTTACTTTATTCTATATTCAACAGAAGAAAAAGTCTTAATTTTTTTAACTTCCAGTTTTTGACAGTCTTATACGTTTTAGAAAATTGGTTAAAATGCGTTCAAAAATGAACGCATTTTGACCAATTTTCAAATTTATGTTTCTAAGTCTGTGTGTCTTTGTTTGTAAAAAATAATGTGGCAGTCAAGGACTATTACACAGAATTTTATAAAAAGTTATATTTAGTTGAATTTTAACATAAATTGGTTTCTATTTACTTTTGATGCCTATCGTCCAATTAGTGGCACATACTTCCCATTTTACCATAAATTTTAATATGGCGCCATAGGACAAATTTTCATATAAATGTATACCATAAGAATTATTTTAATGAATGGTTGTGAAATCGAAATCTTTTATATATAATAATAACAATCAAAACTGTCACTTAGTACATTTGAGAATACGATATTTTTGCCTTCTTTGACATTAAGTTTTAGTATATTTACATTTTTCTAAAAAACAATGAACCGGTGTTGATTAGATTGTAACAAGCTAATTTCATTTTCAGTTTTTGCATTTCTGTACGTAAAAAAAAAAAAAAGTATGCTATAAATTTTAGAAAGTATGCATACATTTCAGTAATATTAGAAATTAAAAAGAAATAAATGATAAGCTACATCATCTACCTATATATACAGATTAAAAATTACCAAATAATTTGTATATCTTTGTACATTATTATTAGAAATCTACCACCTTTCTTAACTTTTTCATTTAAAATTCAGCTTCATACATTAATACCTACATGAACTCATAATTTAAAATTTTAATTGTTTGCACAAATAAATACAGCAAAATTATTCGAGCGCTATCAGTAATTCCTATATAAAAAAAAATTGACGGACATTTTTTGAAAAAGTATTTTTTTACTTTTTAATATTTTATTTTTAAATTGCAAAATGAAAAAAATTCACATATTGAAAATTCGTATTTTGCAGCTTCGAAGTAAAATATAAAAAATTAAAAAAATAATTTTTTAAAAAAGGTCCGTCAATTTAACAGCTGGGAATTTTCATAATTTGAAAACAGAATTTTAAAATATGTATTACGTAATAAGTTATTTGTAAAGAAAAATTTCCCATTGAATAACATTAGCTTCGGCTTCCAGCGGCGGTGAGTGAAGAGAGCCCTTAAGGATAAGCTAGGTTTTAATACTAACTTTATCATATGTTTATCATACAACATTACGAAATTATTTACTTTGCCCATACAACTTAATACTAACATATCTTGTGGAGTTAGATATTCTATAAAGTGAGAACATTAATAGATAAAATTCATAGAGTACTGGTATTTCGCTTGTATGTTGTATTTTGAAGTATGAGTTTAAAGTTTAAAATTTATTTTTAAAATAAGACTTTAAAGAAGAAAAAAAAAAGTTGACAGTTTTAGAATGAAGCTATGATATTGTATCAGCTTAGTTTCGCTTTGTAAAAAACATGAAAAATAATCTTATTTTCTTTATATTAAATACATTGGCAATAATTTCTTATATGTAGGTATTTGCTTTCACTCATGGAACAAAGTAATTAATAATTTTGCTGAAACTCGTTGGAACAGCTTGATCAAAGTAAAGTAACAAAATACAATCTTCAATCTTGATTAGAAATCTTTAGTTTAGGGAAGTTTTAATTTAAGAAATATTAAGTTTAATTTTATTTTGTTTCTTTATTAACTATCTTTACAAGAAAATAAAGTGGTATTTCTTGTAAAATCTTCTATTTATTGATTTATTTATAATATTACCGTTGAAATTGGCAATATTCCAATAGAATTATATAAACATATTTAGGAATATTATTAACAGTTTACGGCACAGCTATAGTATTTCCCCTCAGCTAAATTTGGCGATTTTTCTTTGGCGCCGATTTGAACGATAACGATGTCGTTCTGGATTGTTAGCGATATAATATGTCAGCCTGCATGCTATTTATTTTGGATTTATGATTTATAATTTAGCTTACGATTTTATCATTTATGCTATATGATTTATGATTTTTAGATTTATGATTTAGCCATAATCGCCAACGATAAATCGCCAAATCTAGCTGAGGGGAAATACTATGGTTGTTCCCAGTTTACAAATATGCTTATGGTTAAAACAAAAGAAAGAGAAATGTAGATTGACATTACTCGTGAGTAAAAGATGGCAGGAGTTTGTTATGATGTCAAGGAATTATATTTATTCGACCACAGTAAGATCATAGACCTAATATTACAGTGGAGGGAGCATTCTTTATTCAGAAACTATAAGAAAATTTAGCAAAGGTGAGTCAGCTGACTGTTTGAAAAAGGTTAAAATTTATGGCAATTATCTTGTTATTTGTTTGAATGTTTTAATTTTATTTACTTTTTAATAATTATTAAAAGATAAAGCAAACAAAACTTGTGTAAAACATTACATTTTCTGCTTTTCATCTCTCTCTCCATTTATTTCATTTAATACAACCATCCAGGTATAAATATAATTCCCACGATTTATTGTTATAATAAAAACAATGTTGTACTTTTTTTCAGATAGTACATACAATTGTTATTAAGAACTAAATATAGCAGTTATAAACCTTTTACAAAAACAATTACTTAAAAAAATACAAAATAATAAAAATATAAAAAATCTTATCTGTAAAATAATTAGTTCCTCCTTTGATAAAACGTTCTTTACAGTCTTTCACAGACAATATAAGCACCATTCCTTGTGAAAAAATACGTTTGATATTCAAAACAATCTAACTTTTAAAGCGAAACATACATTTTAAAAAGAACTTTTAAGAATAAAGAAAAATATCGTCTGCGTAAGAGAATAACGCAGAATTTACAGCTTGGCGAGAAAAATTCAATGTTGGCTTGTTTGATTGTAAAAACGTCACGTGGCTATTATAAGTTATACTGTTACTATAACTCATCTTTGCCACACAAAAAGGTTGCCATTGTCCCGTCCACTGTAATAATTGGTATATGGGTAAGATAGAAGTTTGCCTTAAAATAATTCCAATATGATAAAATAAATGGTGAATTTTTTACAATGGTGAATTTTTTAAACCAATATGTTAAGTTTTCAGTGAGTTTTTAGAAACAAATCCAAAAACAGTCGATAGGTTATGTAAGGTCTGTATGATAATTAATTTCTACAATAAAAATTATTTTTTATAAACAGACAGCTATATGCAATGCGAATAAAAAAAATCAGGGAGATCATTTATAGATTTATTCAGAATTTTTGATACATGGTTGTGTCAAATACTAATTTAAAATGTAGTGAAAATTATATTTTAGAAAATTTGCAGGAAACGAGTTAATATTAAAGAAGATGTTATTTTCTGGATTATAATTTTATTGGTAAAGAATACTACAGCACATTAGGGATCGTGAACTCTGCTATTTCAAATTTAAGTAGTTACAAATAAAACAATATTAAACAGAGTAGAGAAAACTGGATGTTATTTAAACGCAATCTGTTGATTGTGTGGTTTGATAAGGATACTACAATCGTCAGCCGACATTACTTAGTTGACGTCAGGCTTATGAGGAGTTTGGAAGCGCAAAGAACGTATAGGCGTGTCCTTTCTAGAAAATCATAGGGTACCGCACTGAAAACTGCTTCATAGCTCAGAGAGAGTTTTCAACTATAATAACCAAAGATCTAAAAGAAAGATTGCGAGGAACCTTTTTTTCCCCCCTCTGAATTGCGGTATCTAATAGAAAAGACTAAGAAGTAGTAGCGTTCTTAAATATTTCGGTGAGTTTTATTATTTTGACACCACTATTTTTTCTTTTTTATTTCTTGTAGGTTTAGATGCTATAATATTATTTAAAAATATTTTTCTGAAATACACTGCAAATAAAAGGGTCTTAAAGTAAGACATAAAAACAACTGAAAAGGCATTTAAGACACATAAATGTCTTAAAATGTACCTTAGACGTTATAGATATTTTAATTTAAGACAGAAATATGTCTGAAATTTCAATTAAGACGCAAAAATGTCTGAAACACGTAAATACGCTATTTTCAGACAGCAAAACGCGTTTGAATTTTTAGACACTTTAGAAATTCAGAAACTTGCATTACTTAAAAATTTTTTCATATGGAACCTACTTTAAGAAAATATGCTTATCCTACTTCTTTCCACATTCAATAAATATATTATTATTTTATATAATAAGCAGTTAAACTACTTAAATTACGGTAGCTTTATGAAATTATATTTTTATGGAATAATACTCTAGGGATGTGAATGATATTTGTATGCTATTATCTTTAACACAATTCATAAACAACATATTTAGACACAAAGCTTATTTTGTTCCAAAAATAAATAAATAAATAAATAAATAAAAATAAATAAATAAATAAATAAATCTTTGTCTTTAAAGCTTTCTTATATTAAAAGAAAAGGTGTGAAGACGGATGTAGCAAGTAATTTGTAGAGAAGAAAGCGAATTTATAAGTGAACAATCATGAATAATTTGTGCATATTTTTTTTCTTTCTTTCTTCTTATTATTATTCATTTAAAAAAAAAAATTCTTTCACAAATTCACCTACATCTAAATGTAAAATTACAAATTTTCCTGTATTCATGATTACAGTTCGTTTTTATTTAAATATCACTTTAAGGAAAGAAATCGTTATTATCGAGGGATGAAACCTTTACATACTTGTTATGCATTATTAAAAACTTCTGGTCCTCTAAATATGAAATTTAAGATAATAATATTTATTAAGTTTAAGATACCATACTATCAATAGTTTAATGGCAAAAAATTAGAAATAAAACATAACGCTGCTATTAGTTTCAGGAATACTGCATTATATTATATCATAAAAACACGTATTGCTATATTCGACGGTAGCGTGATTGGTAAATCCTTCACTCCGACTATGCTTGGCTTCAGGTTTCGGTTTCCTTAGACAGTATGAGTTCGAATCCCAACGCCGGAAAATGGGACTTTTACTTTTTTCTTTCTTTTTTTCTATAAATATTTCATTCATGCTTTAAACAATTCTAAAATATATTTTTAACAGAAAAACATAATCGCACACCATATTTATTTATTTATATATTTATTAAAAAGCTTTAAAAACGGTAGTATTTTTAAGCCTAACATGGCGGTGTTTTTAAGCCTAAAACATGGCGGAGTTTTAAGACACTTGCAGACACTTGCAATACCTCAATTTCTGATGCAAAAAGGTGTCTTAACAAGTAAGACATTTTTTTTTTCGCTTAAAAAATGACCATCCATTTAAGACACTTTTTAAACTGAATTTAAGACATTTACGTTTACAGTGTAGTGGTGATAAAATAATAAGACAAACGTAAAAATATATGAATACAGCAACCCCTGAATAGACTGTAAATGAAGTCGACTTGTCGTATGTATTTTATTCATGTAAAAAAAAATATACTTGTGACACCGTCGGCTAAAAACATTTCTGGAATGAATTCAGTCACAGTTTCTAACTGTCATTGTGATAAATGGATTAAATTCGTCGTAACTGAAACATAGTATACGGTTAAACATAAATTTTTCTACTTATAACAGTCAGATATTTATAATTTTTTTCGTTTTAAATATGTTTCTTAAGACGACACAGAAAGAAATATACCTTTCTAAAATATTGCTTTTTTTATTAGACATTTTAAAGGGTATCGAGTGTTTTTTATGGAAAACTTATTTTTATCCTTATTAACCTGAGTACGACATATAAGGATAATAATCTGAAATTAAATTTCAAAACAATATTGTTTTCAAAACAATATTATTTGTTATTTTTATTAAGCATCATACAAGTATATTTTATTCAAGTATATTTGGCTTACGATAGAATGATAAATTTAATAATACTTATTAATTTTAAATTAATATTTGATCATAGAAGAAATTACATTTTTCTATTAATATTTTGTTAGCTACCCAATCCAATATTTCAGCAATATATCCTAGCAACAGGTGTACATGTTTAGTGCAATTTTAATCAGAATTTATCGTATTGAAATGGAATTTCATGTTCATTGACAAAATCTTCAAAGGAAGCTATGCTATTTCAAACTGAATCTGAATTTACAAAGCAATTAGTTGAAGTTTCATCAATCGTAAATAATGCAAGCAGTATAATTTATGAAAGAGGAGCCATCTGTTTGAATCGATTTCTGATTTTATATTGCCCAGCAAAGTTCATAACATAGAAGTGTTTAAGGAATCGGTAGATGCTTATTTCTGCTGTATTCAAAATACTAATTTAAGTATGATAATTATTTCTTTTCATTTTTACATAATCAGAAAGTTCGTATATTTTTCTCAATTAATATTTTAATAAGTACATACATAAAAAAAAAAAAAAAAAAAAAAAAAAAAAAATGCATTATGCGTCTAATGCAGAATATACAACTAAACTTAAATAGACACATTTAAATAAAAAAATTACTAAGACTTTTTGATTGATTAAAATTAGGTATTACAGATTTCAGATTTCAGACAGTAGGGCATTTTTTTTTTTTTTTTTTTTTTTTTGTGCGCATGTGTATAAGTGACCATAGTCTGTGGATCAAATGGTGAAATAAACTAGTACTATGTAAGCGAAACAAGAAAATTATATTTAACATATATTAAAAGAAAAAAAAAAGGTCTGAATTTTAGGTAACTGCAGAAAAATAAACATTATTCATCTAATGAATTAATTCAAAGTTAAGTCTTATTTAAAAAAATTAAATAAATTTTCATATAGTTATGAATTAAAGCTTTTTTTCATAATATATTTTTTTTTCATATTATTAGAGATATTTTATATAATGTCTTTTTCCCTCTCCATTCTCTCTATATCTGTATTCAAACATGTTTATATATATAATTTATTTAGGCTTTGTATATCTTAAAATGTTCTTATTTTTCTATTTTTTGAATTATGTTTTATTACTGTGTTTTAATTGCTATAGAATTTCAATGAGAGTGGCTTAGTCAAGTTAATTTTACGTATAAACAAACAACGAAAACTAAAATCTAGAATCCATGCCCAGGTTTAGATGCAATAAAGAATAATGTGAATGAAAAAGAAAATACTTGAAATAATTGATGGTCAGGACAAGAAACACTTTTTGAAACGTAATCCTGCTCCAAATTAGCAATATGATTTTTGATGTGTGGGTTGGTTATATGAATTACACACGCAGTTTAAAACTATTTTGCGAAGTTACACCCTTTTTTTTTGGGGGGGGGGAGGGAAATACATTTAAGGCTTAAATTTGCTCCAAATTACTTCAGGATGGCGAGCTTTGACGTACGGATATTGGAAAAGTGAACAAAATTCTAACTTTACCTCTGAAAAGTTGAGGAGTAAAAAGCGGTTACGATGCTACCGAAGGCAGTGTGGATCCGGAGTTGTCATGTTGCGAGTTGGAAAATCAATACCAAAGGGAGCAAGAACTTTAATTGAGGTTTTCAATACCTTTTTTATTTTTTTATTTTCCTGAGATTATTTTTATAAATATTGTTTCAGAATTTTGAGAATTCATTTAAATATAGTGACCAACGAAGCGTGCAAAGCCTGCTAGTTTACAGAGTATAAAATTGGTATAGAATAAAAAAAAAAAAAAAAAAAAAGTGTTTAACTATTTGTCAAATTGAAGTCAAGTTGTTGTAAAACAATTGTTCAAAATATTAACTATTTGATATTTTTCATTTCTTTATTTATTTGTAGATGAATGTGGTTTACAATGAATTGTTCTGAAGTTGTTATTTTAATATTTTTCAAACGGTTTGGTATTTTATTTATTAATTAAACAAGTATTTTACTTATATATATATATATATATATATATATATATATATATATATATATATAAAGAACACTCTATTTAAATCTTACAATTTCAATTTTTATCTTGCATTAATTTTTTGTATAATCTATACAAAATAAACCTTTTATGAAAATAAATTTTTCGACTATTATTTTTTCCTTTACTCGAAACTATATATAAATGCTAATGCATACACATTCAATCAATAAATTTTAAGTAAAACTTAATAAAAATTGTAAAAAATATGTATAATTTCTAATTATGCCAAGAAATCCTCATTTAAATATGAAAAGAAAAAGAAAAATCTCTGTCTAAGAAAAGTTTTCATACTTCATTTTAATTATTATAAAAACTTCCCTGCGTCTAAATAATACATTTATAGACTAAATATATATATATATATATATTTGTCAATTACTTCTATTTGATTGTACTAATAAAAATGGAATTTTCAATAAGAATGGAATTCTTTTGCCTTAATTATCAAAATATCGGAATTGTATAATAAATATACTTACAAACCTTACCAATCCATTCCAATTAATTGCAATTTTTTTTCAAGTAATTATATTTATTTTTGTTAAAAAATTGTCTAGTTTATTGGGGAGAGTTTTAATTATTCATTAAATACATCAATAAAAGTAATTCTTAAGAAATCTTTTTATAATTATATTTTAATTATCGCTGATCATCTACTTTACTCTTAGGAATATAGAATAAATTTACTTTTGCCGCCTCATTAGGCAGCAATACTTTTTTATTTAAAAGTGCCATTGATTTTTCAGTTATTTTCTGTACAAATAATTCCCGTTTTCTCCTGATTTAAAAGTGAAAAAATAATGTTTTATATTTATTAGTTTTCCTATTATCTTATGGAAAAAAAAATCTTAATTGTTTTAAAACACCTATATAAAATTATTGAAAAAAAAAAAAGGTAAAGTAATAATTGCATCTTATGTAATAGAAAATTTATTCTATATTATATTTTTCGGATTATAGTAAACTATCGAAAAATTCAGTTTTTTAGTCGATTTCCTATGTTGCGTGTACATATTTTTATTACGTAATGAAATATGATTGAAAGTAAATTTTTAATCTATAGCCTATTTATTCTATCTGTAGTTTTTTTAATCTATACCTAAAAACTGTTGTTTATAAAAGCTATGACTAAAAAAAAAAAAAAAAAAAAAAAAAAAAAAAGTCTGGCTTCTCCATATATTGTTTCTCTTTTTTAATATTGTTATTTATTGGGGGTTCGTATATTGTTCGTGAACGAATGACAGACAGACAGCTCTTGCAGAGGCTTGAAATTCATTTACCAGAATATTCTAGAATATTACAAGTCTGTCAAATAAGTATTAACTTCAGATACACCAGAGAACAGAGCTTAAATAACAGCTGTCAACACAGAAATCACAGTATAAACTGTATTATAAGCATAACACACAGCATAAGCTACGCGTTCACTAACAGAATCTCGGACAGATGAGTACTCTTAACACTCCAAGCGCTTGGGTTCAACTGAACTGCGACAGCTGATATGCAATTCTATTGATGGTCTCCCGTGTTTCCAGAACTTTCTGGCTATTCGTTAAACATCCGATTTAGAGCTTCGACATTTGATACATCGATAATAAAGATTCTTCCCCAAGCTCTTTTAAAAACTCGCAAAAGAACGGTAAATGCGCCTCTTTATCGCCAAATTTGTCGTGAAGGCCATTTTCGCCTTCGTGAAGCTTTTAAACGTGTTTCTAAAAGGAAAACGAGTTATTTTAATGCCAAATCAAGACAAAAATGCAGATAATAAGCATTTTATAAACTGATTAAAACTTTAAAAACGATATAAAAAAATAACTATTATTTAAAAATTCGTAACTATATTAATTTTCTTTCAAATAGCCAATTAAAAGTTATTTATGGTTTTGCTTTTGTAGATATGGTCTTGCCTGAAATATTTAACATAACAGTCCAAATTGTAAATAATTAACAATGATATTGGATTTAAAACTGATCTATTTGATTAAAATTGATCTATTTGATTGATTACAACTCAAAATTAGTTACTGTTAGTACTTTTAAATAAGGCATTAAAAATGTATTCTTATTAAAAAAATATGTAACAAAGTTTTTTACCATTTAGTATCTTTTTTTCTATTAACATTAATATAGCAAGCAGAGCTCTCTTTAGACAAAATTTTACCCTCTAAATTAATACCATTGTATTGTTTTACTTCTTCTGGGATTTCGTTTCAGAATTTAAAAAAGAATCCTAATAATTCATATACACATATACATGCTATTCAGTTATTTAAAGGCATAGTTTATGGTGTTTTTAAATGAGATCTAAGCATCTTGATATTGTTAAAAAGTTTTAAATAATTGCAACATATCGAAGAAGTGGTTTTGTTGTTTTCGATTTTCGTTAAAACATATTTTATATTTTATATTTTAAATTTTACCTTAACTTGATTAAAAATTTCATTAAACTTAGATAATGTGTTTTAAAATAATACAGAAACTTTTTCATTAAATTTAAATACAAATTTTCATCATTTCTATTTTTTACTATAAAATCGAATAACTAAATAGTTTTGCGTCAACTCAAGATATGTTACTTTAACGCATCTCTTCGGACAGGCAGTGCCACACCGGATCAAGTCTATTGCACCAATTCGAAGAAAATTTTACCTGTTATATTTTAAGAATGAAAATTCTTTAAGCTATTAAACTTTTATATTTTAAAATCAAGCCATTTTTTTTCCTTATTAGTTATTATAATAAGTAGCCATTTAAATTGGTATAACCTGTTAGATATTTATTTTTATAAAAGTGCGTTTTCATAATGCTACATGGATCTTTTTTCTTTTTTTGTCTGGTGCCTTCGACGTTTAACCAACACTTCAACTATTATTTTTTACATTATACTATTAGGTTATTTTTTTGCATGGGATGCACTGTAAGAAATGTCCATAAAATTTAGGAAATTTGACTGTTAAATTATACGTCTAACTTCCTTCCTCGAGAAAAAAGTCTAGTTCTTATATTTGTAACAACTGACTGTAAACTTTCGAGTACTGAACGCTCATTAAAGGACCATTTCTCTTCAGCGATCGAGAGAGAGAAAGAGAGAGAAAATAAATCCATATCTTTAAAGGGCATAACTTTATTTTTGCGGTCAGTAGAATGGGACCGTTTTTGCCAGTCACTAACATTAATCTAACTGTGTAAATTTGCAGAGTGTGTAGTGACATGATTTTTCTGTTTTCAAAAATAATAATTTAATTTAAAGATAGTAATTTAATAATTGTATAATTGAAGGTTCATGCAAAACTCAAAGTTTTAATAAGATCCTCTCCCAGAACTTAATTGCTGAAATAAACACTAGTTTAAATATTGCTATTTTGACTTTTTAAAAAGGAGAAATAGAAAAAGAAAAAAAAAACTTGTAACTTTTTATTTCAATTGCATTCCTAATGCAGGTGATATTGAAAAATATGCTAAATTTCTTTCAGTGATACTGTAAGCTAAAAGAATCCTGGTATCTAATACCTCCATTAAAGAAGACGACGAAATCTTTATGAATATTGATTGTTTTTGTATAACACACACTTTCGCCTTATTGTACATGCGTCAGGTCTGCTGGATTTTATCAAACTTACGTAGTTATAAGTAGTACATTGTACCAGCAGCTTTTTCTTAGCACCAGTGTATCCTCATCTTGTCAATTTTTTTTCGAATTAGAAACATCCTAGAATGGTACGTCTGACAACAATGGAAAAAGAGTACTTCAACTATTTACCTAAGCATTTCGCTATAAACATTGAAAAATCGAAAAATGAAGTATTTTTAATTTACTAAATTTTTTATAATATAAATATAAATAACATTATAATGTTCTCAATTACTACAGCTCCTCCCTCTCCCCCCAAAAAATAAAATAAAATAAATAAATAATAAATAATAATAATAATAATAAGACACCCATTTGTACATTTTTTCTTTTCTGTGTTAGCAAAAACTGCTTTCTTAATAAATACTCATTATTTTATAAACACTAAAAATTTATTCAATAATTCTAAAAATTAATGAGGCTTGCTTTTAATAATACTTAAAAAAGGCGAATATATCCATATACATATATTAACAGAAACAATTCTCTAAAATATAATTCTCTCAAAAAAATGATATATGGACAAACCTTATTAAATGACCCCCCAGTTATCAAGTTCAAGATCCAAATTATGACTTGATTATCATTGCATAGAACATTTCCATTTTTTTTTTTTTTTTTCGGAAGTGTTATAATATCAAAAAGTTGTTTTTTAATTCGATTGTTTATTAAGTTGTAAAAAGTCTTTTTTATGTAATTTATATTACCTTGAAAATCATTTCTAATTAAAATAAAGCAGTACGTTTCATTAAACAATTAAAACCAAAACATTTTTCAAAATATCTTTATATATAACCATATCGATTTTTGCGCTATTAAATAATACAATGCATAAAATTTTATTCCAGTTTAACGGTTCATCAGTTTTAGTAAAAAGCAATTTAATTTGATATTTCTTTTTTTTTTTTTTCAGTACTGCTCGAGTTTATTTTGCAGTTTTATTTTCACTGCTTTAAGTATTAATACGAAAAAAGTCTACATATTTTATGTTGGATCATTAAATAGTTTTTCGTTACACAGTTATGAAAATTGCTTAAAATTTAGTGTTTTTCAACTTTGGGAGATTGCTTCGTTAAACAGAGATAAGAAATTGTGGTATAAAACCAAATTATAGCAACATTAATTCTGATATATATATATATATAATGCATTTACTGAAAGAAAAAAAAATATTAAAAGAATTTATAGTCCTCAATAAATGAGCGTTAAATTTCGCAAAAAATTCATATATATATATGTGTGTTTAAATAGAAATTAGCCCTAAAATTAGCAAATCTAAATTATATGAAATTTATATACATGTATATATATATATGTGTGTGTGTGTGTGTGTGTGTTATGAAATTAATGAATCAGTAAATGCTTATATATAGTTTTTTTTTTCTTGATTTCACTTTTAAGTATCCTATTTTATTTCTTACAATATCATATAATTAAATGATTATGGAATATCTAAAAATTAACCTTTTGAATGCTACAATATAAAAAAAAAATCAATTTTCGACAAGCTTAAAGGCAAAGGTAGATTCTTTTACATTGTATGGAATTACAATTTCAACTTGCAATTATAACATTAACATTAGTTAACATTGGAGCATTTGGGCGCAACTAAATTTCAATGTTAATTTGTTAAGAAATTATTAAATTGTATGATTTATCGAGATTTTGGTGAGAAAATTTGCGCCTTACAAAGTAAGTATAAATCAGTAAAATTGCTATTGAAACCAACCCACGCTTAAATTAAAGAGCATGGTGGAAAACATTGGGTACCGTACAAATTTGCTGCAACAACTCCCATGGGGGTGAGAAATGCCCTCTATTAGTTTTAGATATTTCTATAAAAGCCAACAAAACACGCATCGCAGTGTGAACGGATGGTGCAGTGCTAGGCTTCGGATACGTAGGTCGTGGGATCGAGTCCCCGCAAGGGTGTTTTGTATTTTTTATTTATTTATTTATTTTTTAATTTCAACTGAAATATTTATTTTTGACATTTAAATTAAATTAAATCAATATTGTAAGAGAAAATATTAATATATTAAAACAATTTTTTATTTTATTTATTTATTTATTTTTTTCAGCGCGGACAATTTAATATATATATATATATATATATTTTTTTTAACCAATTTATATATTTATTTAATAAATTTAAAGAAATTAATAATTTAACAGAAAATACTTTTATATTATATTTAGGTAAGATTTTGTTAATGATTACTTTCAGATAAAATTTTGTTAATGATTGTTTTATATAAATTATTAATTACTCTTTTTTAACGACGACATTAATAGCAAGAGTTAATCGTCTGCTCTCAATTGTATTATTTATTCAGGCAATTTTTTGCATAAAAAATCCTGAATGATTAACAGCTGTTGCTTAACTATTCGACGTCTCATTTAAAAATGTTTCGGAGACAGTACTCGGCGAAATTTAAGGATGGAATAGTTTTGAGTCAGCATAGCGCTGCAACGAAGAAAGAAAGTTGCAGAGCGTGATTAAATACAAAGAGGTTTTAGAGTTTGTTAAGTGAAGTGATTAGAGTTGATGGAGATTGATTATAAATATGAATATATCTTTGGTGTAGGGTGGTGAAGTAGAGTGTGTGGTGTAGAAAAGTGTGTGGAGTAGAATAGAATTGTTCTTAGGCGATTATTTAGGGAATAAGTTTCTTAGCTCGGCGAATGTAGTGGTGGTTTTGAATTAGTTGAATTATAGTGGAGAGTTGGGTGGATACAGGGAATCCTACCACCTTAGTCTAAGTTGGAGAAGTGTCGTGGATCACTGAGAGCAGTCATCATCTTACTACAGTAGCTTTATTGGTGAGATCAAGTTTGCATTTATTTAAATTATTTCTTGAAGTTATCTTTCTAAAGTCATTTAAGATTTTATATTGAGTTTGACCCAAGACTCCTCCCTGCACTTAAGCTCTAATAAAACTTTATTTGTATTTCAATTTGAGTCTCGTGCTTACTACTTAAGATACTTAAGTTAATATTGAGGTATGGTGACCACAGTGGCGCAAACATTTGCTCGACACCCAACCGATATTTTACTGGCTGAAATAATGTGCTTGATTTCTTTGCTGCACTTGAGGAGTACTTTCAGACCTCTAAAATTGATCCCGTTGATAGATTTAGTTGATTGAAATACTCCTTAAAAAGAGGCGAAATTATGGTATGAGCTTATTGCTTCTCATTCGCATGACCAATGTCCTACTTATGATGACTTAAAAGCAAAAATTACAAGCAATTTTTCCTCAATTGCCGATAAAGCAAAATTACGACAGGAGCTTTATACGACTAAAATGTCGTTATATGATAAACCGACTACCTTTTTGCTCCGTAAACTTGAAATTATTAGGTTATTAAAATTAAATTTATCCTTCGCTGCTGTGCTTGATATTATCACCCCACTATTTAAAATTCAAATCCAGGATTACCTTCATTTAAAACTTGTCGCATCTTATGATAGCCCTTTTGAATTGTTAGATAAATATCAAGGCAGACACGCTATTAAACCTGAAAATAACTTTAATCACCAGCAAGAAAACGTAAATGTTCAAAATGAACGAAGTGAAAATCTCGCCCCCCCCCCCTGAAAATGATTATTTTGCAGAGAATAAGTGTTCTCCATATTCTTAAATCTTAGATCTAAAGATAAACTTAAATACTTAATTACTTAGTAATGTGATAGAAGTAAGAAGAGCTCGAGACAAAGTTAACAAATAAATCACAATGTTTATTTAGCACTCAATATCAAGGAGGGCGTTGAGCTAACTCAATTTAAATAAATGACTTCAGGAACTAACTTTAACAAGACATAAAATAAGAAGTTGTTTTATCTCACCAATGCTGATCCTTTTGGCGACTGCTCTCGGCTACTACTAACTATTCTCATTTTAGAGTGTCGAGCGGATTCCCGATACACGACAGGCTCTTTTCTTAATTTACGTCACAATACTACACCTCTCTACCATCACTTCACACACACCCTAATCCGGTGCAACTCCGTATCACCAACAACTCCAATTCTCTATAACTCTTCAATCCTCACACATCAGCTACCAACTCCTCCCCTAGCAATTCACTATCCTTCATTTTATACTACATTTAACAACTTCCATTCATTTCATTTCACTCAAAACATTTTAAAATCACTTCTAATTCATCTAACACAGAGATCATAATTATTTCACTGCAGCACCATGCCGACATAAAACTCACTCGACCTCAACATTCGCCGAGTTACTGGCGACGAAGTGCTTTAACCGTCCCAACTTTTGGTGACGGTCTATAGTCTCGACCTCACAATTTCAATCGACTGCAACAAGCCACTCATTTTCAACAGTCAAGCACCAGTCCTTTAAATCAATCTGAACATATAACAAGCATTACCCGAGCTCTCAGAATACCCAAGTGAAATCTCTTTTTCTAAATTCAATTTCTACTTGTCCAGTAAACTTAACCTCATTTAAATATCATCTTACATGATGTTGTTACGCCTGCATATTATGATACTGGAACCGAAAAATCATTTTCATCATATGATAATTATATGAAATATTTTTCCTTCAAACCATTAATTCCCACTCCTTATACTGCAATTACGGCTCAAGGAGAATCCTGTGTAAGTCGGGAAGAGATTAATCTAAAAGTAAAGTTAAACGAGTTTGAAGTGCTATGGCCATTTTATGTAGTGGAAAGTCTCCAATATTCGTGTATAATCGGCCTAGACTTTATGAAAAAACATAACTTTAAGATTAATTTTGCTACCAATTCTGTATTTATTGCTGGTACTCCTTTGCAAGTTAAGCTAAAGGAACATTATACTCCTTTTGAAGAAAATACCACTCATTTAAATTCTTCTTCTCAATGCTTTTCTAATTTGAACTCTCAGTTATCTTACAATTTGAAGGAGAATGAAATCCATTTAAATATGGCGGCTAAACCTTTCGCAAATAAATCAAATTTGTGTTTTACACCTGTTAAACCAACAGACCGCTCTATTAGTTTACATGTACCTCATGAAAATTTACATTTAAATTCTACAACTGTCAAGTCAACAGATACGTTGATTTCTAATGAAAATATTGTAAAAGTAAAAGAAAACGAAAGCTTAAAAAGCGCCGATTCTAAAATTTTTTTTACAAAGTTAAAAGAAAATGTGATTTCCACTAATTCATTGAACTGTTTTCAAGCTTGTAAGCCCTCCAGGACCTCGGAATTAAATTGTAGAGAGCGAGCCGAATCGTCTTCTGAAACTATGGACATCGACAAGGTGCCGGGTTCGAGCCCACTCCAGGAAAGTGCCTCTCCTATGCCTGACTTCGTTTTGCAAGCCTCCAGCCCTGTGATTTCCCTGACGCGTGCAAAGACCATCCTGATTACGATGTTTGATCCTCCTGATGTTACAGATTCCAACATATATCAGTTGATACCGTTCATTATTTTTTTGGTACAAAGTGTATTATTCCTGTCAGAGCTGCAACCAAAATGTTTAACATAACATGAAGCTTTTTAGGACTTTACCGTTTAGAAATTTTTATGAAAGTATGAACTTTCTTAAACTACGCAAAAAAGCAACTGAAATTCAAAATTTTTGCATGAACTTTCAGACTGAAATTCATGTTTAGCTTCTATGTCACTATTTTTGTTCTCTTCTAAATATAATTTCTGTATGTCCGTTAATTTCTATTCCTTTCTACTCATTACCTGCCGAGTGGGTAATATAAAATTTTTTCTTAGCCCCTTCTATAAATATTCCCCTCTTCATATTTCTATAAATGATGTATCTGTATGTATAAAATGAATGTTTGTATTTGTTAAACTTTTGTATATATATTAAAAGTTCTGAAAATCTATGTTATAGAGTGGGGGATTTTTTTTCTTTTATGCTATCTGCATGCAATTCGTGATTAACGTTTAACAATAATAATACTAACAGTTTAGTTTTTTTCTCTCATGCAATAGCTTAGAGGGAAATGATTATTGCATATAAACTATTTGTATGTCTTAAGAGACAAACTGTCTCGCTTATTTGTCTACAAGATGTATTTTAACTTCATTTATATTTTTGATAATGTAAAAAACTTTTACATTCTAGAATCATTTTGACGAATTGTTTCTGATGTCCAAAACCTCGTAATCTGATGTCTTAAAGCCTCCATCTGCTTTTAACCGGAGATGGAAAACCTGTTTTTTTCCCCGATGTCCCAGGTCGTTATCTACAATCTTAAACCCTACAGTTTCTGAACGAGTTGGTCTTCAATCTGCATTCCTTGCCGCTGTTTTTCCTAGCCAGCTGTAATACAAGATGGACACTTCGCTGCAGTTTTTCGTGCTCTGGTAAAATACAATTGTTAAACCAGACTATGTCCTTGAATCAGCATTTCTTTATTTTGTGAATTTTTTAACGAACATTTTTGTTGAATATCGCATTTGTGAAAAGCGACTTGCTTATGTTCATATAAAGTCTTTTGAAATTAATAAGTTGCCTTCCTGGTTTGACAGGAAGATGAATGTCAATGTCCTATTGTATTAACCTGGCGAAACTCAATCACTTTTCTAGTTTTTTTTAGTTCCGGAGTTTCTGGTTGTAAACGGACCCCATTTAGTTTAAAACTTACATTTCTTTTTTTTCGGGTTAACCGGTTTTATGCTTAGGAACATTATTATTTTTTACTCACCATAGTATTTTAAGCAGCAATCATTTCATTGCTCCATAAATTAAACTTTTCCCTCCATTTCTTGAATTATTCTAAAGTTTAGTTTTAAGACTATAGGTGACGGCTGCTCTCAAATTATGTTGTCTTAGGCTGTTATTCACCAATAACTTCAACTCCCGGTTGAACACAAAAATTTGAAAAGCGCATAAAGGCGGGGTGAAAAATTTCAGCAAATTTTGACGTGTTGCTTCTGCCATCTAGCGGTACACCTATTTTCAGACTTTTTATGTGAAAATAACCAATCAAAAATTATATGAAATCCTAGATGCTAGATGGCAGAAACAGCGTGCCAAATTTTGCTGGAAAGCTGTATCCTGCATCTTGACGCTTTTCAAGTTTTTGTGTTGAACCGGGAGTCGAAGTTAATGGTAAATACAACCATTAGAGAAGATGGGATATAGTGAACTTCAAAAAATTTAGCGAGTAAAAACCTGTTGTGGATTTTTACGTGAAATTTTTTTCTGTTGGGGAGGGGGGGACTGTAAGGTTGTGTTTGTGGTAGGTCACCACATGTTTTTTGAAATTATGCTGGATCCAGCAACGCGAGAGTTGGGGAAGCTAAAAATGCTTCGGCGACAGTACTCGGCGAAATTTAAGGATGGAATAGTTTTGAGTCAGCATAGCGTTGCAACGAAGAAAGGAAGTTGCGGAGCGTGATTGAATACAAAGAGGTTTTAGAGTTTGTTAAGAGAAGTGATTAGAGTTGATGTAGATTAATTATAAATATGAATGTATCTTTGGTGTAGGGTGGTGAAGTAGAGTGTGTGGTGTAGAGAACTGTGTGGAGTAGAATAGAATTGTTCTTAGGCGACCATTTAGTGAATAAGTTTCTTAGCTCGGCGAATCTTGCGGTGGTTTTGAAGGAGTTGAATTATAGTGGAGAGTTAGGTGGATACAGGGAATCCTACCACCTTAGTCTAAGTTAAAGAATTGTCGTGGATCACTGAGAGCAGTTATCATCTTACTACAGTAGCTTTATTGGTGAGATCAAGTTTGCATTTATTTAAATTATTCATTGAAGTTATCTTTCTAAAGTCATTTAAGATGTTATATTGAGTTTGACTCAAGAATCCTCCCTGCACTTAAGCTCTAATAAAACTTTATTTGTATTTCAATTTGAGTCTCGTGCTATTTCTTACTTACTACTTAAGATACTTAATTTAAGATTGAGGTATGGAATCCACTTTTACCTCACAACGTACATGCAGACGTCACGAAAAAATCGTGTAAATTTGAAGATATCTCTAAAACGGGGATTTGTATTTACAAAACTTGCGGATGTACAACTATACCTCATGACAGTCACAAATATGAATTTGCAATATTCTATCATTATTCGTTTTTGAGCTATGTGAGATACAAAATCCATTTCGCAAATCGAGATTACAATACTTCTTTATACTTCGTATAAGGAAGAGAAAATAAAGTAACAGTCGTCTAAAAATTGCTCAGCAGTGCTGAAGTAGAACTTACTAAATTAAAAATGGTTTCTTACCATTGTACAACGTGTCTTCATTATAGAACTTATAGGATTACTGCGATCATTAGATGTCTAAATAATGAAAAGAATATTGAATATTTTTTAATAATTGAGCCTTGTACAGTGTGCCCTAGATCCAAACAAACCATATGTTATAAAGGTTGTAGTAATACCTACCTCACTCTTTATTCAGTGTTTTTAACGAACTCCTAATATCAGAAAAGATGTTAACCCCATTTTATTTTTTTTGAAAGAGAAAGTTAAAAAAAAGAGGAAAAGCAATCCTATCTCCGATAATCATCAGATTCATTGTCTTTGATTCTCATATATTTAATACAAACCAGATATAATACGAAACGTTTTATGAACAAACCAAAAATTTGATTTTTTATTTAAGTAAGTAACGTATTTCAACTAAAAAGGGAATTTTGCTTTAATTTTGGATTTCTAATATTCATAGCTCTTTTAAGAAACTATAAATAATTGAAACACTAAAAAGTGCTTTTTTATATATTTCAGAATAACAACACAATTTGATCATACTTAGAAAATGACTGTGAGAATAATTTTGTATCGGCTATCGCTGCAGGACTAATGCACAAAATTTTCTAAAATTTTATGTTTAGTTGCACTTCAACATACAGTGGGGCTTTCAATATTTGGTAGAAATCGCTCAATATTTGGTGGACACTGCTGTTCTCCATTTCTCCTATTTGCGGGGAAACTATATCTCATCGTCTATTGAGTACAAATACACAACATTTGTTTTGCAAGAGTTCCATTTTGAAGCACCATGTTTATTTAATCTGTTTGTATATTAGCGACAAACGGCATTGCAATGCTGCAACTTTCCCCTTGTACAGGAAGGCTACAGCTTAATTTCTATTGCGTATAAGGACACAAACCATGTTGTGTAAGAGTTCCGTTATGAAACATATTATAGAAATTGCAGTGCTATAATTTTTCTCCTTATACGGAAGGCTATATCCCAGTTTCTGTATCGTATTTGGTGTATATAAGGCTACAAGAAGACGTGGTATTAGTTATTTTCTGTATATTTCTAAATGGCCATATCTTAGCACTTGTTGATTAAAATTGTCTCAAATTGCAATTTCTTTATTGTGAGTACTTAGGATTAAATATTTGTTCACTAAATGTACGTGTTTTTTGGTAGGAGGCGCTGTTACATAGACGAAAGTTTTATGATGGTGACAACAAATTAGCAAAATGTTTGTTTTATATCCTGCTACATATTCTCACTCAGTACCGGGAAAACTGTTCATGTATGCATCTGTGAATAACAATTTTCTCATTTCTTTATATATTCTGTTTAAATGGAATGAATACTTTTATGATTACATTAATAAACCAATTAAAAATAAAATATTTTATATTTTGATACAAACTCAGGTTTAAACTAAATATTAAAACTCGACTTTAATTATTATTTTTATATAATCCTTTAAACTTTTTAAATGAAACTGTTATTGCCAGAAATATAAAATTTCTTTTCAGAAAAAAAAAAAAAGTATTTTCTAAGCATTTCTTTAAAAATCCAATTATTTTTCTTAGAAAGATAAAAATAATAGAAATTCATTTTTCCAAATACTTTAATTGCCATTCCCCATTTTTCAATTTTGTTTAAGAAGAATCAACGATCAATTGTATTTTCAGTTTTCATTATAAATCATGAATAATACATAGGGAGGCGGATTTGCATAAAGTATTAAAATACCATTCATAAAAATGTGTTGAATTTTTCTAACATCTTCATGTAATACTTCATCTTAATGATGACGAATATGTACAAAAATAGCTGCCCTTTTTTACTTTAAATAAATAACTAAAGTATAAATTTGAGTTTTGCAATAAAAAGAACTTATTTCAGAAGAATGTTAAAGATTTAAAGTGAAAATATTTAGTTCAAATACAGTGGGTTTTGGAAAATCACGGGGAAGATTTATTTTTTCTCATTACCCTGTTGCAGTTATGACGTCATTTTCTTTATTACCAAAGCATTCTTTTTTCATTGCTTTATTCGTTTCTCTATACCAAAGATAAAAATTTATTTTCTTTATAATAATACATCATCAACTGTATCATCAACTGTATTTATATCATGAACTGTATCATCATCTGTAACATCATTAAATTTTATGCATTAAATTATGTCTTTATTGCAGTGTATGAGTAAATTTGATTGTGCCTGATACTTTTTCCCTTGAAACTGGAGAAAAAAAAAATGATTGTATCGACATTTTAGTAGATACAGTTAAGAATTTACCATATGTTTGTGAGCCAAATATCAGTTCACATTAATTATCTGATGCTCTAAAACCTTCTAACAGTCCTTTTCTATTTATTTTACTCAGGTTTGGAGTTACAATAGTGAAATTTAATCTCTTGAATTACATAGTGTTTCTATAAGTGTCATATTCTTTAAGGTGTCTTAACAAAATTTTTAAAAAGAGAAAATTTTCTTCTTTCTAACTTTTATAATATAATTTTACCGCAGATTTTAATCCGAGAAATGTATAAAATTTCTTGTACACGAAAATTGCTAGGAGCCTCACCTTAAGAAGCATGTCGAAGGGAAATATTAAAAACTACAATGTTACGGGTACTACAATATTTTCAGAGCACAAAATGAATTTCATTAGGCATAAGTAGCTAAAGAGATAGCCCAATTCTTGTATCATTAAAAAAAAAAAAAAAAAAAAAAAAAAAAAAAACTGTTGTAATTCCAGTTAATGTGATCCAAAACAGTTCTCAAAATAATATATACATAGATTTTATATTTATTTAGATTTTATATTTGTCAGACATTCATGGTATAGCTTTTAATATTTCTTATTACAATAATTTTACAACGTCTACTAATTTTATCAAATGAGGTAAAAAAAAAAAAAACCTTTAAAGAAAGTATTCTCGAAAAATAATATGTTTTAAAGAAAAACACATGTAAGAAAACCTGATTGATTTTTATAAGGACTTGAAGATTTGTGATTAGTGTAAAATAATAGACCAATTAATCAAAAATAAGTTATTTCTTGATTGGCTTGATAAGCTATGTAAAATTGCCTGTCAAAAAGGATTTATAGTATTATACGAGATTTTATTCTTAGTTAAGAATCTTAAAAAAGAGGATTAATATTTTCTAAAACGTATCTTTACCCTTAGTATCAATATATTTTTCAATATATTTTTTTTAATTCTTCAGATTTTTTTTTATCGTAAAATGTTACATTTTATCTTTTCAAAGGCAGCTTAGAATGAAAACAGAAAAACCCAAAACATTTTTATTTGTGTTTTATTTTTTTAATTTCTTTAATTATTTAGTTAATCTTTACAAAATAATTTAAAACTTATACGATTTTCAAATTTATTTTAACGTAGAAATAAAATTTATTTACTTATTTATTTATTTCGTTATTATTATTTTTTTCACAAATAACTGTCAAGACAGAGTTGATAACATTTAAAATGTTATTGTGAGCTAAATTCTAAATTAAGTATATTCACAAGAAAAAAAAAATCCTTGATCAAATTGTCACATTAAAATAATAATAATAATAATAATAATAAATGTTTAATATAAAAATATTCTTTTACCGGTAAAGTAATTATTTCTACATTTCTATTTTCTGAAATTTATGTCATAAAAAAAATTGTACATTTTATTCTTGACTATTACCAACCATTTAATTCCCGATTTTTAAATGACAATAGGTATTGATTTAATTAAGTTTTTATATGACACATTTTAAAAATGACACGATAAGTATAAACTCGCAACTACCTTCTCTATTCATGGTTTCTTACCCAGATCTTTTTTTTTTTTTTTTTTTTTTTTCGCCAAGACAACAATTTGTCTACACAGGAAATCGTAAGGTATTTCTTTTTCTCCTATTTTGACTGGAATATAAAAGGCACCTATCTAGCGACGGAATGCTAAATGCTATGGTTTTCAACTTCATGTCTGAAATTTCGAGTGTTGTTCATTCATGGATGTTTGTATTGGTAAGGAATCCAGTTTGGGCCGCAGGTTCAGGTCATTGACGAATACTTCACAATATTTTATATGCTTTTACGATTAAAACAATACTTTCAAGTACAATACTTTATATGCAAGGTAGGACCTTCGAGCAATAGTCCAAATTTAAACTCAAACACATGTTATAAAATATTGTAAGGAAAACTGTTACCAAAGTCAATTTATCAACGAGATGTATCAATATAGGTGGTAGAATTTCTGCAGAAGATAAAATTTATTTTATTTGTCACAACGTTTTAAACACACTATGCAGTTCTTGCAGTATTTATTTGTATGTAGTTGTCACGGGGCTAAGGTACGCTTGTGTGCCAATTTTTTGGTAATATTTTTTTCCATAGGTACATTTCGTATTGCTATAGACAAAGATTTCATAAAAAAAAAAAAAAAAAAAAAATTCTCGAAAAAAGACAATGAATCAGTTGCGGCTTAACAAGCGCATTCACTTATGTAATTTCTTTAGATAACATTAAATTTATTTCTATTGCAATAATTTCTTGAATATAATTGAAATTAGTATGACATTTTAATACATGCACAAACATAAAGAGTTTTAAAAGCTAGAATATATTTTAAACGGTATATTTTTATAAGAATATTTGCAAAGTATTTAAACAGTATTCTGTTATGAGCAATTTGTAAAGCAGTTGAAATTGATTCGTTGCAAATGATATTTCTTTAGGCTCTCAACATCATTCCTTACTAGCAGACTTTAAATCATATATGATGTATGATCTATTATTGTACATCATCTTAATCGAAGAGGTATTATGTATTGGACTTCTATATTATTATTATTTTTTTTTTTTTTTTGTATTATTGTCGATATTCCGACACAAATAACGGGTGTGCGACTTTCTATTATAACATGAAGTCTATACAAACACACACTTACATGCGTGTGTGTGAATTACAAAAATATATTTATAGTTTTATCAGGTCAGACCTAAACCTTGTTATGTTCAAGTCAAATATAGTTTTTTATTCGCAAAGGTTTTTTTCATTCAGAGCAATGTTTGATTGAGAGGAACCTGACTTGAAAAATTTTAAACCGGTAATATACATTAATATAAGAGCCTCATACAGCCTGATTTTTATCTTATTTTTATTTATTTATTATTTAGAACGACGGACAGATATATCTGAAAAATTCCACTGTTGAAAATTCTGCTCGATGGTACTTACAGTACCAGTCGCAAGACTGTCCACACTGTAAAACTCGCTTTATGTAATGCATTAATGAACAACTACACTTTGTGAAAAAATAATTATACTAAACCAAAAAATAAAATAAAATTATTAGTAAGCGTTATATTTAACACTCTAAAAATCTAATGGTAAATATAAAAAAATCGGCCAACTACGTATTGTTTCTAAAAGTATGACATTACCTGTGTAGCTTAAACTAAATACTGGAACACATAAATCTACAAATTTCAACTGTACATAAATAAACAAAATATTAAATTAAACTAAAGAAACATTGTTTTGTAGCATGAAACTATTATTACGTTTCATTATGTCAGTTGAATATATTAAATGCAAATAAAATAATATATACTCAAATTAAAATTATGCCCGTGCTGCTTCCATGTAGCATACGTGCATAGATTTTTCGGCTGACGAAAGATGGTACATAACTACTCTAATCCAAAATAAATATTGCAAGCTACTTTTTTTTATAGTGATTATTTAGATAGTTTTTTTTTAATCATATTTCAGAGTTTTGGAAAACATTTAACTACATTTTACAGTAAGTGCAGAAAAATAATAGATGACATTTGTTATCATGATTCCACATTTCAGATAGATAGACAAATGATTATAGGATTGGTTTGAATATCAAAGTATGCTATGGAGACATATTTAAACTAAAAGTATTAGGCTTTTCAGATTGATAAAACATATTTCTTTAAAATTATTTTATGTAATTTTCAGTTCCAAATCTTTAAAATTATTTTATTCACTTATATAATTTTAAAATTTTAATTCACAATTTACCACTGAATATAGAAAAATACATATAAAATTTTTGAAAAGAGATAATTCTGCATAGCTTTTAAATATAAATTTATTCTGAAAATAAATATGCTTTTCACGCTTTAAAAAACAAATTACAAGTTTTTACTTCCATGCTTACACATATAGATCTTAGATGTCGATGACTGAACAAAAGAAAAGAACAACAAAAAATGAACAACTTAAGACTGAACAAAAATTTTCTTGAAACTTTTGAAACAAAGTAACTTCTTCTTCTTCTTTTTTTTCATTTAAAAAAGTACTTTGTGTTTTTTATTTATTTTCACAATCTCTTAGTTCTTAAGGGAAAATACAGATGGTGACATAATGTGAACCCTTTCGCTTTTTTATGTTTTGTTAAATATCTTAAAAAGTTATTTAGGAATCATTGTGAAACATTGATAGTATAAATAACATGTTATATATCATAATTTTCAGTAAAAGTTGTGTCATGAAAAGGAAAAAGGGACCAGTATAAAATTAAACAAAAAATAAAATGTTTTGGATAACCCTGTAAAAGGCAATGCTTTAAATGCGTTTTGGCTGTGGCATGTGATTATGAGAACTGTTTTCATTATCTGTATAAAATTTTATGAGGCGACCACATATATTCATGGAACTATAACGGTTTCTTTAAAAAAATTAAAAAACAACTTCTACTTTTTAAATTATAACACGTAGAGTGTTAGACCCAGTGCAAAGCCATTCTCAGGAAATATGGCGTACGACATTAGACACAGCATACAGCAATCACAATGAAAAAATGTTAAATATCTTACGAAATACGAGCACTTTTACTAAATAATTTTTAACTACGCATGCGCAAACTTTATAAAAATTTCATCTGAATAATGTAATAGCCAAAGGTGTTGAGCAACGTATATGAAAACCCCGAACAAATATCATGTAAATCCAGAACGTTACGAGAGATAGGATGAAAATAATTTCAGTTCCCTCAAAATAAAAGGTAAACTATAAGGGGTTTTATTCAAACTTTTAATTTGATTCAATCAATGCCCAATGATATTACAGTGTTTTCGCTGATTATAAATAAATATTCATAAACCCCCGTAACATCTCTCGTCCCCATAATCACATGCAACAGCCAAAAAGCGTTTAATCATAACCTTTTACAGTGTGATCAAAAACATTTTGTTTTTTGTTTAATTTTTTACTGGTCTCCTTTTCCTTTCCGTGACACAACTTTTACTAAAAAATATGAGGTATAACATGTCCTTTAACTTACCAGAGTTTCAAGATGATTCCTAAAGAGCGTTTCAAGATATTTAACAAAACGTAAAAAAGTGAAAGTGTTCACATTATTTGAAAGTGTTCACATTATAAAAAAAAAATTAAAATTAAAATTTTTGCAAAATGCAGGTATTTTGGACTTTCTAAAATAAACCTGTATGAAAACTTTAAAGAACTTAATATTTCTTGAAAGAAAGCTGCTGTTTTTTTTTTCTTATTTTTTTTCTTCAAATGACTGTGAAAACTTTTAAAATAACTGCAAAATATTATTGCATTTAGCATAATTTTGGCTGCATTCTTTCTTTTCTTTTCTTTTTTAACCCTGGAAAACTGTATATGAATATCATAAACTCAAAATTATAAAACTGACAAGAAAATAAAGAATACTTTCGTGATTTAACTTTATTCTTCAAATTAGGTTTTTATTTTGTTATTTATAGATAAATGCATAAATAAAGTGTTATTATGAGAAGAATATTCCTGTAAAAAATTCTGTTCCGGAATATCTATCCTAATTTCCACAATGAGTTTTGGAAAAAGTAAAAATCATTGTTAAATACAGTAATAGAGACCTGAATATGTTAATGACAATAAGTTTGAAGAATTTGGAACTTCTAAAAATTTGAAACATACACTGTAACAGAAATAAGAAGTTTAATAAGCACTGCATTACTCTATTTAAACAATGTATAAAACAGGCTTTTGAAACGCATGTCTTATTCAGATATTTTTTCTGATGATGAAAATTGTGTTACACCAATCTACACTGTAAATAGAAGCGTCTTAAATTCAGAAAGAAATGTGTCTGAAACGTCAATTCAGACACATAAATGTATGAAACACTTACGCATGCAAAATTTCAGACGCATGTACTGCCTTAAATTAAGACACGTAAGTGTCTTTTTTATAAATGAGCTGAGATAAGTGTCTGAATAAGGTTGATATGTCTGAAATTAAGACATATAGTATTTTAGACACATAAAATTTCAGACATTTTACAATTTAGGCGCTTAAAAATTCAGACATTACTAATTTCAGAAACTTAGAAATTCAGACATTTGTATAACTTAACAAATTTTCCATATGAAATCTACTTTAAGTGGCATGCATATCCTGCTTTAATATTTTTTTAACAAATAAATTTGATATTATTTTACATAATATAAGTAGTTAACTTATTTAAAAT
The DNA here is from genome assembly GCA_963930645.1 of Salticus scenicus. NCBI lineage: Eukaryota > Metazoa > Arthropoda > Arachnida > Araneae > Salticidae > Salticus > Salticus scenicus. The sequence goes on from OZ005649.1 coordinate 312,210,868, forward strand.
ACTTAGACGCGAAACTTATTCGGTTAAAAGTTAAAAAAGTTAAAAAACAAAGTTAATTTTTATTTAAAGTTCTCACATGTAAAAAAAAAAAAAAAAAAAAAAAAAAAAAATATATATATATATATATATATATATATATATATATATATATTAAGATAAACAAATCATGTATCTTGTAGCTAAGAAGAGAATTCCTAACTAAACATTCTTAAACAATTTGTGCATAATTGATTTTTTTTTTCGCATTTTAATTATTTTATATTCCCTACACTTCAAAATTTAAAAGAACAATTTTTTTAGTTTCACGTACATAGTTTCTTTTCTTTCAAATACCACTTTAAAAAAAATCGTTTAAAATCCATAGTCTACTATTTTTTTCATATTTATTACGCATTTTACAAAAAAACTCTAAACCTCTACACATGAAATTTAAGATAATAATATGTATTAATCTTTAGCTCTTATGTACAGTTTTATTGCAAAGACGTAAAACTTCGATTTGTTTTACGGATACTAAAATATATTTCCTTATACAAAGAACATCCAGTGTGAATACCGATGGCTTGATTGCGAAGACGGTCGACTGTGAATTCATTGATTGTCGGTTCGACTCCCGGCGAGGGTAGCGGTAATTGTTTTTGTATAAAATTATTAATGCTTTTTTTATGCTCTAGGTTATTCTAAAATCTTTTTCACAGGTAAACAATATAACACTCATCTTTTCATTTATTTATTTATGAAAAATATTCACTGTAGACAGGATTTTAATTTTTTTTTTCCGGAGGATTCCGGAAAAAATAAATCCAAACTATGGTGCTATTCTTGTAATTGGATAACGCAACAGAACACTGTAACTACCGCCAATTTAATTACAGCCACCCTGTATATAAAATGAAAATTTACGAATATATACCTTCTGTAAATAAAAATAAATTTCACCATTTGAATAAAACAAAAATATGTTTTTTAGAGTTTACATCTGCCGTCTATTGATTTCACACAACATTAAAAGTTATTTTTTTAAATCCTTGGATTTAGACATCAAAACAAAATATTGAAATACATATGAATAAATAAATATCAAAAACAAAAAATACCTAGGCATAATAACTTCATCTTTTCATTAAAATTCAATAAATGCCAAAATAATCTTACAATAGTGCTTTACAATTTAATATTTATTACACTTAAATAAATTGATATCCAAGGCTATAATTAAATCAGTCAACTGAAATGCAATTTATTTAACCTAAGGAATTGTATTTATAATCCTACTCATTTTAATGGAATTCGTAATACTTGGCAAAACTATAAAGCATTTACCTTCAGATGTCACAATATATAATCTAA